>SJOL01010174.1:261011-420595 GCA_004794785.1 Opisthorchis felineus
ACACTAGTAGCATTCAAGTTCCGCATACTGATCTGGGATAAGATGGTAATTGGACAGACCCAGTAGAGGTTTTTTGCTACCGATATCAAGGACAAAACTCGTGTCACGTTTACGAGTGATAAACATATGGAGGTGCATTAAATTTCTATATGGCGGTTGATTAAATGGTGAGTTGAGTGCAATGTCGTACACTGTCAAATAAATCCGGCGTTTCGGTGGTGTACACCATGCAACATGCATCACTTCGTCTGGTATAATCCATATACATATATATATATATATATATATATATATATATAATCCTCATATTTTCACAGTAGTATTTTGTATCTTATTTGAGCAATGACCTGCTGAGACTCACCGGAACTGCCTACACATGTGCTATGTCTACAAAATACCCAGCAACAGCGGCCGCTCCCATGTACTCACATTTGTTGGCCATTCCCTGAACGTTAAATTTTGCACATGACGGATTGAGCTTCAATCATTTGCTTAGGCTAATTCCTGGTAATTAAGCCACATTTCACCCGCACAACTGTTCTTCGCCCTAAAATAGAACAGAAAAACTTCGTTAGCAAATTAGGATACTCCATGCCCCCTGGAGAGGTGCCTGGTACATCTACGTACTTCAGCATAAACCCCGCGATAGGTTGTGTCAGTGGTGTGTGTTGTTCGTAGCAACAATTTCACGCAGGTACCCCTAGTATAATAGCAATTTTTGCTCATCTAGGGACACCTATTTTCACTCAAAGCGCAGAATTCCCCTTTAATTCAAATCCGTTGTAAGCTCGATCCAGAAGTCACTGTTTTGACCCTAATTGTTATACACTCTAAGTTCTTATCTTACTTGTCTTCCATGAGTCAAACGTTTGTACACGGAGGTGTTTATGCAATCAAGATATCCGTTCATTATCATTCCTCGAAAGTAAAGGTATAAGTATACGTTGAAAAATAAAAAAAACACCCCGAGATGGATGAAAATCTCATGTTCCAAAACCTGTTACTTCTAATGAATTTCACCACAAATAGCGCAAAGCCCTCCAAACCCCAAAGCCCACATTTGGTATATCCACTCTACATCGTATACTGTTGCCCAATTCCCATTCTATTCATAACTTCAGCTCACCATATTGTCGGAAATGTGGTCATTTCGGAGTGAATAGCTATTTCAACACGGTCACTGACGTGAAATGAATTATAAATGAAGTACAAGGTGTGCGCGAATTTAGTAAGCTGAGTGACACGGATAAGTATTGCAACCAGTGGAGCACGGTATGGCTGTGGTAGCTGCGAAATTCCACTTGACCAAAAAACCGAAATATTTTTAAAACGAGAAAGAGGGGATATAGAGGAATGCTGTGACTGGGTGACAGAAACAAAGGAAAGTTATTCACACTGCTAAAAGTGCGGAAACCCAAGCCTGTTCTGTTTCATTCAGCATTCATCGTTGAAGTATCGTTGGCACGCTGGCTTCGATTGTTAGACTTTTGGGGTCCCTATCTTGGTGTGCTTGAGCACACTGCTTAAGCACACTCTGCTGATCAAACCTAATAAGAGTCCAGTGCTGCCCTTTCTGCTGCAGACTTAACAGATCATTGATTCCAAGACGGGAGGTGTGGATTTCAATAGAATTTGATTTTAACAGTGATTGTTTCTAGATATTTCTAGCGCTGACTGATGGTAAAGTTTATGTTTACTATAGCTGAAAAGTCTTTCCCTTTTCCAGAAAATACATTCTGGTTAATATGAACCAATATGAGTTTTCTCCATACTCTGACTGTATCGGTATTTATACTGCAGACATATGATATACACATGGATGAGGATTACCTCCAAAGCGTGATGTGTTTGAACAAGCGATACTATCATTAAGTTGGGCGGTAGTCTGTTTAATAGAATGATCGAACGAAAACCTAGTAAATGTCCTAGTTTTACTGATCAGTTGATTGTATGATACCGAGGTATGTAAGTCAGGCGTGGGTCGCAATGTAGACCGTTTCCTGATACACTGTTTGAAGATTGTGAAAATATCTTTGACTGAACAGTAAGCAAACGGGCGTTATCCGTAAGCATACCATATTTACTGGCTTTTGGATAACAACTACCATACGTTGTCTAAGGACGTCCCCCTAAAAGAAGAATTTCGCCCCGGTCCAGCAAACTTATTCATTCTATTGACGGATTTCAACCCTCCCCTAGAGGGGCCTAATGTTCTGAAATGCCTGGTCTTAGTACTCATCTACAAAGACCACCTTTTTGAGGAGTCGGAGGCATTAATAGACGTAATAAACTACTCATAAGGCTGCTGAAAACTCCTCGATAGCCCACGGCCTGTTTCGCCCTTTTTGGGGCTCATCAGGTGGAAACATCATAAACGTGAGATTCAGCTGGGTTCCAGGTGAGTCTCTCGCAAATTTGTTTGCGAATGAGAGAAGTTCGCTAGTCGGAGGCATTTCTATGCCTATATTAGGCATGCCAGTTGATATTCAGTTAGCTTATTTGAGCCCGGGTGTTCAAAAGCCAAGCTTCATTTAGTTTAATACAGAGCCTGAAGTCGCCGACAGCTTCTTCGGTGAAGGCTACAAATAGTTACAACTAAAGTGGGTTCAATGAAACATTGCCTAGTAATATAGCGAAATAATCCACGTCGAAAGGTCATGTAACTAGGAAAATGTGTTTCTGCTCGTCGCAAATGAAAAGGAGATTATTTCATTATCTTCAAGCGGCTAACAATTTTTGTCCTAGGACCTACAGTGTTGTCAAATTTTATCGAATCCAGGGGACGTTTCACGTAACTTTCCCCCAAGGTAGTTTCACAATTCCATGTGTGTTCCGTTTCGTGAACACCGGAACCGCACAGCTAAACGTTGGTCAAATCATTTCATCCTTGGATAGTACGAGATTTCAATGTTGCTGTAAGGGTTTACTGCAGGCCAGTCCCACCCAGCAAAGTTTTATCATAAACTATTTTCTCCGCTTCCAGACCTATTATTAAGAAGATCAGACGAAGGTAATGTATATTGTATAGAGGTCATACACTACCCGTGAGGTCGCTGAACAACATAAACATGAGATTTAGTCGGGTCCCAGATGAGTCTCCCATCAAAACTAAATTGGTATGCAAATGAGTGTATTTCGTTAAATTTATTTCAGTTATTCTGATAGTGCAAGCTCGTTTTACTTCAAGAAGTAGGCAGTTTAGCCTAGGTTCAGTCATTTTTATCCACCTGCATACCTCATGAGTATACATGACCACCAGATAAAATTTGCTCTTCTTGTTATTGGATTGTGTCAGAATAAGTGTGCGCAACAATTGGCCAGTATGCAAATGGCTTACCAAAAGATTCACTTCATCATACATGGTGTTTTTGACATGGTAAATCTGGAAACGACCAGAGAAACAGCTCAAAGGAATGGAAAACGGCGGATGACAGGCAGAAGGCTGCAAACGACTTTGCATCGTACTGATCTCGTGTAACGGGATTTCAGACACCAAAATCACCAAAGGCGTGGAATGTTTATTGCTGGACCCAGTAGACAGAAAAAACATAATATGTTGCGAATTTTGTGTCATTATTACTATCATCAATATTACTGTTATTCATGGCTTACAGTAGGCCTCTGCAAGTTCGACGGCTGATTTCATTCCCTCGGGTTTACATCAACCCCAAAAGCTGACGGATAACACCACACGCGGGTCCACGCAAACTGTTTGGTGCTCCCCAATATGTTCCCAATGGTTCTGACCACCACATGCACCCATATACTATGTCTTGTGCGTAATACTGTATCATGCAACATAAATAATATATGATTCGGTTGTCGTGTAGAACTAAACATATGGACTAACCATACAAAATAGGGACCACTCCATAGAAGAGATAACTTGGTCACTGTGATTGCAGGTCACTTCTGGAGGGGTCCATCATATTTGATTTCGTTCGATGATTCGTACTGTCACTCGTCCCCTTATTGTGTCTATTAATCTGCTTTCACAATTCTTGTAACGTAGACCACGGATGCGGTGGTTCTTTTGGGTGCAATACAAACCTATGTTATGATGTTGCAGCAGTTGAGCTACTTTCATTCTCGTTCACCCTACTTATTTCTATCGATCAGCCAGGATTTCCACACCCATCAAACATATCTGCGCTTACACGGGTTTCCTAAATGGTTAATCTGCTTATTATCGTACATGATGATTGTTAGTACGGCTTCATCACATCCTTATTCATTGGGTTTCTAGGTAGTCGGTCTTTAGCTTCCCTAAAACGGTCCGGTTCATAACAGTTGTCTGAATCAATCACATTTCGTGCATTAAATTGAGTGAGACGGTGCGTATGTTTGTTTTGGGCCGTACTTTTCCTATACGGCATTTGTACTGCAACTCGTACAGCTGGCATGTTCTCAGCTGATTTAGTGTTATTCTGCCTGACTGCCTTTTCGATGAATAAATTATGGTGTTCAGTGCTTCTCAGTAATGGTGAAGCATCCTCCGAGTAAGGCTCTGTTATCAACGATTTTACCATCGCCAATACGACTGCTCGAGGAACAATTCAGATGCCAGCCGGAATGAGAAGATATCATTGGCAAATTTTCATCTGAACGTTGTTGATCACTAACCTTTGCCGATATCCTAGTAGTGCAAGTGAACATTTGTCAGCCATCGAAATGTGGCACGGTTTGTGAAGGAAATTTAATAGAACATAATTATGTCCAAAATTTAATTCTTAAGCACCAAGCTTCGGATCGCCCTGTAAGTTGAATTTGTTGTATATCCGGTTTCACTTTTCTCCAGATATTTATTACTTAGGTTCTCCGTAACGTTACTCAAGAACTGTTACTTTATGCATCCTGCTCAATATTTTCTCTACTTCCTTTTGATACGTTAACTACCTAATCTCATCTCACTGACAGTAGTGCTCGAGGTCCTGAAAAACTAAGAGTAAAATTATATAGTCGCTGTCACTAGAGAACATTTGCAATTCTTTTTTTGGCCGGTTTGCTCGAGATGGCTCAGTGGTCAAGGCACAGACACCCTGACCGGGCGCACGTGGTTCTAAGTCAACCTTGGCATCTCGACTACACATGCCCAGACTCGGGTAGCCAAGTAGTTCTCACCTTCATGCTTCCTCCAGATGCCATGGCATTTAGGCACCGAAAGAATGCTACAGCTGAACAATTAATACTTAATAATGTACTAGTTGCATTTCGGTACTATATCACATGGCATTAGGGGTAAGGGCTATCTTCGGAACTTCAAAGTATATTATTTCACGGAAATTTCCTCCTATTCAGTTTTCGTCGGTGGCCGGTTTACCCAGCACTCTCCAATCTGCAGCATCCTGGTTGAATGAAAATCACTCACTGTACTTAAGAGCTCACTGAGTAGCAAAATTTTTGAATGGTCAAAACGACCGCGTAATGAACTGTGATATAGATTCTGGATAGAAATCGTTGAAGGAAATCTGACGGGGTGTTTTCCATCCTAAAAATCATCTCCAAAACTAAGAGGAAAAAATCATTTCGTATTTTCACCCCAGGTTCTGACAAAGAGGGACAATGTGCTGTCTAATCAAGTCGATATATCCCAGTGAAATTTGCCACGGTGTGCTGAATGTCGCTATACAGAAGCACTAGAAATTCGCGTTCGACCCGTCTTTACTAAGCGAAGTGACGGCAAACAACTATCTGCCCTATGGACAGAACTACTCACCGGTCAGTAGAACCCACGCTGCCCGACATATACTTCACTAATCGGAATAGCACACATGACGAAAATCGTTGTTGACACCAGTTCGTACGCGCATTCTTGTCCATGTGGAGTTGAATGTATCGGTTTTCATGAACATTGCCCGGGGAGACTCAGACGTTGTTCAGCGAAGCCTCCACTCGGAAGCCTTTTAATCTGTAGCAAATGCGGCACCAACCGATACGGTTATTACAATCCTAAAACCAGTTTATTCCACTTGTGTTGGATTCATCAGACACACTTAATAGGATGACTTATTAGAAAGTATAATTCTTATTTGACAGTGAATGTGATGGTAGATTTTATGTGATGGAATAGTTTGGGTGGTCCTTCGTTGTTACTCTCCATCGCTCAGTTTTTCGACCCTTATCAATGTTTTGAACGGAAGTCATGTGATTAGCGAGTGGCGCCTTTTCGGTACTACTTTCTGTTCTCAGTAAAACAAAGCTCATTCCTTTCAGTTGCTGGTTATATGCTGGGTTATTCTATCACCTGGATTTACTCTAGTTGACAGTTCAATAACACATGTGGACCAAATCCATTGAGCATCCTAAACGAAAACCTCAACTGCTACTTCTTGCGTTCCGAATAACTTGCCCCCTTAGATCTTTTAGTTTTCTTCTAGCTGACAGAGTTTATCTTCTGAGAGTCTTTTCAAAGGTTTGATTAGTAAAACGAATGGATCAAACTTCCCAACGTAGATATGAAATTATTTTGGAAACATAATTTAAATAGCTTCTCGTCGAAATTGCATTGTATTTTCCCGGCGCCGTGGTACACGACACGCTCGAATCATTGTTCAATGTTTGATACAACATATACCACCTTGCCTTTGGATAAGTTGCGTGCTAGCGCCGGAAGTCATGGCTAATCAACATCTTAAGGGCGCCTTCCTTGGTCCGAATAATGGCAAAGACATCGCGATAGTACGAACTAACCGAAACCATGCACCAGACACAATGAGACGCAATAACATCTCGAAAAATAGCAATTCGACAATTTGGTTATGAATACCACCATCCAAGCCAAATTTGGCCCCAGACTTCCAAGTGACGTCTTATTTCGAATTTTCATTTCTTGAATAAAATGTTTTGTTCATGCCTGCGATGTCAGTTTAAACATTTATCTTCATTAGCGAAGCAAGCCGTGTAGGCTGTAGTTATTGCCAACCACCTCTGCACTATAAGCGATGTTGTTCTGCATTGGATATCCAAACGCAGCAAACAGAATGACAAACTATCCCCTGGAAGATAAAGTGCGACTTACCATTCAAGTGTATCTAATGACTTCTTCGTACTGGACGACGTTTCATTGTGTACCTGTTGTGTGAGGATTTTCGATCCTCAATGAAGTGCTAAACCGCCGTCCTCTCAGTGAGGACCTAGTTGAGATATTTCCATGGTCATATGTGCCAAGTGGCCAGACGGAGTCTTAGTTTTGAATCCATGACTGCGGGGTCCCGGTAGAACTTACATTTTCATTCTGCTTCGTATCAGGCTTCGCTAACGTGAGTCAACGATTTGGATATTAGAAAGTATTTTGTGGAATGTTACGGCGGTTCCGTGCGTTCTTACTTTACTTAGCGGACGGTGAACACGTGTAATGAATTGGATCCAATGCTTTTAGTCCAAAAAAGTGACCAACTGTTCAAGATTCTTACCCACTCCGCCGAGTGAAAATGGTGCGGGAATGAGCAGGCATAGTCATCGGTATTGTTATTCTTTGCCACCGTCATCAGGCCTCTCATGGCCTACTGTTGGAGTGGCTATTTCTTGCATTTTTCGTGGTACTTGTCTCCAACACGACTTATAGAAAATAAGTCTACGAAGTAAATAGTCATACTGCCTGGTAATCAGGCTTTTGCCACCCATGATTACATTATTCGGATGCGTAGCAATGTCAGTTCAGTCTAAAAGGCGGTGCAGTGTGAAGCATCACCGAAAATTGTCTGCGCCTGTGTTTGAGTCCGTTATGGTGCAATCGTTACCGGACTTGTTCCGAAACTTTGATAACCACACGCAGAAATCTGACGCTATAGAACTCCTTATATACTAGATAAATGTAGATAATTTGTTTTTGGTACTCTCATCTAACATCCAAGAAAATATGTGCAACATCTTACCTGGTCTGCAGTGTATCATTAAGGCTTGGGTTGTTGGCGCGCAAGAGTTTAATCTTGTAGCTAAATAAAAAGGGCTATATCGCGTAAAAGAAGATTTAACACAGACGGAAGTCCGAGCTCATGGCATCTATTTAAAGTGATCTACTATTTTACGGGAGCTAGATCGTTAGCGTCATGAGGCTTTTTACATTGTTTCACCTCTAGTCAAGTGGGGAAGCAGGATCGTGACAGACAGCCCTCCGTATTTTGTTTGAAATTGGCGCTTTACCACCTTTCCGAAACCCATAAATAGTAAACCCTCTTTTAGAAGAAACCCCCGTTAGACATTTCGAATTTTGAGTGAAAATCTTGAGGTGTAAAATGCAGTGAATATAAGGTCTAAACTAAAGGTGATTTAGTGGCAGACTTCTAAGGATTATTACATCAGATTTCATAGAAACAAAGTAACGTATACTTCACTATTAATCAGGTAATATGTTAAGACATCAAGGCGGATGTCTGTAGCCTATGTGCTCGCTTTCCTGCTGTTATTCGAACCCTGATTGTCAAAACAATAAACTCTAGATTATTTGGCAAGGAAATATATCCGTTTTCCACAATATCTCCTTTAAGCCATTCAAAAACGTTCACGTGAGTCTTTTTGTCTACCTCTCAAAGGAAGCTCTCATAAAGTCCCGTCAATGCTGCGTTATTCGAATCCTCTAGGCAAAGTTACGCACAACAAACAAGGTACAGATTAACTTGAATGGTGGCGAGTTCAGCGTATTATGATGCAAATTCGATCTTTGAACCACGCCTGGTCATTCTTCAATGTGTGTTTATACAACCTGGATAGATTTGCAAAAGTAGATTTTATGTACATTCACGTTCTCTGGTTGATTTGTTGCTTTACAGTTTGCGTCCTACTGGTTATCGGTTAACTTCTTGGCAGGCTATCAGCTACCGATAGGTTTTTTCGTACGACTATTTCGATGGAATTGGATTCGGAACTATAGTGATTGCCTGCATTCTGTAGGTTCGCTGTTCCTTCTACGTTTTAATGCGGGATAAGCGGTGCATGTTGCATGTAGCAGTGTTTGTAGGTTAGAGCATGAAGCAGGGCTTGTCAGTGATACCAAACGTAGAACTACATTGAAGGTTTGTGGCCCCTCTGAACAAGGACCACAAACGGGGAACGGCCAAACTGGTCCTAGTGAGATGGTCTTTCTTGGTGACTCGTTGTCCACCGTGAAAACAAGTACTAATGTACGTACATCAAGTGTTGATAACAATACAACTATCAACTTAAGCTGGTGCGTTAATGTGTAGTCCTGATCTAAAGCGCTTGCAAACACCTCTATTATACAGACCGCCTTTATCGTGCACTGCTGATGTCACCAAGAGAAATTTATCGAAGTTCCTGGAAGAAGGCACAACCTTATGCACGCTAAATGGATTTGAACAAGAGACTGGGTATTTTCGAGTATGCTTAGTTAAAGGAAGTTTCCGAAATCCAAAACTACTTTGGTAATCAATAAATTCGTACTGTGGTTAATCACGTACCAACTCAATCAGTTAACATAAGGAAACCTAAAACAAACGTTTATGTTCAGGACACGGTTTGGAGGGGGAATTATCCTTCATGGACTCCTGAAAGTCAAGCGGAAATGACTGTGGGTTGCTGTAGGTAAGTTCGGAAGTTTGCAGAGCTTGTTCTTGGGAATCGGTGTGAAAATATGCAACGTCAGTATGTCTACTTCCCGCCTTGCCAATATGTTACAAAACCTGCACTGTCACTAATTAGTATTGAAAAACCTGTGGCAGGTGAATCGTGTTCCAAGCTATCAATATTCCCCTTAATTTGGAATATGTTCGGGTTGTGCACGCCATGTTGCATCTACCAAATATTAGACTTGTTTGTGGAGAAAAGACATTTGTGGTAATTGCACCGTCAGCAACTTGCTAGAAATTATTTTATTCTCTACCGGTGCGGGAAAGATTTACTGTCTTGTACCCTCAGGATATACGTGTTTGTGAAGTGACTTGTGTTCACCATAGAGTGCTTTTAGTATATTATAGCACCTGAAGGGACCAATGTACAGGACATGTGGGACGCTTGTTCTTGATATTAATGACAAATGCTGCAATCCATTTGCAACTGCTTCATGGTGCCCTGATCACTGGGTCCCGAGCAATCGTGCAATAATATTCAATCTTCACATTGATTTTAACTACCAGTTTTTTGTAGTTGAGCCTCGAAATTTTTTAGGACCATAATGGACCACTTGTGCCATCTAATGACCTAACTTATCCCTTGACTGACTGTTCAACTCCAAAGAGCAATTCAGACCATCGTTTTTGGTGGGACATAGAGTCGCTTGCACAACTGAGGTATTTCGGCTGACAATATCGTCTAAAACTTGCCGACTTTGAACCACTGGACTCCGTTAATTAATCGTAGATCACATATGCACATTTATTCGTATAATTGGTCTTGATGGTACCAAGCTTTAGGCTCTAGCTCTCCGGTTCTGTAACAACGACTTCTGTGACAGTTCAAACAAGTATGACCGGTTGTGGATAGTTCCTGTGATACACATTGACGACAGACGGCAAGCTTTCCTACTCAACAGGTTTTGCCATGTTGAAAGCTTGGCAAAGCTAGCCGTGTTGATCACGCTCAGGAACACTGGAGCAAACGCACGTGCGATGTTAATTTCTCTGAGCGTGAATTCTCCAGCCCATTTGACTGCAAAATCCGCTGTTTACTAGACAGTTTACTGCCAGGAAAAGTTAGCATCGGTTACTCGGAGATCGGCTTGGAAAAGTTCAAGTAAATGATTTAAATTTTCATAAATGTTCAGGCTACTAAGGACCACTGTAGTTTGACCTGATTACGCCAAGATATTAGAAGGATTGTGGCAACTAAGACTACCGATATATCGTTATGTTAATATCAGCAACTTCTGTCTATCCCATGAAAACAAACCTAGCATAAATACTATCTGTCACCCAACATTCTGTTTCTTGTCTCCCGGAATATTTCACCTCTTAAGATACAAAGGGAGTGAAAACGCAAAAGAGACACGCGGTCACATTTTTATGTATTTACTGAGGGTCATAATACTAGAGGAGGTGATTTCTGTCGCTACGGGTTTTAGACCTACTTAGAGAGTACAAAGAAGTCTCACTAGCATCTTCACCCAATAATGTTCGGCACCGGGTGATTCTGGAAGGGGAGGTGGATTGTGCGACTCTCGACTGGAGCAGAGACGCATACGAATTTTGCCGCGGACAGAATCAAAGTCATAAATTTTTGCTTACAAAACGGATGATCTGCGGCTGTTGCTTGTACGGAGGATTTAGGTATGGTTAACCAGGCCTGCGTTTAATCGACAGCCCAATGACTATCGCTACCAAAGTTTATTTCAAAAATAGACCAAAAACTAGTACTGTCAGTACGCACCAGTGTGACGTAGAACCGCAGATTCTTGTCGCAAAAAATTCTGCTGCTTTCTTCGTGCGGTTTTCACTTTCGTCTTTGTTGTTCTGTGCGTTCGCGCTGTGTATTCTTATCCAGCACGACACAGTGCTCCGTCACGCACGGGAAGTCCGCAGATTGAATTGATTTTCGTTGCCTAATGATAAAACCAGATGCAGTCCATGGTTGATGCATGATTTGTGGCGTTGAAACATGGTGTTATGCAACTGAAGATTGTATGACTTCTACAGAGGGAATAAAAAATCCGATAACGTTGTCATGAGAACAGATACGAAAACTTCATCACCAGTTTGCTAACATGTCATTTTGAACAATGATGGATGCAGCTGCGCGAACGCCCCTTATCCCCAACAGTTTAAGGCTGGGGTGTGGGAACAATACAACCAATCACTGCATCTAATACGGACCAAGAAAAAACAGAAATATCTTACTAATTTGGGATATCTATCTTTTGTTTGACATGTGTTGGGTGGGAAACGTCGAACCACTTAATTATCGCATACTACGGACAGTTATAGAGATCTAGTTATCACCCTGCTGTCTATACAGTAAAATGAGGGAAGCTTTTGGGAATTTTCCATTACAGAGCAGCACAACTTAGCTTAGAATAAGAATGCTTCAGCATCTGTCTTCGGTTTTGGTCAGTGATTTCGTAACTAACCTTCGAATTTTGACGTAAAGTTGAAGCTTTGCCACCGAAGTTTGAAGTAGGTCAGACATCTTTCACACGGATTAAACTTGCCACTGGATAGTAATAAAACCACCGGCATAAAAGTACTCAGTAGTTATTGTTATGAGTGTTAGTGTGGGGAGTGAGTCCTGAACTTCTGAAGCAAACGCTCAAAATTTCAATAAGTTCAACAGATGTCTACATAGGAGCAATAGGTGTTCTGTCCATACACGTTGAGTGATCAGCTGAATCACTCTCAGTAGAACCGTGCAGGTTGAATCGAATGCTTACGTTCCACAGCACTGCTTTATTTTTGCAAGGATCCAATGATTGATTGGGACGTCCCTCTAAAGCTTATCGGTATCTGATTTCAAATAAGTTATTCCAAGCCACGTGTAGCATCAAGACTCAATAAAATGCAATTATCCAAGGCTTCAGGTCTCCAGGTTTCGATGAGTCATCCACCTACTAAGCAACCTTGGTGTCATTTGGAACTAACCATACAAATCGGACAGTTCCACTTCAATATTTTGGCAGCCTTTTGGTTTGCGTTTCAAAATTTTCCGTCATGAGCTTGAAGAATTTATTTCCATTTCCACTTATCACAGTTTGCCAATACATATCGACACACTTCAACACATTCCCGGGGTATTAGAACTAGTTTCCGTCCCACAAAGTCGACGAAGTACTGTTACCGTCCGGGTATTTTTCATGTGACATCAAGTTAAATGACCTGGCATTGTGGCTGGTATTGGGCAAAAGTTGTTCTCTGTATCTGGTGCTGTTTGCCAACTCATCACAAACTTAGACGTTGGCAAAAATCATGCGCAAATGTTAAGTGAAGTTCATGGTGCAAGAGTCAATGGATCATAAAGTCACATAAGTAATTCCAGTTTCAGACGACTTGTGGAAGTGAAGCGTCGTTCAAAAGGAACCGAATGGTGGGCCTGGACCTAAAGCTCATGAATCAAATGATGGACGTTTTCACCGCCCTATATGCTGAACATTCTTGAGTGGAACCCCCCAAGATATACCTCATGAAAAAATCTACCTTTCGAGTGCTCCAATTTTTCTTGTCAGAAAAAATACATCTTCGTCACCCTCTCAGACAGACACCTAATTAGGTTGCACTTGTGTGGCAATAAAAAGAAGCTACTGATGTACATATACTGACAAATCGAGGTGTACTTTCCGTGGAATTTAAGAAATATGATCCCGTTGGACTTCGTTTAAATAAGGACTTTTAGAAAACTTACCCATATGTTCTGCTTTGGTTCACGTGTAAACTTGATATAATTAGAAACTGAAATGAAACCGTTCAGCCCGCCCATTCTACTAATATCATCGTCGTAGGTAATAAGCTATCGTCCACATAACGACCAGATAACATAAACTGTTAAATGGGTGCGTCTAACTTTTTCAGTTTGCTTAGGAAAAGATCTGCCAAAGGGAAACATCAGGGAACATCCTGTCGCCAAATTTCATTCCTGGAAATGAACTGACTATTATAGGTGGAAAACGGTGTTCATAGTCGTTGGTTTGTTTGTTAGGCTGGATAGTCGGATTGCAGACGTCACATCACAAATCGAGGTGATGCCATCAGTGCATTTTGGGGAGCGTAGCGGTAGATTGGCGGCTGTACGCGCCTCTCTTCAACAAGCTGACCGACTATTTAGTCAGGACATAATAAGGAGAAGTGAAAATATCAAGGATGGACCTGGTAGGTAGACAGTGCTTATGAACTTTTGGGGAACCATGCGGCCGAGGAGCTATAGTGTCGTTAGGGTCTTTACTCTAAACGGTATCGATATCAATATTTTATGATTGTATATGGTATCATATCTCTTCGACTGCTGCTTATTACATAATCTGGGACTTGCCTTTCCCGATTTCGATTCCCTTAGATTTGGTATATTTTTAGGGGACATCATTCCTCTATTAAATGTAGCCGGATTTATTCATCAAGACAACTTCTGCGGCTTAGACAGTAAAACTAATTCATTTTATCATCAACTTTCATTGCCTCAGAATTAAGCTATGTCAAATCTCCTTCAGGCCTGAGTTTAAAATGAGGAAACGGTAACATGAATCGGCTGGCCTCTGCATCACTTAGGGTATTCTCCTGTCAGAGGGAGTCACTGGCTCGAAAAGCTTATCAAATTAACTGTCATATAGCTTGGTGTAATTACGACCAAGTGTTTAGCAGTTACCATGCGCTGTCTAACCACGAAAAGAAAATGTGCTACAGAGGCACTGACGTGTTTTTAGCTATCTAGATTAAAAAAAGGAGATTTGAAGAACCACCCTTAGAAAGGAGCACCTTTTTCCCCTTGACTTCACAGTGGGTGATCTTATATCAGTGTGGGGATTTTCCACCCAAAGAATGCGACAAACGTTGCACACAACAAACAAAATCCGCAAAAATTCCCGTTGTTAATCACCGTAGTCATACCTGTTAATCACACTTCTCTGAATTTTCCGCGACTGAGCGAAGTCAGCGAGATCCTTTGTAAAACATTATATGCTAACTTATAATTAAGTAACCGCTTGACTGAATAAACGAGACTGTTCACTTACACGGGACGAGGAGCCGTGAGTATGTGGAGTGAATTTCGATGTACAACAACTGCTGTAAGCAATAACATAAAGATTGGAAGTCTCATTCTTCATATAAAAATATTTCCAACCTAGATTTAAATCACTTTCTACTGAGCGCTTCCTCAGAAACACTAAGTTACTCATTACCTCTGTTTGTCAAGGGCTACTTGATGAAAAGTGTTTGCCCTTGAGTTCATTTGTACAGCGTCACTCCTGTATGTTCTTCCCGTTGATTATTTAAGCCACTCCACATTGACCTTGAATATTGCTTTGTTTTACTTCTACGTTCGTTTGAAAACTTCAAGCTTTTTTTCACTTCTAGATCAAGTAAACTGAAAGACGGCGTACTTTGAAACAAAAATGGGGAGCATGGATGCGCACAGATGTTCGCGATGCGGCCTGTGCAACTAATTTAGTTTCACATTCACTCAAAACAGATACACCTGCCTCATTCATTAAATTACGCGTAGTTTGTCAACAATGTGTGATTCAGAAATTTCATTCGTGATTCGTTATACTAGTGAAATCAGTTTATGCCAAGAAGCCAGAAAGTACCGCGCAGCTGCTGCATCTGGGAATCGCCAGTAGTGCAAACCCCACGATACTACAGTGAATTTCGAACACGCGACCGCCCTGCTAGTATCTAAAAATCTAACAATTTGCCGACAAGCCGCTACTCATTAGTGTGATTACCCCATACTTAGATAAGATATAGCTCTATTTATCCTTTAACCCCTGGATCCAAACTAACTAATCGTTTCTGGACTAGATCCTCAAGCAACGACTTCAAAGATCGAAGTTTCGCGCCACCTCTGAATTACTCCTTTGGAAAAACTTGTAGTTTACCGATAGCAAAATCCCAGTCGAGATATCGCCTTGCAGATGAGGTCAGTCCATGCCGAAAAGCCGGGAAGCGCGCTGTTTCATCCTCACTCGAATTTTGTGGGATGCCTAAAGCCGACTGGTGCCTCACCTGTAACTGAAAAAAGAAACGGAAAGCTCAACGAACAAGTCATGTATAAGGTTAACGTACCCGAGTTACAGCGCAGCAACCGAAAAACATCAATTCTGTTCAGACTTTCTTATCCACAACGCATCACGATGATCTTCACGATAAACCTGCAATCAACCAAAAGGTTATTATGTTCTAATCAGAAAAGAGCACCGGAACTTCATTGTTTTTCCCTCGTGGCAAGACTGGTTACTGGCATAGAGAGCAGTTGTAAAAAAAATGCCTTTGGATCCCCTAACGAATTGACAAAAAGACAAATTCTGCCCAATGCCAACATTTTACTTGTATCTCATCAGTCACGTAAAATCAATTTAGAGCAGAAAAGTGGTAAAACGGTGGATGGAGCCAATCAGCAAGTTAAATCAATCAGGTTGGTTTTTCCACATCCAAATGCAAGCAAATGGCATTTGAAAAGAAATTTCTGTACAAAGATTTGGTCAGTTTTGGTCAAAGTTTTTTCGCCAAAGGCAACCAATTTCGGATCAGCGATTTGAGCTTAAGATTGAACGATATTTGGGTGTCTATCTGCCTCCCGGTGGCTTGGATTCCACTCACGAACGAGGAGGCACCCCCCAAGCTAGCTTTTCTTTGAATGATTGCTTGAGGCGACTCATCCCAGCATTCAGGTGTACTTAGAGATACATGTTGACGGAAGCTCTAGTCTGTTTTGAAAGAGTGTCACTTAACTTCAGGTGAACTGATAAGCGACACGCGACGCAAAGATATGGGGGCATTTCTAGATGAAATATTTAGGCTGATTTGCATCTGAAGGCAGAACCAAGTGCAGACTCAAAGGTGTAGCATAGTGAGCACATTTGAAGTGGAGTTTGACAACGGCATCTGTTTTGCGGTGGTGCTATATACGTCCTGCCTCAGGTGTTTTTTGCAGTAGACAAAAATAAACGCCTTCGGTAAGGAGAAGATAGTACTGATTTTCGAGAATAAGAGGTAAGAATACGCCTGCCAAGAACGAGTACAGTGCGAGAAAACAACCATCTTTATAGCATATTTGTTATTACCTGAAAAGTGTACAATGCGTCTGTTGTACCACTTGGGCGTTTTGTAATAACAATACATCAAAAACTGCGGAAATTTCACTGCACGCAGCCTCAAATAGTAGGGAAGAATTTGAGTTGCAAGTGGTTCTCACGGTTGTCAAATTGGCTAAAGTCAGCCAGAAAATAAATTCACAAATCGCTGGATAAATTGTTTTGGGGTAAATGGTTTGCTTCCAACTAGTCCCGGAAACACCTGCCAGAACAGGAACCCGTACCCATATTTCTATGCGCCACGTTCGAAATCGAGGCAGGAATTTCTGCGTTTAAACTGACGAGTTATTTATTTCAAAAGGTTTCTTGAAGGGGGTAAATAATTAGTGAGTGCCATTAAGACAAAGTTCCTAAATACTATCGAGGGTAATTTTTCTCTGGCACAGTGGGGAATACAAAGGTCACACATCATACTAATGTTTAACCGGCTGGATGCTGAAATTGCTCCAAGTGCTCTGATTTTCCACATCTGATAATCGTATAACTTTCAACTGAACCGTTATGTTGTGTTATTGATGCTGTGCCCCACAAATCTCAAAAGTCCCCTTCTAATTTTTTCTGCATCATTCAGTTGATATCGGGATCTTAGGTTTGCCTCAAAATTCCGTTTCACAGGCTAGGAACAATTTGATTCTAGGCGTACGTTGTTCTCTACTCAGCAGATTAAAATGCTTTTGGATGTGGTACCATTAGGCAGGAAAATTGAATATCTGTGGCTCTTTAGAAAATCATTTCATTTTTGCCATTCCATTTACGCCCATCCAGGTCTCGTGTAATTTGCTCGGATATGGATGGTTTCATTTATAATAACCGGGTTTATCACCATCAACGTTCTCTGGACTAGAATGACAGTTGGCTAAGCTATAATTTATGTTTATTACTTCGATTGGTTCAATTTATTGCTCAGAACTGATTGGATATCAATTATCGTTTTATTATTCCAATATTTCCAATAAACCACCAATATGAAATCTAAGTGTCTCGATATCATCATCTCACTTTTGGTTGCATTTTTCTAAGGGGCGTCTTTCAGGGTACGAAAAATTATGGTTGCGTTAGTCAGGCGTCATAAAAACTGCAAGAAAAAGTTATTTTTCAAGCCGTTACATTATGCTTTAACAAAGAAGAATTTAAAAGTTTAAAAAAATATTCAGTTGTAATAACTGTGATGTCATACCTAACAGAAAAAGTGTATTTTCACCCCACTTTGGACACCCAGAATCTCCTAACACAAAACTGGTCTTTGCGATTCTCAGAGCACATTTGGACGATTGGGCGTTGATCAAATTACGACTTGGCACAACTGTTCTTTCTTATTCGTTTACTGCAACCTATGGATTGTGTTGACCTACGAACTTCGGTTTGCTCTTGTTTGTTTAATTGTTAGGGCTCATGTGCTGCAATAAATTCACGCCTCTGAAACATTTGCAGCTTTTCTTGTGTACCTGAAATATTCAGAGCATTATTTGTTATATGTATTATATTATATTATTATATTATTTGTATTAGTAGACCTACGATACTCATGATCTTGTAGAGCATTTCATGTGGGGCCATTTCACCGTGACTGTGATAAATCCTTCAGACCAGACCTGAAAATGACTCTGTTGTTGCTTTGTGTGCTCTTCGAAATTTTTGTTCATACAATGAAATTTGTAAACTGTCTTATTCTTTTTGGTCCGATTTAACTCAGTTGCTGACGGAATAGTGAGGTAGGTTTTACAAATCCCCAAAAGCAGGTTCTAGTCTGCAAAAAAAGAGCACAAAATTCCGGAACCTTTGAAATGACTCAATTTACACTGATCAGCTTAGTATCCCGGTGGTACGTTCTGAACTATACCACGTTTCAGTGTGTAGTACATTGGATTATTCCTGAATATTCTTGGAGGCGGCCGAAACCATACGCTGACAATTTATCGTTAGTGGGTTTCTGGACGCCCGGCTTCTGGTAATTGTGAATGTCACACTGCGGTGCAGTGGTGGGACTGGCGGACATCAAATGCTGATCTATTAGACAGAACTGTGGCGAACCAATATGAACCGAAGCAGACATGTTGGACGGGGGGTTGCTTTTGCGGTGGTTCAGTTGAAACAGCGCTTGTCGAGTAAGCGACAGGTTGTACGTTCCAGTTCCGTACAGGGGCCTTGCTTCTTATTTCTGTCCCCATTCAAGGCTTTCTAAGTCTCAATCTCTCTAACATCATGTCGTATAACTAGGTAGCATGCAAAACAACCTTTAGGGGTTTTCTTGTGCCGTTTACTGGGTCGATTCCATACAATAGACCAATAATAGTCTTTCGGCGAAGACTGCGCATAACAAATTGATTCAACAAATGAAAAAGTGTCACAAGTGACAAGTTTGTTTGTGTGATCAAGCCCAGTACATCTTAGCTTGTTCAAATGCATGTAACGCAGTTAGTAAACACGTTAACTTAGGCAAACATTCTTGTGCAAGTTTTGTTGTAATTTTTGCGCCGCAAAACAAGAGCGGTTTATCCAAATGGTGTGCACATTCATCAGTTCACTAAAGGAGTCGATTACAATATTTCCACACAAGTCCCCGCGGAGGTTGTTGCAATTTTACTGCCCCCCTCTGTCTAGCTCTCTCACTTAGTCCCACCGAGAGCTCTAATTACCCCATATAGAACGACACTGCCTGGATTGGAAACTGCAATGGCTTTCCTCCATCATTTCAACCATTTTACTTCGGCATCACCTACAAGACGTCAGGTCCTATACTGTGGCACAGAATATAGGAATATACCCCTGAAAATACGTAGAAGTGACTAAAGTTTACTAAGCGCTTTTGGTGTTGGTCTCCGATAACGTTTTAAACGAGTGGTCTGGTCTGAAGCTATGCGCCAGGGTACAAAATATTTGGCTAAAAAAGCGGATCATCAGCTTTAAGGAAGGAGCATTCCAGAAGTATATGATAACTGGACCTGTGTGTGCGATTTCCCTGACTGTTGTCACAAACTACCGAAATCCAGTCAACATTAGACTGATTTTACTGACTCCCTAATGGGAATGTACTTTGGAACAAACTATTCTGGTCCGAAGTGTATCCGTAAAAATAAACGCTTCTGGAATACATGATCAACCAGCCGGGCTAAGTCATTACAGCCATAGCCTACATGTGCAAATCAACTTGCCATCTTGGAAGATCAGGCAAGAATGGATGGCACGCGTGACTTGTTCTCGAGGATGGAGTCATTGTGATCATCATTCCACCCGAATGGGAATGTCGCAATAAGTCAGCCTTACCAGGATTTCCGGTAATACTTCTTCCAACGAGAGTTTCTATATATGGACATATGTGCCTTCTTTCCAGTGTATAAATTGTTTTCAAGTTATATTCTGTGATTGCTCAGCAGTACATTTGGGTATTCTTGATTTTGTTCCCGCCTAGTGCAATAATAAATTTCTCGGAGGACTAAACCTTTTATCAGTGGAGTGACAACTGAACAGTAAGACAACATAAGCAGTCGTCTGAAAACTGCAACGACTTTGCTCTTCGGAGTGTGATGAGTGTCCTTGAAGTTGCAAAGTATGTTCTTCATTTCAAAAATGCTTCCCCTGAAGCCGAAAGTGACCGACGTCGGCCCAGGTCACGGTGATCCCTGTTTGTATGTGACTATGAAAAGTTAAATTACAAAGCTGATGCGTTTTTCACTTGTGCGGGATTTCAATATGGTTTGTGCGGTAGTAACTAGTTGAGACAGTATAGACACGTTTGTATTATCAATCCTAACTAGAAATGCATTGATGTGCATAATCCACTGCCTAAAAAATACAAGTAAAGCTGTCCTAAAAAATAAATACACAATCGGCATTCCAAATTTTGTTGGTGGTAAGGGGAGTTTTCCCCTAGTAAAATGTCAAGAACAGACAAACGTTGAGAACAACATATGCGCAACACTTTGATACTCAGAGTGAGGTTTACAAATGTCTCTTTGGTACTGACTTAAATCTTCTTTGCTCGTCTTCCACGGTTTACATCAGTCCGTTTTGGAAAGATGAAATTCCGAAGGAGATGGCTTTGTTGTTCTTGCGTGGTAAAGCAAGAACGGTTTGAGTGTGTTGAGGAAATCGTTAGGAAAGCTGGATCTCCTAACCAGGATCGGATAAAAAAGATTATGTTAAGATTTATTTTTAAGCTTTCTATCTTTTTTTGGGGCAAGAATCCCTTCTCAAACCCGAACTGAAATTTTCGTCATTGGAATTGTGTGATGACTAGTCAGAAACTACTTCGTTTGGAGCTCATCAAGTATGTATGGTTCTCGAAAGTCAATATGTATTTTTTAATTATATTACGTTACACAATATTTCAATAATCTTTACATTTGTAACATTACCTGGCGTAAAAAGAAATATCTGTCAAACGAATGTGCGCTGCAGGTTTTGATTCGCATTCAAGATATTATTCAGGTTTCTTCGCGCAAGTGGAGCGAATCTAAGATGAAAGTTGATAAGCACTGTGCCGCGGTTTCATCCTTATTGAAAATCATCAGTAGTACACATCTCACAAAACTCCAGGGAGTTTTGAACCTGCACCCTCCCGACTAGTGGTTTGAACATTTTGCTGTTCGACCACGATTTGCAGAGAGGTCTAATGCAGAGCAAATATTCCGTTTGTTGTAAGACAGATCAGATTTAATTCAGTAAGGACTAGGAGAGCATTTCAGGGCCGAACAGCGACTATATACTTGATGGCTTCAGTCGTAACCAGAAAAACAGAGGTATATTTGGCCTGAAATCTCATTTAGGGTAGCTAACCAGCTGCTGTCTTACATTTTGAGTCAATAACTAGTTTTCTGAAAACGATGCATTTAAAGTGACCGTTTGGATGGTAGCGGCATACTATGTCCGACTCCATCTATACTTGTTCCCTGCCATCATGGAGGCAAAGGTTCCGGATTCCGTTATGTTTGGTCGTATTCCTAACTGGACCCCATGTTTTATTTCTCCAGTGAAGAGGAACGGCAGATCAGTCAGTTATCAACCTATTTGCTTGTTAGGACGACTGGTATCCTCGGTGTTGAGTGGACTCCCCGAACAATACAGGTCATTGTATAATAAAGGTAAATAATAATAATGTAGTAATAATAGTCGGCTAGTATTGAAGTGAGCAATCTGGCTTGTCGTGTTACTCTATACTCCGGAACACACTCTAATCTGAGCGGAAAAACCCGCAGAGCTACCTGTCATTCCGTTAGACGGAGATATCTAGAAAACATTTCAGGGGAGCTCCATAATAGTTACAGGTCACTCATTGAATGGTAATAACGCTCATTGTAAACACTGATGTACCACCTCGTCAAATATTGTCCCACCACATTGGTGGCACAACGAATGGCGTAATATACAAATGACTAATTTTACGCAGAAGCTCATCCAGTTGCTGCAAAATCAGGTCTGAGTAGCAGACTTTGTAGCAAACGGCCAACAATTTCATCGCTAACATGATAAGCGCGAATTGTTTTGAAGATGAAGTACCATCAGACGAAAAGGGACTGCACCGTCACGTGTTTGGCTTAAATGTGAGTAGCTTGTGTTGTATCCCTGTGATGACCGCTTTCGACTAAGCAACCCTTCTCATGCCATTGTGCGCCTGTTCTGTTTAGATAAATAGCATCCTATTCGGACGCGATAATCGAGAGTTATTTAGCATAGGCTAGTGAAGTAGCACTAGCACGCTCATTCCGAATGTTGGATGTCCGTATTATGACTCATAGATAATATGCACATTCCATTTCAAATAAATGGCTATGAATGGCACGCTAAATGTAGGTTGGTTTCAAACGCTACAGCTTCGGCCACTGAAAAACAGGAAACCGAGAAGGTATAGCCTAATTTACTACCCGATGACGATTCATTCTAGTTACCTGATGAAGCAATCCATTCGTGGCGACAGCTCCGTTGAGGAAGCTCCCATTACTGCGCAAATGATTTGTGTCCGTCAGTGTTATTGCTTATTGGTGAAACGGTTTCCGAGGTTCCTCTTCTGGGAGGCGGTTGTTGTTAACCCAGCCGAGGTTACTGGTTGGGGCTTGGATACTTGCTTGTCAGGTCATAGACTACCTGCCTCTCGATCGTTATCGTTTAGCGCGGGACTGGATAAACTGAGCCATCCGGGACAGTCAGTTGAGTGGCATGCAAAGTCTCCATGAAGTGTGGTTAGCTAAGTCCTATATCTACTACCTCAGAACTGTTATCCGTACGTTACTGCCTGAACCAGCCATAGACCTACGGACACCGATGATCAAACACCGGGAGACTTCCTGTATCTTCTGGCGTACAGGTTACGCTTCTGATTCACAAGTAAAAATGGCCCGCACTACTGCAGTTTGTACTCTGCAGCTGGCAGAAAATACTGACGTCAGGTCAACGTCATTCGTGCCGATGCCGGCAAAACCTGCCGTGACTATCCATATTCATGAAATGACCTATTCTTCGTCAAAACTTGTAATTAAAGGAACAAACAAGCAAACGAAAAAATAGACAAATAAACAAATAAATAACTTGGTCCACCATCTTGAATGGTTTGTCTGTAATCACATTTTCCTGATACGGAATCTTGTCCTAGAGTAGAACCTTGGAAACTTCTGATGTGAGAAACAACAAAGTGTGCGACAGAACTACTTAGTTTAATGAGAATGAGTTTCATCTCCAAAGCATCTGAGACAAGAAGAGTAATGTTGCCTGTGGACTCGACGTCCGTAGCAAACGACTCGCAGATTTCTAGCTGGAGGCGGAGAACTTTCAAGCAGGATATTAACATCAGAGCCGAAGAAGAATGCTGATAAAGAAGGGGTTATAGACCCTGGCTGGCACACACAACTTTGGATTTTCTTCCACATGAATGTTCAAAATAAAAAATTTTGCCGGGCAAACTCACCCAGTTAGCCCCAGCTACTCTTAAGATTCATGGATTAAAAGTCAGGGATAAGGATAGAAAATGTTTCGTTTTGAATGGAAATATTTAACAAATGGCTGAATAACAAGACTGTTCCGATGTGGCATGACTTGTAAGGGCGTACCATACTTTGCTAACATAATTTGCCTACTATACTTTGCCACACTTTGCCATACTACCGTACTTTGCCTTTGACTACAACAAACTTTCAAACAATGAATGTTTTAATTAGTTCAAATAAAATGCAAGTGAACAGACAATTTCCGATTTGTCACTCATCACTCAGCTTGGACTCAGATGAGGTGATTCTGGGAGTGTGAAGATCATTGCGTATTATCCGTGTAGTCTCATTCTTTCATATTCCACCTATTATATTATGATTTACTTTGGCCTTTTTGGTACGTACGAAAGCCGCCTTGAGTGTTCTTGCACTGACTCATTATTATATTTTTGTACTCGAAAACGTTAGTAGTTCCGTGCAATCAATAGTACAGCCTATGTGGTGTTCTCGTTGGCTATCTATTTTTTCCAACCCACTCTGTCGTGGTATCTTTGTTTCTTGTTGATCAAAAACAATGTCATACGTGTTAGCAGATTCAGGCACGAGCACTTCAGAGTCCAACTACTGGAGCGGAAGAGCAAACATTTAGCAAACAAACACACCATGAAGAATGGCAGGAATCCGTTGTGTTCCTTTAGTTCACTGTTGCAGTACATCCCGGGGTTTGCATAAAAATAGGTATTGCGGAAATGCTTAAAGCGCATAGAAATATGTGGAAGTTGATATGAGAAAGGATTATAGCAGGTGCACATATATCCTGATACAATCAGCCTACAAAAGTATACCGAATGTTATCAGGTCAGCTTGACATAAACTGCTGGTTTCAGTACGGAGGTTTAGCTTGTTATTGCAAAAACACTGTTCTAAATTATCTTATGATTAAAGTTGCTTAATGAGGTAAAGGGGGCGTAAAACAACAATTTTGTAATAAACGGACATGTAGCATTTCGCCAAACCTCCAAAGCGTATTTTCATGCAAGTGTTCAGTCCTTTCCGCTCGGCTATAAAATAATTCCCACGAAGTAGTACAAATAGCTTTTGACCTGAATGACGGTTATAGAGATCCACGCAATTGAGCATTAAAGCCTACTGGTTTTAGCTCAGATTTCGTCAGCTTATTCTCCCAGTCAATCTCTACCGCGTAAACACTTCGGTGGAAAAGTGAAACCGAGCGTTTCATAACATAATAAGACAATACTTTTCGCTCGATTCATGGTTTTTGCAAAGTAGTTTGTTGTAACGAGTATCATTTCATCCAGTTCCAGCAAAACGGACCTTCGTTGCTTCCAACGATTGCGATGGCTCAAACCTCATCAATAACTATTATTAAATCAAAAAGATTATTACATTCTTTCCCAAAGCCGCGCAGATGTCACGTTCCTCAATATACAGCGGCCAATATTTGACGGGACGTGATACACGTTAACGGATTTCGAACGTATTATTATAAAAAAAACATATTGCAGCTATTTAAAGACAGTAACGAACGATTCTGCAGATCGTACATCAAGCTTTCGCTATATTCATTTGGCGTTCAGTCAGCGCTGGTATCTTTTTGGAAGCAATGGGCGAGGGAACAACCACTAACCGGAGCTAGGTGCAACATTACGTATGTTCTATTTCTGGGTGTTTTCATACACTCCTTATATACCAAGTATCCAAAAACATGGATCGAAGTTCAAGAACCCTTATTGATCTGGTCAAAAGTTCATTGAAAATATTTCTTATGTGGCACGCAGACTAATTAAGTGTTCTTGCAGTCATTCCAGTAAAACTTCAGAATGATGACAAAATTTCCAAAACTGCACTCTCATTTATTCCCTGGCTACTTGCAAAAAAATAAGATAAACACACTCGACTCTAAATGCATTAGTCTGTGCAGAAATTATTTTCACTGTGAGCGGTGTACCACCAGGTTAAATCTGTTTGATTTGCTAGCCCTAAGTAAGTTTTCTAGACGCGATCGTCAAGTCTCAAGTGCGTGCCTAGCGACTAACTGACATTTTGTCCAACAAACGAATAATGTTCGTGGGTAGTCTGGACATACAAATATGAATTTCCTCGCCCAGCTTGTGTTTCTGGAAGCATCATCAGTGCAAAAGTTAATTTTTGGTCACGTTTGGATTGCACTGTTTAGTTTAGGCCTCGTAGATTAGAAGTGAAAATTCTCAAGGTATCACTTACCCCCTCACGAACAATTTTCGGTTTACTCTATTAGACTGACTTTTACCGGCTATCCAACATTTGGGATAACCCAGGATCCGCAGGCCTTAACACGTTCCGCTTAGGGTAGTTTGCTATACAGTTCATGAACCAGTGGTACTTTGGTCTATATTCTAATGGGTGAACAAAATCCTAAAGTGCGTGGATGCTCTGGTGATATGGATTACAGCCATCCTGCACAGTTGTGAACATAAGCACGTAATGTGGAAAGAAAAAACAGCTACCTCCCACCCCCAGATAATTCCAGGTTAGTCAGAGAATTTTAAGCTCCTTACCTGGGCCTCATCTGTGAGCAAGATTTGACTACTGGATTCAATCGCTTCATGGTCGACAGAACGACTATTAAACCGGTGCGTCTGTCTACGAACAAATCTCTGAAGTTCAGTTTGACTCCGCAAAATTGAATGTGACGGTTTGAACTCGACAAACATGAATGATATCAGCATCGAAAAAGTCCACACATATCAAGTTACACCAGTGCTGCAGAAGTATTCTAAAAAGTACTACTGGTTGTTCTGAGTTTTTCACCACCTTCCTAACTGGCTTAAAACCGAACGTTTTTCGTGCTTCGAACTCAAGAAACCTATCAACTAAACTGATGCTTCAGTCCGGCAGGAATCAGTCTAGCTGTACCTAGTGGTTGGTGGGACTTCGTTAGAAACTTGTCCACGACGTCACTTTGCTCTAGTTCTAGTGCATGTTCTCATTTTCCAGTCCTTTCTGCAAGTTAGACGAGTTACAAAAGTGTCGCCGTCGTTTTGATTTATTGCGGAAACATGCGATGCTCCCAGCGTCTGTACGCCTGGCGCGATGAAGTAAGCCAAAGGCTGCACATCTCAAGACCTCATCCGTGAAATACATGGGGTTGCGTATATAAAGTAGTACCAGATGGCCAGATAGGAAATCAGCAGGAATATTCCGTAAGTAAAATGGGATGAGTGAACAAAAGGAGCCAAAATTGTGATACTTTTGATCGGTTGCAGCAACTTTTCTCCGTCTTCTGAAAACAAGTGCCTTTCTGGTTTCACCACAGATAACGTATCGGTAAACTGTAATAAAGGCCTTGTAACAAACCGAGTATACCGGCACCAGTCGATCTTTTGGTAACAGACAGAGCGATAATGACAATTTTGTACTGTACAAATAAGGTATGACCCAGTTAACGCCCGAAATAACATAACATTTATGTGGTTGTTACAGTCGCTGGATTTACTGTGAGATCGGGTTGCCTTCAGTTCGAAATGCAGAAAACCTGAAGTCAACCAAGTTTTTAGGAGAGAAAATAAATGATTGTGTGGAAGAGAATAAAATAGTCGAAATAGACTGCAATAAACTGCCTTATCAACCGTTTTAGAAACACAGCCTATTCTCATATTTGACAAATGGAGTGGTGACTAGTTGATCACAACCAAATGTTTACTCGGAAAAACTCTACGCAGAATTTGATTGACTGGATTTTGCATTTTCTATCTCTCCGGATTGATGATTTAATGCCGATATCTGAGGCTAGCTTTGCCGTAGGTGCCTTACCATGGGGCAAACTGGTTATTCACTGACTGAAAAAATCTGTTTCAGATAAAATAAGTGACAGGTTTAACATGATGGAAAACGCAACAATCCTGGTAAACGCAATACAACCCCAATTCGTCGCATCACGTTGCTCTCCTCAACTGTAAGTACGTAGAACCCTTTAGCAATGCAATTCTTTCCGTCTGACTGAGCAACCCTGAAAAAGTTTGCTTCCCGTCGGTTGTAATAAGGCTTTTTTCACTGGCGAATTCGTCCTCAGAAATCACTATCAAAAAAGTCTACATTTATTCACCACATAAAAGGTATCTCTCCAGAGTTGTATAGCCTTATTATCACTGAGAATGACTGGCAATTCTAAACGATTACCTGGGTCACTGGTAGCATTTGGGCAATCAGGTTTATGTGCCCTGTGAGTTACACGAATTTGACTGCCACCCTTCCTAATATGCTGCCGACTACAACAGACAAGTGAAGGTATTTTTCAGGTGTTAGTGACTCCACATTTATATGATTTTTCTCAACATTATAGTCGTTTGGACAGCCCACTTTCCGTGCTACAGCAGTTATTCTGGGTAATTTACACCAAAGTTTGAATTGATGTTCTGTATTTTTTAGAGCCCGTTAGCAGTGAATATCCCTGGCTTTGTCGAATTCAAACCCGCGACTTCTGAATTGCAAATGAACGCGTTACCGCTACTCCACCAGCTTACACCAGACGCACCTCAGTTATCATATCTGGAAGTCCGGACTTGTCCACACTCAACAGATGTGATTGCTTTGTTCTTTATCGTGTGCTATTAATAGTTAAAGGAAGTATTGTTAGTACCATCACACTGACACAAAAAGAAACGACATTCGTCTAGTGCCGACAACTTTGATGACGAAATCATACTCGCCTAGTGGTGAGGGATGCAGTTTGCTGGCAACTAGCCTTGTAGGAACAAGCGAATTGTTGGCAAATTTTTTGGATCTTGGATATTTTAGTTTAGCGGTGCCCGCGTGTAGCGAAATCCCTCTGTCATCTGCGCTGATGGATATTGACATCACATCTCTTTCATTGCGGCATTCACGCGGAAGTATACTATGTCCGTGGAACAAGTCACTTGTTAGATCACTTCCGTTTTATGCAACCGAGTGACATAGGTACATACTGAAGTAAAGCGCAGCAAGTAAGTCAAATATTGTGGAAAATAATATTAGAAGCGTGCATTGGTCTACTTGAGACGTAATAAATAGCCCCTACCACCGACAGTCTCATTCACCGATTATAGTGTAGATTTTTGATGGCTGAAAAGCAACACTTTCTGACTTCACTATTCGGACTCACAATGAAACTTATTGTCATGAGTGTGAAAAAGGTCCACTATTCTGCTATAATCTTCTAGCCAAGTAATAATACTTTGAAACAACGGAATAAATCAAGCCAGTAGAAAGTGCGGTATAGTAAAAAAGTTATTTAGAAGTTTTGTGAAAACGTATTACAAAATACGCATGGGATGAAAATTAAAGCAGGTGACTTTAACCAGAGCATGTGACACATTATCTCAAGGCTACATCCTGATGGTGGTGTCTACACGTAGTTTGGTTTTAATACCCTGGCTATCTACTTTGCCCATCCCACTGGATAAGAAAGCGTAGTTTTGACATTTTCGTATATCATATCCTGGTCATGGCAGTCATAGAGACATCGGTAATCTAAATGCAAAAACAGATGTATTCTCGGGAACCCAAAGTAACAAGGTCTTTCGTGGTCTCCCTGTTAGCATCGACTGAGTACCCGGTTACACAAAGGCCGCAATCTAATATACGTTTCTACCAAGGAATCAGTTCTGCCTATGCCATTTTCCATCGGCTATTTAAAGAAATGTCGAGTTCATTTATTCTCATGGTTTTACGAAACCTGTCTACACCTCATGATTCGACGACAGTGGAAACTATTTTAGTTGAAACTATTTTTACGCAATGCTTTACCGAGTTCATCCGTGATTGAGTTAACTTGATAAAAATGCCTTATTTTCTGAGAGTTCATAGTTCCAATGCAAAAAAGCACCAGAAGCATTCTACGTGAGTAAAGAAAATGTCAAACCATCCGTCCACAAGAATTCAAGGAACGCGTCAAGTAATTGCTTCTCCTCGTTTGGATCTGTTCAATTTGTGTATTGTCCAATATAATACTTTCTCTCGTGGGTTCTCATCAAACGCAATATCCCAAACATCAACTGTAAAATTAGTCGTAAAAATAAGTTTTGCAAACAATCGTCCCATTTTGACAACTATAAGGCGTGAAATTAGTTTGATTTCAATCCGAGGAGAATAACAGTTACTACATAGAGACAGGTGTGTCATTAAACAGGTTATCTATATTGTTGTGCTGCCTCGACTCTAAGGTTATTATAGGAACTCATGTGCACATGTTTCTTTCTTTATATTTTCCTTGTAGACATTGTCCAAAGAAAGCATGCTTTGTCGTCCCCTTTCTGACAGTATTTGCCCTCTTGTGGAAAGGCAGTATTCGATATTTAAGAGACTTGTTTATAAGCTTCGAAAACCAGATTAAAATTGTCCAGAATTGCCTAGGTACCGTGTAAGTTCCACCGTATCAGGATCTGAGCAGAATGACTGAAAACGTCTGCTGGTCGATTTACGGAGCATATGCCTGGTATGATTTTCCCTAAAGGAGATACCTATTTACACAATAATGCCTTCCCTGCAGGTGTTTAACAGGGGAACATTCTACCAGTGTCTAAGTTCCTGGACAGTTTTTGCGGCAGGATAACGATCACGACCGAGCAAGCACAGTTAGGAGAACGACACAGAAGCCCAGCTGTATTGTCAAAATACCAACATATTACGTTCCAGAAAGGGGGTTTACCAGTATCTGTGTTGAAGACGTCGTCATCAAATTAATGTATCCGAACTGCAATTTTGATGAAATGTAACACTGAGTAGCGTCATACGCGGCATCCAGCGAATTGCTCATTTTAGTTTCATTCATAAGCGATAATATTTACCCGCAGTTATGATGATGCTTATGCCGGTACAGCTGGATGCTGGGCTAGAACGCGGGTCAGCATTAATTTTACCTAAAGAAATTTGCACAATATTTCCCACTACGAGCTTGGTTTACCCCATTAAAGGTTTGGTCCACCCACCATGAAACAACTGATCCTGACCAGGTACAATGCTTGCCTTCAATCCTAAATGAAAGTCATTTGAGCTGACTGAAATTTCCCCAATGAATAATGCTAAATCAGTAGTGCCAGTACTTGGAAGAACCCGGACTTGAGGCTGAGATTACCACGGTTTTACTCATGGAAGCTATTTAACTAATACTTAAAAACATTGTTGTATTTTAAATTCAGCGTTTTCTTGATACTGTCTTGTTCCACACGCCTCGTGGCGGGCAGCGGTGCACGAATCATTTCATAATCTTCATGTTCCCATCGGGTATTCGAACTGCTCAGAAGACCACAATTAATTTCTTGTTGTGACGTCTAAAAAAACTAGAGAAAAGGTGCTTTCGTTAGCAGTCAGAAAGATACTTCTTTCTCGCAACAGAAGTGGTAGTTTTTTTGGCGATATTTAGCTATTAAGCTCCAATATAACTAAACTTGGAACCAGCCAGTTAGTTCCCTTTTGAATTAGTTAGCTATGATTTCTATCCTGCTTTTAGTTTTAATATTTTATGGCCGAAATACTGGCTTGAACCAGGCTAGTAGCCTGGAGTCTGAAGTCATACAGCGGATTCTCCAAATTCACACCAAGGAAATTGTGTTATTTGGGCTGCTCAGTAGACCATGACTGGACTGAAAAACATTTAGTTGAACAGAACACGAGTTAAAATTGACTGGCAATTACACAAAAACAACTACACTACATACTTTGCTTGGGATCTCTTCGAGTCACTGACAAAATCGTTTTCCTGTACCCTTTTGTGGCTTGCAAATTAAATCACAGCAAATAAGCTTACACTTTTCGTCGGAAGAAAATGGACATAAGAAAATCAGGCACGGGTCAATTGATGGAGCTGACTTGAGTGTTCGAACCAGATTTAGGACAGTTGCTCATCATTTAGTCTGATTCGACTATTAGAGGTTTGCAATAATCACGTCACAACGGAAAATGTGCATATTTCATTTGAGGTGTTATAGCATATCAAGAATGTGGCTGTGTGCTACCCAAATGGGTTCGGGTTACTGTGGGCTTTCTCGCTGTTTCCGTTAGCATTCACGTAAAGGCAAATGAATATTTGCCGGACTACTGCTCGCCAGCGACCATATATTCATGCCGATAATTTGGTAGTTGCGTATAACTATTTAGTGCAGATATAGACCTGGGTAGTGATTTTAGAAGAACATTGTCAAAATGCAACCATCATCACTGGTTTAAATTGACGTCCGTTGGCTGCTTGGGAAATTGAGTAACGCTGTGGAACTATCTTCATGGTGTAGAACGTAAACATACTCGTTTAAAATATTGTCAGAAAAGGTTGGGGAGGTGAAATCATTTGAAATTTGTCCCACTGCGATCAATCCAGGGCCACTTCTGACAGAAGTGCTATCAGATAAACATAAGGCATTAGTGTTGTTGTTCCTTGCATAGTACGTGCGATTCTTCCTCAGAGTTTTCACTGCAATATGTAGTTGCGCCGCCGGTCGTTGTGATGGAAACTTTATCCCTTGATAAACCCGTTCCATTCTACTTCTGTGAGTTGCCTGTTGGGAAGATTTCTGACCCGCGCTTCATTCTACTGCGATATATCTCCGTGTTTCAGGTGCGAACATACTGACCCGAGGGGTCTGGATCGAAAACAACCCCGGTGTCTCAGCTTTCTTATCTAGGCTTGGGTAACCTGGCCTTGTCTCAACCTTCATACTTCCATCGGGTGGCATGGAAGCTACGCGCCAAAAGCGAGTCGTAGCTGAGCAATTTTTTATTGTCATTCATTAACTCTTTCAATCTGCGTTTTTCTAACTTAGTGAAGATAGGTGACTATTTCCTTCTCCCTTCGACTACTCCCTTCGACTCATTAGTGGAGATAAATCGCGCTCAAAGGCTAACATTCTTCCAGATCTTGGAGTTAACCAAAGATGAGAACAACATTTAAAAGTAGAAAGCCTCTAAAGATTTCCCAACGATAAATATTCGGCATTTCAATTTCATGACGAATATGTTCTCCACTCCTACGGACTGTCGAATATATACGGACGAAACATCTTTCTGCGGCCAGTAATATCAGTAAACGGAGGCGCAAATTATAAAACCTTATTAAGAATGTGGAGGAATCTGCACTATCTCATTAATGGATCCCAGCTTTCAGTAAGCTATACAAAAAAGTCATGGAAAATTTGAAGAACATGGGAAATGATGCGGACGTGATGGCGTCATTCAATTTCAACTCACTAAACTAAGCGAGATCCCACCAAAATGACTGTCGATGAACTTCCAGATATCCGAAAAGTACCGAACGGATCAGTCCCCGAGTTTCCATTAAATTTATGTTCTACTTGAACCCAAATTAGACTGAGTTCGACAGATATACATATTTGAAAATCAGTTTGGTTTCCACGGAAAACTCCACAGAATCTCTGGTTTGTGATGTCCTTCAAATAAATGTGCTGCACAAAGGCTGTCTCATGTTTCAGTTCAAGATATCGCAGTATATTTTCATAAAGAAAACTACTCACAAGGTTGCTGAAAACTCTTCGACAGCCCACGATCGGTTTCTCCCTTCTTGGAGCTCATCAGGTAGGTGCAGTCCCCGGGTTTCCGTCAACATTATGTTCTACTTGAACACAAATTGGACTGGTTTCGACGAATGCACTCATTTGCAAATCAATTTGGTCTTCACGGGGAATTCCCCTGGAACCCAGCTGAATCCTTCGTTTATGATGAACGTCACCAGATATACTAATCCTACCCCCTAAGTGCTAAATGCAAATCATGCGTTGGAGAGTGGTCAGATGATATTCAGGTTTGAAGGATCTCGGTGACGGAGACCAGTTTTGTGATACAAAGCGCTACGGAACACCCAGTAGTAAGTTAAGAACCAAGGCGTTGGTACCGGATAGTCGAAAAGCATTATATAAATACGATCCCTTTAGGACAATTTTTGGGAATCTACAGCTCTCGTTGGATCAATGACCATTCGTTATATTTTGGTATGCCATCTAAATGAGTACAAAAAAACTGTCACGGTTTTGTTTTTTTCATCTTGATTAAAGGACATGCAGCAATCACTTTGCGGTAGGTAGGTGAACTGCCTCAACAGCGACAACCTGCCAACGTGGTAGAATTGGGAGACTAGAGAGCTACTGAAACGGTAGTTATAAAACAATAAGCAAATTTCGGGCAAATTTGTGCATATTTCTGGATCATCTCGTCCCTAATAGCACCTCAAGATAGATAAATCACAGTCAGTGACTGTGATTGGATTTTTCTGGCAATTTATTGTCCTAATCCCGGCCAATAGCACTACTCACTGGCCACTTCCTGCAGACCAAGTATTTATTCAAAGCACCAAGGTTTGGAATCTCTGTTGTAATTCATGATTCATAAATTGGATGAAACGTTTGTTCAGCATATCTTGGCTTCACATTATAGGTTCCGAAATCCCAACCACTCTAACTCAGGCTTGAGGGATTGTGCGCTATAAAAATAACCCTCAGTGTTAAATTAATTTCCTAATTCCGACCGTTCCCCGATATATAATTATTACTCGTCAGAATTCCAAATGTGCACCCTGGTACCTATCAGGCCCTTCACTGAAAACCTGGAAAGTTTGGTAACTATTCTGATTAGTTACTGGTAATCAGATGGCTGTAAACTTTTGACTCACGCTCAACTCAGGAAGTGCTACCACAAAGTTGGGGACTCTTCCATAGTATAAAAGGAAATAAAATCATCATGTGTAGCAGCCAGATCAGGTAGACACACAAGTGACTGAATTCGGAATTGTACGATTGTTTTCTAGATCACATTTTGCAGCGCCACTAGCATATTCGAACGGGTTTCTATCGAACTTACGCTAGAACAATCATGGAAGGCACTCTCGAGCGATCGCAAATGTAGTCGATTTTAAACCGTTAGTTAGCCTGACTTAGTGATCCTGCTCCGATATAGAATCAGCACAGTGCCAGCGTTGTTGCTCACTTCAAAAGGCTGTCGAATGTTTGTGAATCAGGCACTTAAATGAATGGCTGACATCCAAATAGGTGTCGCTATCAAAAATGTTTACACCTTGGTTGCCTACGCACAGTAGGGGATCCACAGACGGTTTGTGCTCAGCCGATTGTGATGCTGCATGCAAGCCTTTTCCGCTGATATAGACCCGGGAGAATAGGATTGCTGGGCGAACATGCACAGACTTATCGCAAGCTATCAGGTATAACAATGAACGCCGACAGCAGTTATTTATTTATCATGGAGATACTGGGATCAGCCGGAAATTCTTTTGGGTTTCAGCATCCCTCCAACTATAGAACCACGCATTTCTTACTAAGGGCTCCCCATTAAGGTATCGTCAAAATCGTAATACATAACCCAGCAGTACTCCACTACCAATATGGTTAATGATATTGACATGCTAAGGATGACGTTATCATAATTATAGGTACGCACTGGAAAATGAAATAAGGTTATTTCAGTTCCAGATGGATACATTTAGCATGTGGACCGATAAGTACGCTAGTGACCCAGAAGGCCCCTCCTTATGCAGCATTTGATAACATGAAGCCAAAAATACTGGTTAACGACTACTTCCTAAAAAGGCAACTAATAGCACACACGACGTTATTTTTAGTTCTGCAATATCTTTCTAATTATAGAACAGTTTTTTGTGCAGTTCTAACTACAGGAGGCATTCGAAAGTGTCTGCCTGCTGAAGTGTTCTTTTATGATAAAAATTTCTGTATAACTGTTTCTGTGAAATACACCTAACATTCTGCCTGTATGGACAAAATACATGGACACTACTAGGTTTCTATAACAATGACGAAACTATGGACACCGTGACTAACTGAAGACTACGTTAACGAGGTATCAGGATAATTACAAATTGCTTCCAGATTTGATAATAATCAACAGCATTTGTCCCAACGCAACATTTTTCACTCATCTTTGTATCGGTACACAGTCCAGGATGATCACTAAAACTGAAAGTTCACGCCACGCGTTTGTAGTCTTTAATTTAAATGTAATTGAAGACAACTTACGAAGAACGTATCTATCGATACTTATGTGAAGCCTATCCAAACGACTGATGTTACTATTCATGAATTTCCATTAGCAAATGCCACTGTTAATTTTGTCTTACCAAGTGCTGCAATCAGGAAAATGACTGAATACTCACCGCTATGTCATTTAAAAGTTGAAGTATTCTTCATTTGTTAATCTTTTAACAAACGTTTCGGTAATCCTCATGGTCAATCCTGTGACCAAACGAATGACCGAACGAAACCAATTTATCCCGAGGCGAATGACAAATGAACCAGCAAAATGAACTAATGTCGGAAAGCATTTGGTGGGTCAGCCACAGCTGAGAGTAGTTTGCTTTTAGGGTAGTAGTCGAAAACCCGTGTTAGAATTACAGTAATGGAAACCAAATAGTGCTTAGATTACTTGCTAGTTGCCAGAATACATTTTGAAAATGAACTTACACAAACCAGGTAAAATCTGATTCCGAAAAATATTGAAATTTCTTTCACTTAGCAATATTCCATTCTTCTATTTACCGAAAGATTTCGTAGGCCTATGACTTGTTACAAGTCATTTAGACGATGTTAGCTGTGGTGCCGTTTCTCCTGAAACAAGAGAATTTGCTACAAATGCTACTGTTGCTGATGACTGCCAGATTTGCACGTTACACGCTGAAAAGTACACTGAACGGACGGCTGTTGCCCAGCTGAATTAAACAACCAAGTTTGACTTAAAACAACCAATTAAACTGAATATTATAAAAGCTCTATCAGATAAAAGATGATTCACCTGCACCCGTTTTCCGGTGCGGAAAGTTGTCCGGAGGTTATTGACTGGCAAGTGAGTCTTATTGCTATGCCTATCCAAATGGCCGAAAGTTGTTCGCCGCCACTGCAAATGACAGTGGGTACTGTCTCGAACTTACAAGGGATCAGTCACAAGGAAATTGTTTGCGAGAATGGGACCTGCATCTCAGCAGGCAAACATGGAAGGACTCAGCATAGTACCCTACACTCGAAAGGTATAGTACTACTGTAGAGTTGCCGTTTTTTAGAGCCCGACTTTGTTACGTTTCAAGTTTGTCCAACCGTGAACCGTGGTGTCTCGACAGTTATTTGATATGTGGCGCCAGAGAAGCTGAATGTTTGAGTAGGTAAACGTGTTTTTTTTCCATTCGATGAAATGTAAGGTGTTCTTCACACCAAAGATTGTACATATGTTTTGGTTCAATACGTTGGTTCTAGGGAATTTCCGGGTGTAGATGGCTGAATAAGAAGTCCGAGGGGTGGAGGGTGCAAACATGTGACCGTCAGTAAAATATATCCATCACTGGATCCTACTGATCATGAGAATTAAATTGAATGCTTTAGTTTAATTTCCACACGGAGAAATTCTCTCCGCTGACATTTGAAGCTTTCCCGCGGGCACCTCGTGAATTTAACATCCGCAAGATCCTTCATACAGACAACATCCCACGAAAACCTTACAAGTGGTAAGAGCGTGGCCTTCAAGCAAATAAGCACCCTAAGCGGCTTTGCACACACAAGCACTCAGATTCTTAGCTACTACACATCAAATAAACCATCCCAGTGCACGACTGGAAGTACATGAAATCTATCGGTGTCAAGCTCCCTTAAATGCCTAACAACCACAGAAACTTCAGTGAAGACCCCATCGTCATGCTACACGCTTTAGTTAATTAGTACTCCACCAAAACCAGCCAAGCTCGGTGGGGGTCCCAATTTCACAAGCATCGTACTCTTGTAGCCAGCAACAACAATCACTGTCGTTTGTAGTTAGGGCGAACAGTTTTCAGCATTTTAGTCTAACCAGTACACACACTTGTCAGATAATCGTCACTGGAACCATGGTATACCCAGAGACTACGAGTAGCAGCAGTCTGCTTGTCGCATCCACCACTTTTAACAGTACACAACTCATTTTCTTAATCAGTGTGCACAAAGTTGAATGATGATCATAACACCTTGTTGACATCTTCCTGTTGTTGCTACCGGTGTTTGGTTGCGATGATGATAAACTACCAACGGAATGATGGAGTTCATTAAACACCTCATCTGATCCATTTTGTTTCGTCGCAAGCAAACAAGCGCGAAGTAAATGGTGCACATAGTACACATGCTTCTAAACTGCATTAGGATACATATTGGCCCGGAAATAGCAAAACCGACGTGAAACTCAAAAGTGCGCGCAAGTCAGCCAGTGGTAGCAAAACTTACCGAACATGGAGGTGGACGAGAGCTGGATCATGCGTTTCTATTTTTCGTGTTAGCCCCGCTTGGTCCATAACCCATGTCCAAAGCATCCACAAGTAGTTAAAGTGATAATCTATGGGGCTTCCGACGACTTCCGAGGACTTCGAAAAGTCGCCTGAATTAAACAGCACGTGCGTCCCTCCGAAAAACATGCTGTCTTGCGACAGCATTATCCGGAACATTTTGGATAGCCAGTTCACCAATGTCATACCCGACTTCCCGTAGATTTAATCAGTCTAAAAAACCCTATGCACGCCCATCGATTGGACTGGATGTCGACACAGCAGTCCTGCGGAAATCAAAACTATTTAGCTAACCGCAGAAACTACACATGAACTATTGACTACTGATGCACACAGGAACGTGGGTTGCACATCCCTTCAAATATTAGGCATATATATATATATATATATGTATATATGTCACATAGATTACTTTATTTCACTATTTATTTAAAGGCAACTTGCAACACTCGCAAGAGACACGATGTACTTTCAAATTCCAGGCACAAAAATATATAAAACCTAATGGCCACGCACTTCAATCGATCCTCAAATATGTGTTGCTTCTTCCGCTATTCTATTGCCGTTTTTTATTCAAAGTCATATACTAGTATATTTTCATTTGTTCCGCCACTCGTTATAACAGCAACCTTGTCTTTCGTCATCTGCTTGCTCAGAGGGGATTCGCATTTTATCCCGAGCTGTAGCCTCGCCCCTGAATTTTCGTGCTCACTCACTCAAACTAGTTTAATACCGCCAAGCTACCTACATGACTTTCTGAGCATTATTTAAAGCTGTTTGTCGTGAGAGTAACGCTTGCACCATGGATTTTGTTGTTTAACTTCCTATGTCGTTACCAGCCACCGGCTGACACATTAGAGTTGCACAAAACAACCATCCGAAAATGATTTATCTGCTTACACATAATAATTCGACTGTTTTCTGGGACATCTTCGTCTGTGCCGACCAGTCCAGCGGTACGGGAAGAGGGCAACGGTGAAATGCATTTTTCTGATATCATTGGGAGAAAAACAAGTCATCGTTACTGTTATATCTGACTGCTGTCTCCGCCCCAGTGTCTACTGCGGGAAAAAGACTCGTCGACAAGGAACACAACAGCTTTATTTCAGCAAGCGGGTGCACAGGAGTGCAAAAGTTACAACGACTCCGCGCTATTTAAGGGGCACTTTGACATTGATTCAGGCTGTCTAATAGGCGTTTAGTGAGCTCCCATCAACATCGACCGGGTTTTATGAAATGCCTAAACACTAATCATAGTCGATCGTGCTTCTGTGGCTTCATCGGCTTTTGCTGAATTGATTGAGTGATTGACTGGCATGGATGCTTGCCGACTTCCCTATTGAGATGTTGGTGGGGTTTTAGGGTCTCGGTAGGTTCCGGGCATTCTGGGGTTACTCTCAGGAATCTGACCTTCCTGAAAGTTACGTTGTTGCTAACGTAGTGGTAGGTGGGATATGGAACTCTGGCAGCAAATCGCTAGACAACTGGTCTTAGACATCGTGTATGGATACAGACTGATACGGAAAACCATGAAATTACATACGGTGAATGGTTTGCTAATTATGACCACTGGACTGCTAAGGAATTTCGTTTTCAAATCAGCTTATTATGTCGTCCAATTATTGTCCCGTTTTAGGTTACTGAACAGACGTATATCTACGGTTAGTTACACTCGGCTTCTTGTAGTTGGCTTCGGTGTGCTGCCCAGCTAGAAAAGCTTTGTACGGCAGTATACCGCATGATTCAGAACACCTCAGATAATATAAAATGTACCTTGAGGACCCAGCTGGCGAAATGGCAGCCTATCACAATCCTCTACTTGAGATGCACCGTAGATACTCAGTCAGAATGCTTCTGGGTTGCATTCTCGATGGTCAGATAACTGAATTTGCTGAGAATTTGTTCAGAAAGCAGCATCGGTGTTTCATTCCTTAGTTATGCCCGATCGGTCAAGAAAATGGCTGGCATAATTGAGAGGTCACCCGGAACTATTTCCCACAACTTGGACTGGCCTACGAAGAGTTTCAGTTTCCCAGAGCAGTCATAACCAGAAAATAGAAATGTCAGATTTTTCTGTGATTCCTGCTTCGCAGTTTTGTGAGCCACACTCCTCAGCCACGTGTGCGTCACACCACAAATCTGTTTTCCATGGAATTGTGTAAGGTCATCTGGTAGCTCTACTTGTCCGACGATGGAACCATAGTCACGTGTCTCCGAGTAGTTATTTTTAGGTATGACTTTTAAATTAGCCAAAATTTAACTGCTTGATTGGCTTTTGGAGAACGATCTGTAACTGTTTCGGTAATATTATCAGTATGCCCCCGCCAGGTATTGTTGCATTTACGTGGTCCCCTGAGGGCCACCGGTGTTGTATTATAAACTGGTCTGTATAATGGGCTGAGCATTCTCTGCATATTTGGGGAAAATGAATCAGACATTTAGTGAGCCGTCACACGGATTGATACAACAACCCGGTGGATTGCAAACAATGACGGCCTGGTTATTTACAGCCGGTGAGCAGCCAGGATATATGTTTTCGAATATGCTTATGATTTTGGTCCATCCACTGGTTTGCCATCCGCTCAACAGACTTAAAAGTAGGTTAGATTGTACTTCCCGTTCGTGCTTGAAGCGTCAGACGAAGAGATATTGGGTAGGGAGTTGTGTCTAATATCCTTCACGCAAGAACGATGGCAAGCTTAACACCAAATGTACAGCCTTAAAAGTTGAGACCATTAGTAACTTGTTACCCCGACTTCATGGCTGGTGCCTTATGTCTCAAATCGTTCTACATTAAAGTAGTTCGCTTGATTGACTCGCCTGGATCATCGAACCTGTTAGGAGAGCCCTCTTATGCGGAATTATCCTGCGCACAAACAAGTAAAGATGCACGTGTGCAACTGTCAGTGAAACGACAAGGAATTCAACATTCGGTTCCCTTGACTGGTGATGTATTTGGTTTGACGTCTGCGATTAGGGGTTGATAAAACGTAAGTCCTGACAATACTTCGCTTAGTTCAGGAACTTTGTGGATGATTTAATCACCGACCGACAAAAATGACTAATCTGTAAGTGAGATCTTTGGGTGTTCATTGATTTTAAACTTGCGACTGAAGTTTGTGAAGTTTGACGACTTGGTTTGAAGTTCTAGTAATCAGGAATGTGCTGTACGCAATACCCATTTTCATTAGGAAGGCAGTCTGCATGATGAACAAGTTTTAATGTAATTGAAATATAACAGTAGCAGTATAATGAGCAAAAAATTGAAGCTAACAAAAGCAAACAGGAATGGGGATTGATGCGCTGCTTTAAAAATAAAGAGATGGAGTAGGACATTTCATCAAGTTTTAGGTAGAGAGAGCGACGTAAATATAATCACGAACGTCGTGTGTTTCTTCACTCAGTTCACCTGTTAGTATTTCGGACTCAACACACAGCTTTCTGGGTTGTAATATTGTCCTTATTTATACCAACTAGACCTGACTTACAATCAAACCTGATATAGTTATTTTCCCTCTCCACCCTGCAGTTATCTCCGGAACCCCTGTAGCCATGTTATTTTATTCAGCTTCATGCACCCTTTCCATAGTACCATCGGCTTCTTCTGGTGAATGCATCAGTGAATACAAAGAAAGGCAATGGGTGAAAGCTAGATGAATAAATCATCAATAATTAAAATGCTACATACAGCCAAATTGCTGCCCATTCGCATCTCACGTGTACATGCCCGACAAAAACGGAGAATCATTAACAACAGTAGAGGTAGAATGCTGCTGAGGCCAAACATAATCTCATTGAAACAGCTCATCAACCTAAAGCTAGAGCGTTGTTAATATATCGGATTTAGCACCATTGGCCATGAGAAGCGTTATGTACTTTGGATTAACGGAATTATTAATCTCATGTTGATTCACATGTAGAATGAGTAGCTAAGGAAATACCAATCCTTACAACGGTCTTGCAAAAAACCAACGGTTTAATTGTCACGATCCAATAACTTAGCAAAACATTTTTGAGTAAGCCATCGAAATACGTCGAAGATAGGTCTGCAGTGCCTGGGCTTTATGGAGGTTTATATCTTCTGCGTTTCACGACGTGCGGTTGGTTCAGGTCACCAGTGGCAGTCGACATACTTGATATTTGAATGTGTCATTTGGCCTTTGGTTAGAGGACTTATGTGGTCTTTGTTGTCACTGATTATTTCTCAATGTTTGAACACTCTTGATACCTAGTCCTCCTGCATTAGAGAACAGTTAGGGGCGATTTACCGTTTATTCTTCAATAAATTTAAAACGTTGTCCGTAATTAACGTATTAGTCTCTTTCGCTAAATTGTTTTCATTCAGCTGTTAGCGTATTTTTTAAATTCCTCCTCTTGTCAAACTACCATACTAGCATATCGTTCAGCCTTTAGCTGAAGTTGATTCAGTGGCAACTGGTTCGAACTTCAGTTGCTACGCGTCTCAGTTAATCCAACGCTGTTTGAAATATATTTGACCAGTTCATCTTTGAGTTTTTCTTCCGTTCTTTTTCCAACTTGAAAACGGGAAAATTGGCTAACTCTGTGCCCGAATGTGTACTTGTTAGCTCGGTCCAGAAAATTTCTACATAAGAATTACTTTTTAAAACTTTTTGTATAACAGCTTCCAATCGTTTTAGTATTTATTTGTCAACATATCCTGCATATATCTTGTTCAAAGTGAACGCGACTCAGGTATGTCTTAGTGCGCACATACCCAACAAATACAACCAAATATGCCGATGAAATATGAGCCCGAAGAGAACTACGCACAAGTTCTCACACCTGGTACGACAACATCTGTCACAACGAACACCAGAAGTACTATTAATTCTACACATCAACTTTTTTAAAAGATGCTTTCGTCGGTTCGCAGGTTGCCTTAGCGATGCTACCACATGGTAGCAAAATCTTTTTTTAGTTCCCTTAAATAATATCAACTACGTTGATTTAGGTTAAATCCTATTAAACAGTGCAAGGAGCAAACATCACAGATAAGCAGCACAACTGGACTATGTATCGAAATATCTGGCCGTCGTAGCTGGATGTTTCTACACAAAGATTCTACGCAGCGTGTTTATCGTGTTCAGAATAGAGATGTTGGGTCTGATAATATTATCATACTTACCAACCAACTCACGTCCCTAATGGGGCGTGTTGCGTAGTGTTCGTGAATTTAACCATCCTGCGGTCCTGTTTGACATTTTGTGGGTCGTTTCTGCTACGCATACGTTCCGCCCTCGTAACTGGTTCCTTTGTCACATCGATTGTTATACTGTTTCGCATGTATTCAGAAGTGTATCCGACACTGAGCTAGCATTACCAAGGGTTAGCCTACTTCCTTTAACTGGCTGGGCAACAGCTCAACTCAAGTGACAACAGGTTTGGCGACAGTACCGTCACACGCACACAATTGTGGAACAGCATCAACAATTTTCCCAACAGCCTCAGCTTGTCGGCGTACAAACAGAATAATTGTCAAAACAACAGTTCCAAGCGAACGCCCACGAGTATCGTTGTCAGAAGAAAATACACGCCCCATCAACGACTTCAACAGCGCATCCGGGGAAGTTGTGATCCTTGAAGCTTGAGACTGTTTTAGTATTCATTCAAGGTTGATGTAGCCAGATAGATCAGTGTTTCCCTAGCCCAACTACCATTGTACCACCTCGTTCGAATGAACACAAGAGGTACTGCAACTGTATCCTAATGAAAAATTCCTGTAACTTCAGATTCAAGCAAACCGTTGAACAGCTGATAGAGATATGTAGAAATTGCTCCCCCTGGTTCAACACATACTACCAGAGTTTGCTCCCGTAAAAAGCCATGAGAATAGTTTTCTGACATAGGCCGGAGACACAAAACGTGGATGTGAGTGAGCTGATACAGCACAGATGTTGGAAGTTTTGTTTGTGGTCTGTCATCGTCTGAAGACGCTCGGATTAGATTGAGCTTCATTATAAGCCCGAATCACAACCAGCTATCACACCTGAAGCTCTGACAGTGGAACGTCATGGGATTCATAAGTTTAATGAACCTCGTTGATTCAGCACCGTTCAGCACAAGCGAAATTACCTAGGATGGGTGCCTGTCGTTTCTCCACTATGGTGAAACCAGCTCACTACTCACAGGACCGATACAATCGCCCTTCACAATACTGGAATTGGCGTTTTGTGAAAGAATATCCTTTCAAGAGTCATGTCTGTCGGATGTTTGGTATGATCGGCCATAGGGAGTTACACTGTGTTAGAGCGTGAGCCGCGCAAAAACAACGGGTCATCTCATCGCTGCAGATGCAACTATCTCAACCAAATCACACAGTTCACAGGAATACATAAAGGTCACAATCAATCACTGCGAGGTTATTTTTGCAAATGGTATCGGAAAACCATCCGATGGACTCCTTATTGTTCAGTGACTCGTGTTGGTAGGAATGCCAGTAGACAGATACCATTACTGGGGTAAACAGATGTGAATTAACATTGTTTTCCATGCCTACAAAAGGTATCTGGTGTAGCGTACATTCAAAACTTAATTTATTGAAGATTGAATATATTAAAAAATGGAATTGGTGTAGTGTTCCTTTTAACTCCATCTGCAGTGCGACCTATGATGATCGTTTCCATTCTTTTTCTGACGACTTTAGGGCAGACATATATCAATCTAGAATGTTAGCCATACCTTTAAACCCTTACCATACACCTCTTCTTCACACTCTAAGAACCTACTATCTGCAGTTATTTCTGGAAGATCTGGGTCAGTGCACTAATACTCGGGCTAATTTGTATCCTAAACCTAGTACAAAACATAAGCGGAGCTTGTTAAAGTAGTGATACGCAAGCACTATTCACCCCGTGACTTGCTTGCTTCGGCCATGCGACAGTTGCCGTAGAGACCTACGCTTCCTCAAGAACATGGTTCAATTTTTGATCAGGCTTAAATGATGACCCAGCAAGTCTCCGGTACCGGTTTTCAAAACGTGAGGAAGTTTTTCTCAGCTCCTATGGGGTGGTTTTTTTTCAAAAACCGATTTATCAGTTGCCTGTCTCTAGTTCGGTGTGCAATACACGCGACCTGTTCCCTGTAAACACCCATCGTGATTTCTGCTATATAATCGTGTACTTTTCAATGTTACATTAGCGCCAGCCACCTCCTACCAAGCAGTGAGGACAATGTTTTTGAGCTTGTCTTTTGCGGTGTTATATTTACACGATATAATATTGATGAACGAGGAGATCATCTGCAGCATCTCATGCAAGTCTACCGTCGAGTCAGAAAGTTTGGCCTCATACCGGTTCCAGCAAAATGCTCGTTTGGTGCATTGTCCACCATTTTGATTCATCATTAATTCCGCAGGACGATGACCTGATCCGAAGCAGATGGGAATCGTGACGAACATGCCAGTGCAGACATAGTTGCAGTCTTTCTTAGACTTGATGCCTTAGTACAATCATTTTATTCCCGATTTACAGAGCACACGCGCTTCATACCAAAAGACACTGAGTGGAACTGGTCATTACATTCATGTCGTACTACCTTTTCATGCATTCAATGAACACTCACATTTGAATTAGTGGTAACGCGTTACAAAATGTCCGACCATCGTGGCAGATGATGTGTAGGAAAATGGAATCGGGGTAGTCCCACTACATCGGTTTCCAATCGGTTCAAACAAGACTGTCTCGCATAATTCTCGTTCGCTCTTGTTAGCAGAGGAGAATCACGTCCAAACTGAAAAAGGAAGTGTTGGGTCTGATCTGCGACGTGAGGAAACCCCATAGAATGCTAAAAGGCCAGCAGTTTATCCTTCACACAAACCACAAATTATTTTTGGCTCCCCTTGGATTACACAGTCCATGCTGTCTGCTGCTTACAACGTAGGTCTTCTGTGCATCGACTACAAACGAAGTTACCTCTTGGACATGTCTATGCGTTACGGCCCCCAGTTTATCTGCAAAATAACAAGAAGGAAGACAAAAAGGCAACATTTGCAAGTGTTCCAATTGATAGAAGAATCTCACGAAATTTCTTCGTTTAGTCTGTTCAGCTAGCAACTATCTCTTCTCAAGTAAATGCGAGAGAAAGTACGCATGGGTCTATTGGATATCGCAAACAGATGGTCAGTGGAAGGAAAGAGCGGCTGTCCGATCTAGGGAGCCTGGGCTTTCATATCACGTAAATTCCGGTATTAGGTAATGAAGCATCTTCACGAATGGCATCCTCAAATCAACATAATGAAGTCATCACTCGAAGGTTGATTCGAGGTGTGAAGAACTTGCCCTCAGCTGCTACTGGTGTCAGTGACAGCCAAACCCTTCGTGAAGTCTCAGTTTTTACAGCAGGCTGAAAATCCATGGGATCGTGTGCATTTGGGTTTCACTGATCCACTGCGAGGGTATATGTTCCCGATCGTTTTCGATGCTTTCTCAAACTGGTCAGAGGTGTTCTGGTTAACCGAGCTTCGACTTCAAAACAGCATCCATTCTTAGTGAACTGTTTGCACAGCCGGGACTTTCGCAGATTGTAGATATAAGCCACCCACAACAATTTACTTGAAAAATGAAGAAAAAACAGACCTGAATTTTTCCTATTTTGTAGACATTGGGGCACAAAGATCTAAGATGGCCAGGTAGACAGCTAACTTCTACCTGCCACATTATTAGTAACATTTGCAATAAAACGCAATTATGTGATCCATTAGTGCTACTCATTTGGGCGTAAGCAAGTCTTGTGATGGTGACGAAATGGACTGCATGGAAGCATAAAGATAATACGACACCCGATGACCACTTCCTCTGTTGCCTTACGACCGTAATGTCGTAGTCAAGAATGCACCGCTCCAAGAATAGGGATGTCTCATAGCGGCCACATAAGTCATACTAAAACCTCTCGTATGATACACGTCTGATTTTGTACAAAAGTTGCATAGAATTACGAAGCAACACTACCCAGAAAAAGTCGTCTCATAACGTTACACCAAAAAAGTGGTTCTATGGAGGGGATTATTGTGGGCATTCTCCTGAATTTTGCCTACTAATAAGTTGTTTAAAATCTATATGATGTTTTGCTAAAAGACAACGGAGGAGTCACATTACGCATGATAGCAAGCCAAAAGGTGTGACTGGCTATCTAACTAAGAGGCCTGAAGCCTGGAGGCTCCCATTCGATGAAAGGAGAACAATTGTAATATGATTAATACCAAAGGGTCTAGCTTATACCTTTTAACCATTGTCGGGTCATCCAGATGTCCCTATCCACCCCACCTAATACACCAAGAAAACGACGGCATTATCCCAACTGAGTATGACTTGGAACTCGTGTTTCTGATAGTGAAGAAAACAGAAGATTCAACCAGAGGGCCTGTACGCTGATTAAAATCTAAATGCCTACCATATGAAGTTTTCAGAAATAGGTAGTTTTTGAGATCTTGAAGGTCTGAATCGCTCACATGTATTTAGAACACACATGTTAGCAACTTTTTATTTATCTGTGAGGATAAAAAGGGCTTGCATCATTTGTGATTATGAAATATCTGCGGTGAAATCGCAGTCACTAACATTATCCAAATCTAATGATGGTCACCTAAACAGATCGCCTTTCCATTCTTCTTGTTTATAAAAATAACCTTCTTACCTTCACTAGATTGCCCTATGCGGACCTGCTCAGGTAAACATAAATTTTAACTAGTGGAACAGAGAATGACCAGAGCATTGCTGCGTATAAGCGGAAGGAAAATTATTTGAGTGAATTTTACTCCATGTAGAATGTAACCTTTATTCGTCAACTGCGTTAAACTCTGTTTAAAAACAAGCTGGCTGAGATGAGCCTACACCAGACAGCCAAAATGAAGTGGACAAACTAGATCTTTAGCAATAGATGTTTAGCCATCAAAATATCTAATAGACTTTATCAAGAAATTGCAACTTAATGCCCAAAAACTCTTCCGCAGTTTGTGATATTTCATTCGTGTACACTCTAAAAGGAATGCAGCTGAAGACATAACAGTGATTCTGCTGCTGAGGTTAACAGTTCACTCTCTGTTCATTAAAAAAGGGCAGAATTTTCTTCTGTTACAAAGCTTTCGTTGATCTTTATCCTAAGTCTGATTAGCGCGCTTTTAACAGATGTTAATATTATTGAAATTGGTACCTGGAAATCGGACTACTATTTGTCCACATTAGTAGCCACTTGTCTATTATTGACGTTCCAGTTATAATTACATCTGCTAATTCAAGATGAGCTGTAAAACGCTGAATTACAACAATAGCTTCTGATTATGTCTACCGGTGTTCATACACAGTCATAATCATCATCGACAGCATGACATCAGTGTTCAACACTGATGCTTCACTGCCGTAGGCATGAGTTTATTGTTAGATGTATGTATCATCGTTGTACGTGGGCTGGGATACTGCCAGGGCGCCCACACCTAGACAGGAGGACGATTAGGGTCCTCAACCAAAGCCTTTGGCTCAAAAGCCTAACCGCAAGGCGGCGGTGTTTGGCAGGAAATGCAAATGCATTACCATTTCTACGGAACAAGTCGCCATATGTTCCAACCCCCAACCTGGAGGACCAGGAGACTGTGTTCGTCAGACCTCTAACCATTGACCAACCTGGTATGAGAGACTCTGTGAGTGTCGCGGGGACACCCCCCCCAGTATAGCTCAATGGGTCGTAGAGGTGCGCAAACCGTCACACCACGGTAAGGTCCAGTCTCTTCGTGACGGTTCATACACAGTACTACGATTTGTAGCCTACTGCTTGAGTACAGCCTTTCTGTGTCCTTTCCAAATAGAAAAACGTTGAGGCTGACCAAAACCTATTATACCCCGGACAAGTTGAGAGCTTTCCATGTAACACACCGGAAATGCGTAACTCCCACATAAAAAACCATAGTTCTGACAACTGAGATTTGTCACGGTTATCCAGGTCATCGAGAAGTACTGGTATCGTGGTAATGGCAAGTGATATGAGAGCTCAGGTTGGTCAACTAAGCCCTAATGTTGCGCATCCTGGCCGCCGGTTCTGGATTACGGCTCACAGCACATGAAACGACCTCTTCAAATGTACAGAACAACACTTGTTTCTAGCCACCACAAACTTTCAGCACCGGTGGAGAGCTTCGACACAGAATTGTCGTTCATTTTGGTAAACGGCATTAAGCAACCACCAGGGACATGGTTACTCATTTGATTTTCTCTCTGAATTAAATTCATCACCTGAAAATAGTATCTGTACCGCCTTTCTCCTGGTTAAACCATTCCCTTCCTTGAACCCACTGTTTTCATCGATATTCATCCACACATTCTGATGAAATTTCACGTGCGTTTTTTGACCTGTTGCGTTACCACGTGCAGTGCGCGCATGTTTATCGGTAATGCGCATCGAGTTGCCCTTCTTGCCGGGCTTTTTTTTGAAATTGCACCAATTGGTGCAACAATTAGACGGAACTCCCCATAATTTGATATTTGTGTCCCCTTCATATACACACTTTTTACGGGTAGTACCGCATTATTTTTAAATAAATCTCAAGGCTTCATAATTCTTGGTTTGTGATTTCACGCGTTACTCATTTGAGCTTCCGGGAATACGTCACATATTCTACAGTGTCTTTACCTCAAAAGTATCCTGATGGGGTTGTTAACGTGTTTGCAGACCTCAACGAATACAATGGTCGTAGTGGTGATTTGGAGGGCGATTGGCGATAGGTGAAATTGGCCTTGCTCACGGCTTATGAAACCATCCGCCTGAGGTCCTTCGTACACCGTAATTTACACTGGATCTTGTCACGGCTAGCAACTGCGATTGAGGTCATGAAAAGTATATCCGAACAAATGACTGATTGGGCGTGCAGATCCCTTAAACTCCGAATAATGAAGAACTTAAGGATTGTAAGATCGCAAAAGTCCGAGAAATGGAGGAGGGTTTGCCATGGGGAGCAATCGCACTGTCTTCCAGATAATCTGATCAACCAGTCCAAAGAGGTTGGGTGTTAGTGAAACGAAATCCGAAAGGTGGGACCTCAGTCTGTTCACGGAAACAATGAACAATGAAGAACAGTTCAGCCTTGGCAAAATTAACTCGCTCTCCAGGAAGGTTAACCGAATCTGACTGGAACGTCAACATCAGTCCGCCATCAACGATTAGCCCAGCGTGCACTCTCATTGCTTCAGCGCAACAAAGCACCAGGCGGTTTGCATCCTGCGCTATTCAAAGAAGGCGGTGAATCCATCGTGGATAACCTAAGGGTCCATTTCCAAACTATTCGAAAGGGGGAAATCATTCTTGCAGAATGCAGTGCCTCGACGGCGATTCCCGTATTCAAAAAGGGTACAAGGACATCATTCGAAAACTACCAGAAAGCAGTATAGAGGTGGTAGCTTCCAAAATGTCTTCTGGCATCATCCCACGCAGATCGATCCGTCATTGGGAGAGTCCTATTCAAGCTGGGTTTTGCGCTGGTTGGGGTTGCACCAATCATACCTTCACCTTGCAGCAAATTTACGAACTACCCCATTACTTCTGACGACCAACGATAGGCGTATTTCAAGAACCCAAACTTCTTTTGACTCCGTTGATCGTCAGAAATTGTGACATTTTCTGGCAAAGAAGTGTGCCCTTCCAAAATATTCTCTAGGCTTTACATGCCTCCCCCCGTATGCGCGCACTTGTCTACTGCACATTTTCTCCTGAGACCATCACATCCAGTGGTGTGTGCTAAGAATGTCCTCTGCCACCCTTTCTCTTCAACTTCGTAATCGATTTGCTACTAAGATATTTCATACCTGCTCTTAAAACTCGGAGATCGAAATGCTGTCAGAGTGTCCGATCCCAAAAATTGAATACGCTGAGGATATTTCTCTGCTTGGGTTAGACCCTTTGAGAATGCAATCTATTTTAAATTACCTAGATAATTATGTTACAAACTTAGGTGTGCTATTCACAGCAGCAAAGCATAAAATGCTGCTGCAAGATTGCGTAGGATGAAATCCAAACCGCACGCTTACAGGTAAAGTAGATAAGCTGCTTTACCTGGACGACTGCATACCTCACTCCGGACTGGCAAAAGACGGAACCACTTCCCAAACTTGGAAGGCCAGGGAAGCATTTGCTAACCTCCAACGTTTGGGTCACCGACTTGACATCGTCTTGACTGCAAGAGTGAAGTATGCAATGCTGCGGTCCAATGTGTCCTACTTTATTGATCGGAGACGTGGTCGGTGCATGGGGAAGACCTTCAAAGGCTCTCCGTGTTTGACCATAGGTAACTTCGCAGCATTGGTCGAGGCTGGTAATGATGGTGGTGGTACCTTTTGGAGCCCTCTGTGTCGGACGGAGACGACTGAGGGTAAGTCAGCCCATGATCTGACAACGAAGCATGAAAGCCCTCACCAGCCAACTCATTCACGCTGTTGAAAGCCTTCTTCCAAAGCGGAAAACAGAAAACCAAATAAATCAATGTTTATTGACCCTGAGAGTTATGGCCGTGTCACGCAGCCAATGGGAATCTTGCAATAAAACTGACGTCTTCACTGCGTAGCTGTCAATCCATACCATACTGAACAAAGGGAGCCAGTTGACGTCAATAAGCTGATTGGGCCCTTGCCCTCAAAGTGTGGCTGTCATTCTATTGTTCTCCTTATATTCGGTGGAAGAAGCTGTAGCAGATGGAACCGCTGCATTTCAATGCACGGATTTGAGCTCAGAAACTAGACTGAACGAACTGAAGTGAACTGAATGGGTGATTGATTGTGTATGTCGAATCCGCTTGCTACAAAATTAGTGTTACTGGATAGTTACACTTTTCTCATTTTATACATTTACTTATGATTTACCGGCCATCCACTCGAGAAAACCTGGTTTGTTCTCCCTGTTCGCCTCGACGGCCCCCAGTGCTTTACAACATGAAATCAAATGGAAACGGTCGTCACAACAGTGAGATATGGAGACATTATATGTTATAGTGGTACCGCACAAGCAGTTTAGACGGGCAGTCATCTGTATACAATGGGATTAGAATCCTCAGTTCGTCTTAGGTTGCTAAAATAAGTGGTATGAGTGTGATTCTTGGAAATCCGCACACCACCAACTATCGGTGTAACGGTGTACACCACTGATGAAACAGGGTGTGGAGTCTAATATTATTACATAATAATCGTTCAGCTGTAACACTCCTTCGGCACCTAGTTGCCATGCGCCCCCAAAAGAAACACGGGACTGAGGTACTGCCAGGTTGTCCAGGCCTACTCAGGAGCAGTAGAGATGCAGAGGATGGGTTCGAACAAGGGAACCTCCGGTCAGTAAGCTCGTCGCCTAACCACTGGTTCATCTCGAGCTCTGAACTATCTCGAGCTCGTGTTGACAAGCAAACATCTCCACATGCGGAGGCGCCCTTGGTTTTACCGATTTTCTCGGGCGTGGGGCTCATCACTTGAATATCCGTCCATGACTTGAGCAGCAACTTGTTAATGTCTACGTTTTAGCCAATATGCATCAAGAAAACGCATGCGATGGAGACCCGCTTGAGTCACGTGCGTCACATACTGGTATTTTTCCGTAAAAGAATCTCGAGGCCGCCTGCACGCTGCACAATATACAGGAGAATATCAATACGCTAAGTACCAAGAGAATCACATCAAGCTTCCACCTCCCGCATTTTCGTCGAGTATATGATCTCACTTAAGCAGGTAAGCCCGAAAATGAAAATTTTAGATTACTCCTGCGAAAATAAGTAGTGAAAGGTTTACTCTCTGAGACGCAGTGGACTGAGGGGCATGTGGTAAATATATGCAACGTTGATGCACCGCCTAAGTGAAAATACGGGCTAGCAGAAGCCGGGGACTAACACATTTTGTTGTTGATACAAGCCGCAAATCCCATTTTATGTAGGACAATAGTAGTTGCAGAGTTACAAACATTTTGCAGGCCTTGTTCAATTTTGTGTACCTTACTTGTTGCGAGAAAATTTTACTTCCCTCATCTCCTTCTTGAGTTACCGCCAAAAATTCTCTCACCGTCAACATTGTCCCCCTGTACACGAGACTACTTAGCGATGAGCGACTTGAGTGATGCACATGCAACAAACCACTTAGAAACGTTTCATATTTTTCTATTTTACCATATTGCACCAATAAATGTGGTGCATTGAATGCGACACAGAACTTATGCTTTTTAGTTTGCTGCTTGGGAATTTAATAACAATTTAATACTGAAGCTCGGTGAACAAGCCAACACAACGCTTAATCTATCTCCTTTATTCCGCGAAATAATCCTAGGAAAATTAATTCGCTATTTTTAAAGTCAAATGGTGCAATCATGTCTTGTGCCTGGGCTTAGTATTTGCATGTACTTGTAAAAGTAACCTGCAATCCAAGCGAAAATTGGAATTTTTGAAGTCAGTTCGTCCACAGGGTGTAATTATTCCGCCAATTATCGTGTGAATAATATGGCTATAATATAGCAAGCAAGTGAGTGAGTTTCATGTATTAGTCCAAGATATACTAATAGCTTTTCCGTTTTCTAAAATTTGTGAGACACTTGTAAGACACGTCAGTATGTTCAGAGAGTGCCTAGCTCACGACAAATCTTCCTAGTGTAAATGCAATAATCGGCTGGACATTGGCTTCTTCACTCAGCTGGACAAGTCTTTTGCAGAGAACACACCAGCGAACAAATCAGTAAACAAACCAATGGTCGTTATTGCTACCTGAGATACCAATGTTTTCTTCAATGGCTAGACAGTGTACGCTAAACACTTGGATCGCGAAAAAGTTAGACTGGAAGAAAACACCAAGCAAGTGTGTCTCACTTATCTTGAGTAAAAGCCAAGATCTTCGCTTCTATTAACTTCATTTTATTTTATAATCAAACAATGCCTAAGTCAGCTGAAGCACTGTCGTAAAGAGTAGTGAGTTACTTCTCTAAATTATTATGTTTCACCGCTTAAATGTATCTTTGCCGACCAATTCTGCCACAATGTTTGCTTCTCACAGACACTTCTGCTGAGTACGCTCGAGAGATTTCCACCTTCCCTGAGGGTGACCTCCCGGTGGGCAACTGGACATGGAAGTAAGAAGAGCTGGAAACATTGTCCTCACTTGAGTGATATTCTGAGGTTCATCTAATCTTCCAGTTGAAGTATGCAGCTGCCATCAAAATTACACTTATTCGTGGGGTGAGTAGCCTAACTATAAAGCTACACAATTGGGTGGTCCACTTTCTACAGAGATACGGCGGAAGACGGGGCATTGAAACAGCACGCCCAGGGCTTCGGTGGGAAAAAGAATTCACTGTGTGGATCCATGCTGTGTGACGAATATCAGCCGTAGCCTATTTCAAAACTCACAAACACGTGTACGGCTGCTTCTACAGGTTATTAGAAATAAGGGTGTGAAATAACAATAGTACACGGGATTTGGTAGCAGTCATAAGAACCAACTAGTCTTAGTAACATCAGAAAGAGCACTGTCTTTGATGTATGGCTTCCAAATTTTAGATATGACCGCCTCAGAAAATCTAAGCTTTTGGCAGTGAAGTGTCAAAATCCATGTTTTGATATAAGCTGGCATCAAACACCACTTTATCTTTGACAGATAAATCAGTTTAATGCGCAGATGGCAGTTGCAATTCCAGGGTACTATTCTGTTCATTTATGGAGAAAGAACTGTGAAAACATTCTATGTGCTAGACAGAATATTCTATGAAGCTGGAGACATTATTCTCTGAATTGGAAATTGCCAAAAATATGTGCGTATCCGACTGTATTCTATAGAGTCTATATTTTAGATAGCCAACTAAATTTCGAAAACTAAGATCTCGTTGCTGAAGGTCGCCTTCACAACAGTCCTCGATTTTACATCATGTTTGTCCTGAACGGAAGCACGATCCACTGCCATGGTTTCAAACTTGTTGTTTGGCCTAAGACATTTATCTTAGTATTCACTTGAGGGTGGATGGCACCCAAAACGAATATGTCTACTGACTGAGCTCCCGCAGGCCTGCATACGGTGGAGACACCATAACAGGTTTGCACAGAGTCAAGTGGGGTGTTACATGCAAGAATTTACTACCAATATTGACTGAGTGGATAGGGTCGTGGTCTATATACGCAGCGGCCAGTTGAAGGCTGGTTGCTAACCTGGGCGCGATAGCGTGACGACGAACTCAAGGACCAGCAACTTTACATCAGCCAGCTTGCGCTGCCCAGTAGTTCATCCCAGTTACAGGGAAATGAAGCTCTTTTCAGCGTAACTTATATGAACAATTCCTTCTAGGTGAGCTTGCTGACACTCAACACACGTGCTTAAAAAGAGCGGTAAAGCCGTCGTTTAGCTACTATTGAAAGGAGAAATGCCATCCGATGAGAAGTTGTTTATTAGCAAGCACGAACTAAGCAGTTACAAAGCTTTAGACACGAAGGTAAATATCTCATCTGCACTGAGTTTTTGAAAAGCGGACATTCTCACGCATCATCTTGAACTCCCCTGGACATTCATTGACTACTAAACAATAGTAGGCGAAAATTGCAAAGCGGTTCCACAATTTCCCTAATAATCTTCACCTTCCATCAGGTGTGGGGCACCAGACCACAAGATACTCGCATGCTTCATCAGTAGTGACACCAATACGCAAATTAAGGGAGAAAGGCTGAGCAGGTTCCAATGAAGAATGTAAACAAAACTGTCCTAGACAAGCCACTGACGTTTCTGGAGTGGTTGACAGTGATTACTCTGTTGTCCAGCAATTCCGACTCCACCGCAATCTGCGCGCATAATCTGCACAGATCCCTGGGCCTCTGGTTGTACCCGAAATAATCCTGTCCTTTGGAACTAATCTGCTACTTTTGAATATTACGATATGTCGCGTCGTAGAGCTCCTCAGGACCGTACAAATAGCGGATTGCCAGGCCACTCAGCTAAGTGCAGATTTTCCAAACAGCTGATCCCAAGAATAATGTTTCTTAAAATTTCCGTAAGACTGTCGCCATAGCGGATCGTTCTCCGTGCTCACCAATTTGTGGAATAAGACACCTTGAGATAACTCAAGACAGTCGGTTGAACAAAGAATTTAACTCTTCAGTCAACAATTTAGATAATCGACCTCCTCGTTATAAGCAGGACTGGATCTGCTCACATTCGTAGTAAGACGAAGAAATCCATTTCGCACTGAACTAACTTTATACTTCTCGGGAAAGAATGTTCATGGATCTACAGTGGCATTTGAGAGAACATGGTGAACGTTCTATGGAGTTGGTTAATGGAAACTCTTTGTGACACTTCGTTTCCCAGATGTAACTCTGCCACATATCTTAAGTGTAGCAATGCAGTTTGTTTCGACAGATGTTACTCACCCAGCATCAAATGCTAACCTCCACAGAGCAAAGCTACAAAACGTAATCATCTTTGTATTCTGAGAGGGCCTTATCTTGAGGATGCTCGTTGAAGCTTTGAAGGAAATTACTATCGAACCTACATGTAGAAAAAACAATACTGAGCCTTTTTTGAACGGCAAAGCTGATCTGAATAACTAGGTTTGAAGTTCATTGATCTCCTCTTGTACCAATCAGTCGAGGGGTCAGACATTTGTGCTACAACGCTCACTTGGACATCAAGTTATATATGCTTTGAAGACCTTTGGTCACGGCCTTGTTAACATCAGTCCATTCCGTCCCACTAACACTAAAGATAAGAAGTTTGCCCTTACAAGAAATCACTGACGTAGTGAGGTATTGATGTGATGTAATGTAGTGGCTTGACATTATAATCCTTTGTCTCTGCCTAACTAAAAAAGCGCATTCCGCCATTCATTTTGTTATGTCCGACTAGCTGCACGCGTGGACAGTGACCCGTCCGTAGAAGAGTGTGACGTAAAATTTCACAGTCAGTTTTACTTATGGATCATGTGATGGACTTCCTTTTTATGATTCTTGATGCGGAACTCGAGCTGAGTCAGCAATGAGAAGTTTCAATGGTTTTCCTCACTCTATAGTTGATAACTATATCCGAATCATTCAACTTGACCTCTCATCAAAATCATGTGTTTCCCTGTGCTTCCCTACAACAATGATGTGCAAACAAATTTTGGGGAGAAATTGCCTTAACGTGTGATAGAGATGCACAACGATGTTGTTATATTTGAGCTGAGGACGTTACGGAGAGGGTCTTAGATAGAGGTGGAGTCAGCTGAACTAATGGCCTGCAATCAACTTTTATCCTCGCTGGCCTACTGCCAATAGGATAGACCAAAATTCCACCTATATAATTGTGATCGCCTGATTGTGTGTCATTTAGCAGCCTCAATTTATTTAGCGAAGTATCTCTTGGTCTGTTTCGGAATTTTCATCACAAAGATGATGATATTCCCGAGACATTTATCAATCCTTAAAAGTTTCAATCTCCGAGAACTACCAAAACCCCTGGCGGAGGACAAAGTTACCTGTGTTTAAACAATGCGTGCTTCAACTGGATAGGTTGTGCGCATATCACTCTTGTTCGAACTGTCCATCCTGTATTTCTTCACAATTTTTTCCGACTAGTCTAGTCCAAAGTGGGACAGTGAACTCAGTTTTGGCACTTATAAGAGTTACTCAGTCACTCAGACATTTGGACACATCAAAATTAGAAACGTCCAGCAGTTTGATATATTTGAGGCCTCACAGAATGTCATTCGACGACGAATGACATGATTTTGAGAATAACATGAGCACAATATAACCAGCAATCATACGGTTGATCCAGCTAGTACCGCGCTTCTCCAACCAGCTCTAAACCACCTCTTATTTCGTCCATTAATTCAGACTGCTGTTGCGGGATAACGGGAATCACTTCTTGAGCAAAGAAAACTGTCATATTCGTTCAGACAAACTTATCAATTTGTGTGAAATGGAGGAAGCTGGAAACTCCACCCGAATACCGTGACAGTTTGGGCAAACGGCGTCTCTGTTTCAGATACAAAGAAGCAGAATGACAGTCCAGACTGCGTCTAAACTTTGATGTAACAAAAATCGGAAGACCCATAATTTGATTAGACACCACTCTCGTCCAATATGATCCCAAAGTGAGGGAGCATTGTTCTTTTGGTCTGACATGAACGAAACCAATTTTGCTAATTTGTCGTTGTTGGGAAACCGTCACCCATTGGTAACCAGAATTCTTCGAAAAGTGCATCGTCTGATAATAACGTAATAGTATTGAATGGAATATGCACTCAACCCTGTTATGCGCAAAGATTCGATGCGTATATTTCTTCCGTCCTACGACGCTAGTAAGATTATTTTGGTTAGAGAATACGGTGGTCTGACAGCCAAAAGATGAACTCTTCAAGATTATTGTTTAGTAGCATGGACGAATGAACTAGTTCGAAAAACGAGCCATTCGAACTGTATCAAAGTGCCAAACTACGATCTTGATGAATTTGATTTTAGAGGTAACTCACGGGTCTCACAAACTGGTCTGCAGACGCGCAAACCTGAAGTGGCCTCCGGGAACTCCCTATCATAGTCACACTTTCTTCTATGCCTACCTGATTAGCCTCAATAAAGCGTAAATGTTCTGCGGGAGATTTTCAGGATCCGAACACGCAATTAGCGTAAACAACCGCTAAAACTCCAAGCCCATGGATAGGCAGTTGTCAGTACTCTGGGGGGATTAATAGCTAATCAGGTAAGACCTTCTGAACATTCACCGGTGAGTTTACTTTGCCTTCCCTGAGAGATCGCCGTTTAAAGAAGTCATTGCTCCGGAAAGATCAGTTGTGCTTGGCATTTTGAAGCTGTTTCTAGAGGTGGCATTCCGCGAAGTTTTGGCGACCACCAACAATTAAGTTTTCATGGAATCTACCGTTGCTGTTCCTAGAGGGACGTAACTGCATTTATATCTTTGTCACTGTATATTTCTGTGTAAGCATGAAAGAAAGGAGGGATGCAACACATTATTTGGCAGTTTGTGTTTTTTTCTAGACACAAAGCAGTATATACACATGTGGATTACCATTCACTTTACACTCCTTGCAGTTTACGAGAATCTTCAAGAGTGTTGTCCCAGAATATCAGTACTGCTGAAGTTAAAATAAAAAATACCAGGATCGTTATGCGTTCGTTTAGAGTTGGCTTGTTTTTTTTTCTCAAACAGTGGTACGGTTATGAAGGAAATTACCTTTTTCTAAATTTTTCACCTTTCAAGTCTTTTATTTGGATACCGAATTTGTGCTTGCATACTCGTGTGTAAATCTCCTAACATGACGGTAAAATTTGCACTCACCAGATACAGACAGCCTTGATATTCTTGAACCGTTCAGCATGCGATTTCTTCTTCATTTCAAAAGCGGAGATTTCGCATGTGATGGAGACATTCAGGTGGGGAAAACCGTAACAGCGGAATCGCTCCCGTGGAGTTTTCTAAGTACTCGTCCAGTGTGCTGGCCAATAAGCTGTTAGGAATTCGAAAGAGTAGCTGCGAAAACTTTCGAACAATACTGTACCTTGTGCTTTGTAAGGGCTATTCACTGTTCCAGTTATTATGGTTTGACAAACCTTTATGCAAAATGTAGGTCGTTCCAAACACCTAAAAACCAGCTTCACAGTCCTTGTGATATATTCATAACTGATACCTCAGCTTTGCTGAATATGTATGCAAACGTCTCAACTGTGTGCACACGAGGTTGCAACGATAGATCCAAATTACTTTATTATGGGTTTAATTTGACCACCTGACTGCTGCATTGCAAACCCAAGTATGTACCGAATTTCGTGTCGACAAATCTGAATTGTAGTACTGCTAACACATCGGTCGTATGGGATAGCAAATATATCCGTCTTCTGTATTAAAGCCATACTGCAGAAAATCTACGGAGACGAAACAATCGGACAATGAGACGACGAGTAAGACTTATTCACCCCAGTAACACAGTTATTGTCGGAAATGGTGACGGGTGCTAACGTTATCAACTGCAATTCCCTAAATGAAAATCATCTAGGAAACTTCAAATGCTGATACGGAGCTAAATTAGACTAGAAAAGTCAATTTGTTTTGGGAAATTTAACAAGTGAAACCATACTCAGACTATAGCTGCGTTATTGTCAAGACTGGGTGGACATACTGAAATTTAGTCAGGACCAGAAAGGAGAATCAAGGCAGACAAAGTGTGTTGCTGTCATTCCGATCACATTGAGATTTCACCGTCATATGGTCATCTAATCAACCCAAATGTCGTCTTTTGTTTCGAACCGATGGTGAGAGAAGTAGAGATAAGTTTCTGCTTCAGTGAATGCGTTGAATGCCACTGTCACATTCCCATTCTCTTCACAATCCATTTTCGCGTGTCTGTCAAAATTGTAAACCACATATTGTTCCATTAAACCGTCCGTTTTTGCAAACGCTGAAAATCGTTATCGGTGCAACACACCTTTCTCATAAATTTGTGGATCTCGGCGAATCTATCGGCGTTCCCTATAATCTCTGTTGACCAAAAATACTAACTACTGATTGTATGGCCTTGTTAAGATTCTAAAAACCGTCTACCGTGACCGTCTACCCGGTTACTGAGAAGGGCGGTTACTAAATAGGCGCACCGAAAAAATCCCTCTAGTACAGCACATCCTTTTAAAAAATTCGCAGCATCTGCACGGAGGTGAGATGCTCCGTTATAGTTTTTCCCCTGCAATGGTAGTGCAGCCAGGGAGAGCAGCCCTCAGCAGCACTATCCATAACTCTGAACTTTGAATCAAGAAGTATGTAAGTGCCAGCAGGATCTCTCCCTTACCTCGGCCTAAAGACTATTGGAAGTAAAACCTGATAAGTGTCACTTTGAAGGTAATTAGTTTAGGTCAGCAACTATCATCGATGACAGAAATATACCAGTAGAACCACTAGGGTTGGTTTTCCGTACAATTGCGGGGGACGAAAGCTTCTGTAAAGAGTTGAAATAAAGGAAAATAAGACGCACCATGACCATAAGGGAGGGGATCAAGAGTAAGGTACCTAAATATTTGGACGACAATAGAAATATAGTTGAGCATCTTGTGCTCCAAAGGATCATCAGTGGGATTTGAACCGGCATCGTTTGCGAACCTGATATGCGTTGCTCCGGGGAACTTTAGTTAAGCACTCCGGCTGGACAAATGACGGAGGCGTGGAGAGGGCTACTTTTATTTTATGTTGCCATGTCACGACTCGTCTCTCTCAAACATTTCGCAAACAATCGCTTGGGGCAGAAGACAACGCTTTCTCGGGTAGGTGGTGGGTGGACGTAAGTAATACATGTCCCATCAACCTGATTAGATTAATTCGCTCTTTTAACAGGTCGGATATTTTTTCGTTTGCTCGCTGATTTTTTCATTGGAGGACAGATTCATTCCAACGGCAAAGCAAAGTACGCATCACGCCATCAGGTTTTGACCGATTTTTCACCGATGCGCAATTGGAGCTCACTGATATTATACTTGATCTGTCTGAAAACATTTTAGCCACTGACGACAAACTACGACTGGGAGCGAAAAAACACTTTGTACAAAAATGTTTATATATATGTTTACATCCAACCAGTTTTTTTCGATAAGAAGAGAAAAAAATATTTTCATACGGTACTGTCGTAGGGCTTGCAAGTTGTCGACAGACACGTGATCCTCACAGTTTCTCACCACCTGATAATGATGATAATAATATGAAGAATGTCTCCTTTGCAACTCATTCCCTCCCCACAAAAAACTGGCGTATATTAATTTTTCACTGAGCCGGCTACGTCTCACTTTTGCCACACTGACAATGTGGGTGTATCGAAGGATGAGTATGCAAAATGGGACGAACGGTAGCCAATCAATCTGATGACCAAGTGACCAATTGTGAGAATAACTATTCACTGCCACCCTCCTTTTCGTCCTCAGAACAGTCCATTGCATTGGCACCGGCACCCCTTCCTCCAACACCACAGTATTTCACCTCAAACCAATCTGGCTCACATACCGACATTTCGACTCCAGCGAATGCTGCTAAATTCCACCAATCCTACATACCTGATGAGCAGAGTGGTCCTTGAAGTTGTTTCACGCTCTTCTGACCGTTGATGTGCGAAGCAGGAGGATCGTGGCACTTTGTTACCTTTCGATTCACTGCTGTCTGGTCACCTTAACCCCTCTCCCCGACCAACTCTGATGCTTGGCAAAGCAAGAACAGTATGGCGCGCACACCCGTCACCTCATCGTTTGCTTCTCAAGTTTGTCACTACTCGCAGGCAAGCTCACAAACACAGACACGCACAAGCGCACGCACATAAACGCAATTCCATAAATCGGATTGATAGCGAAATTGCATTAGCCTCTATCTACCTGACCGAATTAAAGACTAAAATTCGTGTCAACTTGTTTTACTTTCTGTCACTATTTTGGAAAAATGCCGATTTCTTAGCCGCGCTATATGTGATGTGGTCATCTGATAGTTCAGGTGATTCGAAGGATGAGCAAGGAAAAAGGAAGTACAGTCCACTTAATTCGCCCAAAGCAGATATTCATCAAGTTGCGCCTGATAATACAGGTGAGTTTCAGTTGTTACCTACATTTTAGCTTACACTGATCTAGTAAACTGGACGCCACCATCACTGCTATAATTTCACTTTTTATATGTAAACAAATTTGGTGGTCACAGTTTACCATGTTTCCTCATCTAGTAGATCCAAAGCGACGTCCAAGATAAAAGATTTTGAAAAGTTGGCAAATTTAGAATTTCAGTCCCGTTCGATGAGTTAACACAGATAACCCGTGGGCAGAATATATGTTCATCAGGCATCCATCACGTCCAGCCATTTTGTGGGGTTCATCGATGAAGTTATATTTTGGTGATCCTGGGGGAGTGAGCTGAGGGTCTAGTCTATTCGAAAAAATACGGATGCATGCACCCATCAAGAAAAGAAGAAAATTTCCCGAAGCTTCGCGTGCAAAGCATTGAATGGGAATCCAGCGATATACCGGGATAGCTTTGCTGTTCCCACCAAACTGCTCACGCAATCTTACTGCAAATCGATTGTAGCCACCTCAAAATTTATACAAAATATTCCACGGTTTATGGTTTACTTAAAACGGCCTTCTGTTGTTTGCATAAAGTCCTAACTTATGATTGTTTTTTGATTCGCCTGTCGCTTTGCCATTACGACATATGACCTTATGAGTTTGCAATTAGTAACGAAGCATGTGGAATTCACGGTAACAAATTTGAAAAAAGCATACCACAGATCGGTGTAACCCAAGCTATGCCAACGTTTGGTCGATCATAATTTACTGTTGTTGCTCCTTCCACCGTGTTACCACCGTTTCCCCAATCTTGATGATATTTTAGGGTTTTTATTTCTTAAGTCAATGGTTCAGGTTGAAATCAATAAATTCACTCGGATACCTCTTTAAAAATGAAACTTGAAACACAGGATCTTTCGGTGCAGTTGCCTATCGAATGTAGAGGTAAACTGTGGAATGCTAACATTTTGCTCTTATATCCTCAACCCTGTGCGAAATGCAATCAACTTCCGACAATACAGTCAAATTTTGCAGGCAATCTGTGTACAAATCGGGCCAAATTATTACCACAAAGGCAAGTGAGTGGCGTATACCAAGGGCGTTTTTGGGCACAATGTTAATCGATATTGGTTGATCAGCATTTTCTTCTTGAACGCCGATAAATCCGGGTTAGAGCTGCGATGCAGGGGCTTTAAGAGATTATTTGTTTGTCACCTCGATGATCGGCAGTTTGTAATGCAATCGACAGGGTCTTTTTTCGGACCCACTTTTGAGCTAGTGACGAAGGTTTGGTCAACCCACTTTAATAACGAGACGTGTCCCAAAATGCGTTCGCCTAAGAAACGAGTTGTCCTGTCCCTGTAAATCCCATAACAGCTACGTGTGAGCTGATATATCTGTGATACTCTGTGCGTTATCCGTTCCATTACTCAAGTTGATCTGTCCCGTTGTTTGATGCAAAGCAGCTGGACGGCTAGATAAATGCGAATAAACTCAACGCGCGATTTCAGCCTATTGGCTCCTGCCAGACGATCGTTTTAAGCTGTAGATTGATCAAACGATTTCTGTTTGTCTCTGAATGTATTTCATCTCGCTGTAGACAGTTTATTGTAGGCCGAAAAAAATTCCTTTTTCACATTTTGGGACCAATCCGAGCGGCACGCTTCTACAGAGAGTAACACTAATGAAACTTCAAAATTGTCACTTTTCTCCGGTCAGTGCTGGTTTATGTCTCAACGGTGCCTTTTTTGTGATGAGTTTAGTTCTGTATTCCGTCAAGAATACACACTACAATACTTCGAATATCGTACAAAGCGAAACACAAGCGGTCTTTGTATAGCACGTTCCGATACAGGATACCATAAATGGGAGTTTCAAATGGGATTCACTTGAGTCATTTACTTGCGCGCAATGTGATGTTCAGGATGAGCACAAGTTGCACGAAAAATCTAGAATTACTCTTATTTGATGAGTCCAGAGAAGGGCAAACTGGTCGTTGGCTGTAAACTTATGTTGTCCAAACGACATTAAGTTTGTCATCCTTCACGGAAGATGAGTGATTTTGGAAGACTTTTTAGCCACATGAATAGTATAGACACCACAATCTTTGTGACCATCGAGGCAGTCACAGTTAATCACCACTGGCTAAGCTGACGTGCACAAAATACCTTTGAATACTCAAGTGGCCTGTTTTGGGGATCAAGTAGCGCATTCCTTTATCCTCCGCCGGATTCACAGTTTTCAGCATGCGACTATACACGTCAATTTTTGTTATTAAAGATATGCCAAGTTCGGTTTAGAGGAAGGAAACTATCGGGCATTTTAAGAGTGGGACATTACTTTTGAATACAGGGCAGAAATTTTAATGACGGTAACAACAATGAACCGCTACTTCCGTGTAATACAGACATTTGTTTAGCGTGACCATTATATCGAGTTCAAGACAGTACCCAATCTTAAACTTGTTGATATATTTCATACAAATAAATGGCATGAGTTTTTCTTTGTAGTATTCCTCGCCGAAAAGATGTTTCGTTGAGGAATATCCATTTGGTCGTTCCTAACATCAAAAAAAACTGTGATATGGGGATCTCCAAACAACCATAACAATAACAAATTTAAACTATAACTATAACGAAAAACTATGACGGTTCATCTGAAGCCTTGCTTATCTATCTCTGAGTCGATTGGCTTCCACAGATCTGTGGATTTTATGAAAATCTTGTTCTATTTCCTCATTGTATCGACATAAGCTGACAACCGCTGGCCGACTTACTGAAAATATTGAGCTAACGTCTTAATGGCGATACGATATTACTAGAAAACTCAAGGCTGACCCACAGAAACTAGAAATTTACGTCGCCAAATTGTGTTTTCTTCTAATCAGGTAGAACCAACAAATGCAGTGGGGAAGCGGAAAAAATATGCCACCTCTGTATTCCAGTTTACGCCAAGATCGAAAAAAGTCTGACTGTTTCCCTGGATTTTTTGCCGATATCGAGATTGTTTAGGTGCTTATGCTCGCTCAATATCAAATCTTGCTTTTATTATGGCTATGGCCATGTAAGTGTACAAGGACTGTGGATCAATTATTGCCCAAACCGCTGTGCAGAATACAAGATTTCCAGCAGAGCAATGTGAAGCACACACATGCTGACGCTTATATAATTGTTCCTTGTAAGACTTGAAACCCTCCTCAAGCTATGTGGAAACTCAGAGGCTGTTGTAACCTCAGCTGCACGCAGGGGAGGCGTTCTCTCTAACAAAATGAAGCCCACTAAATCGTTTGTCTGTCCGGCGAATCACGTGTTTGGAATGACAGAGATGGATATCGTGGAAATGACGATGTAGCGAGGGTTAAGTTGTGAAAACCACCGGCGCAGTTAGAAAAAAAGCGAAAATGCTGGTAAAACAAAAGACTTTATGGCACCTTGACTTTTAAGGATCACCTCTGGTATAAAACGCCTAAGACCAAGATGTGCTTATCTAGATGAAACTGAATTCAAGAAAACTGCGCCCGTTAGATTCACTGAAAAGTTTCCCAGCAGAAAATATATTGTCAGATGAACGGACGAGTTTAACATAATGAAAGTGTAGAAGATAAGACTAATTGTTGTTAAGCAAACAACTACATAAAAGATGCTTGCTCCAGTGCTCGCGTAACTGTGGCTTCAACTGCCAGGAAAAACTACAAATAATATAATCGTATCAAAGTATAATTGAAATAAAGTATCAGAAACTTGTAACTAAAAAATTCTGTGGACAAGATGTTGTTTTTTAAAGTAAAAAACAACAGAAAAAGGAATACCAAACACACAGAAGTAGTATACCTATTGCCTTTAGAACTACACTCCAATGTGGTCAAAAACATTATTTATTCTCCGTTACGCTTTTAGTGTCCATGCAAATAAAGTTGAATTTTACTGGAAATTTTCACGGTGTCTGTAGCTCTTTGTCCAGCGGAAAAACAATAAGTTTTCGCAAACATTTGTCAACTATATCATGCTAAATTGCGTCCTAAATTGTCGTCCCTAGGTTAACTAACGAAAACAGCTTTACCCTATTTTTGTTGTATCGCAAGCGTAGGTGAGCTTACTTTACCTAAAATAATATATGCAAATTTACCATATTTATTCACTAGCCAATAACTGGTTTATTGCTGTGCCAAATCGTACATTTTTCCCAAAGATAACTAAGGGTAACTCTTGTTTAAAAAGTTCCAATGTCGTTAAACTTCAGGAGTTTATATCTTCCTTCATGACTCATTTCTTTCAAACATCATGCAGGAATATCATCCCGGCTGTTTAGTACCAGTCTCTTTTCATAATAAGTCGCTTTCACGCCTAAAAGAACTCAATTGTGGTTCATTCGGCTTTGAAACAGATTAGTGCATTAGTGTACCTAAGGACGCGCTCAAATGGACTGCCTACCATTAAACAGATTATATCTGAGCATCAACAACAACTGTTCTTTAAAGCGGCAATAGACGAATTGGCTAAACTACGTAACAACTGAAGCGTGACCGCTGCTAGTCATGAAGAACGCACTGGTTAATCCGTTTCCTCAAATTTTATGAGAGATCATTCTAAAAAACTGACTCACTCAGTGAAATAATCATGCTTTATTACTCAACTGGACTCCTAAGGAAATATCACCCACTAATATGAGAACAAAAATCTGTCCAAACAAGCTAATTTTTTTCATTTTAGTTGACTCTAAAAGGCCATGAAATTTAGTAGGTATTCCCAACCAACGAAGTAATCATCGAAAAGTGTGGAGATGAAATACATAACCATACACTGTATCATCTTCCGATGGATAACTCCTATTCACAGGTGACAAATTCAGATTTCGTAATCTAACATGTCAGGTAAGACCGTTCGCCCTACCCTACGATCATCTGAATTTGTCACCCTTGAACAGGAGTTATTCCTCGAAAGATGATACAGTGGATATCCTTGTTATGTCTGTTTAAAAATATGTCTGTCAATATTCCCGGTTTATCATCATTACTGCATTATATCACATCCTGATGCATTTGTGGAGGAACAATAAGGAACACATGAAACTGTTGCCCCAATAAAAAACTACATACGTACAGCTTTCGCTCTGTTTTTCGGAATTTTTTCATCACGTGTGCCCAGGCACAATGGCTGGTTGGCATTTGAAACCGATAAATAAAATGCCAAGTGAGTAATGAACACAGCCGCAGCGATTGAAAGACACTATCCACGCACAAAAATATAGTGCATAATACCTCACGAAGCCTTATTTTGTCAAGAATAAGATGATCTTAGAGTTTTTTACTGCTCAGGCCAATGAAATATGTTATAGCATTTTCCGGATTAATATGGCAACTAACCCAATCTCTGCAAAATGGGATCTATACTAGCAGATGTGTGTTCACAACTTCCCCAATATAAGGCTATTTATTGCAAGCTTCTTGCCGCAAACCCGACCGAATATAGTGCGATAATTGAGCGCCAGCAAGCGAAGAGGTTTTGGGTTTCCCTTCATAAGGTCTCTAATGCTACCAATCTGAACAAGTCATTTTTTTCTATCTGCTGAAAACATCAATGACAAAAGCAGAAGTTTCTTTTCAAAGAGATATAGCTTGTCGAAAAGAGTCATAAAAAGAGGGTTTGCGCTGAATAACAAACTTGATTCTAGTTCTTAGATTGCTTAGGTTTACGTTTAGACCGCAGGGCCGCCACATCCCTTCGCTCCGGAGCAGTTTCAAATATCATAGAATTTGTGAAATAAGGGCATAGCCTGTGTTAATTGACAGTGAAAATGCAAAGCTTTGTGAGTATGATCTGCTGATATTCCCCTAAATCTGGACACAGAGCCAGGATACCCACCAGGGTCATTTTCTGTTACCGCATGATGTGTTGTCGAGATATTTGTCAGATGAGGCCACTCCGGCTTGAACTTGACGACAAGTTTTTTCCAAGACACGGTACTTTCTCCATCGGCCTCAGAGTCAAAAAATACAGTAAAGGGCCTCAAACGTCCTAGTGTTTTGAAAAATATAGCACCTCTTCTTGCAGCGTTTTGCTGCTAGTTATCCGTCCATTGGTGGACATTTCCTGTCCAGTTTTTTACATACGTTTTTTTCCACAAGCACTCCGAAATCGATATGTTTTCAGACGTTGAATATTACATTGTGTGTGGTTTTTCACAGTGGACGCCCATGCTGCACTTTCCACATGCAAAAGTATACTTTACAAAATACAAACCTCAACACTACAATCAGCAGATGGATTGAACCTTTTTCTATCAGGTATATTATAGCCGCCATCTTCTGGACCGTTCGGATGACCTATCTTCTGCATTTAGCACACGATTGAAACTATCAGGCATATGCTCTTTTTCTTAGGGTTCCCCGGATTAGTTCATGCAGCTGCTGGTGTTTAGGCATTTTTTTACTTCATTTGAATGTCTAGATGCACTGTGGATTTCGGGAGAAGACGTCTGAGCATTACTTAAAAACTCGTTTGCAACACCATAATTATCGAACCCTTTGTATATATGTGTAATCATAGCTATTTGATATATGCAGCTTGCTTATGCATAGTTACTTTCAGTCTTTGCTGTCTGATAATGAAGCGGGAGGTGTAAGTGTACTTATCGGCTGATCCACTTAAAACGGCCAACAGCAAGTTTGATCCTTCCTCCAAAGTCTTCAAACCCCATGGGAATTTCGCCCAGAGCAGTGGTTATTTACCTATTGAGTACTGAACTTGCTCATTAATCATTAAGTAATCAAGGTTACACGTTATTTAATACAGATATAATTATGCATTTTACCAAGAATCTGATGTGACACTACTGAACCGATGAAATCAAGCGACAAGTGTCCAGTGTAATCTTAAGCCGAAAAATACGTGACGGCGCCTCATAGAAATCAGACCTAATATGCACTTTACTCAAATCAGGTATGTTTAAAATTCTAGTAAGAATAATTCAAAACAAATTGCTTCTCACAGCGAGTCCCGAACGTAAACAAGCGTGCACTATGTGCTTTAGAATTCTTGCAAAATGCAGCCTCCCAAAACTGCCAGCTTTTGTTAGTATATGACAAATAGTTTACATCGTCAAGAATTCACTTGAAAAAATTTTGGACCGCGCAATTTGACCAAAACAGCAGTCTCAGCGAAGCAACATTTTGAGTCGTGGGCGACTTCTGTTTTCTTTGTCGGAAGCTGTCAGATAATGCAATAATGTTAAAGCGATGAATCACAAAAGGACTTACACAACGGTTCAATGTTGTCGAAGAGACGCATTTTTCCGTAGAATTTTGCTTTCCTGGTCGTCTTTGCTTCTTGTGAATAACTACAATAGAGAGACATCGCAACGTTTAGTTTTCCTCTTCGAGGATCAAGCGCAGGTCATATTTAATTTGTGATGAGTGTAAGATTGCCGTCTAATTACAGAAAGAGTCTAGTGGAAGTGAAAAATGCTCAGGCACATCAAAAACCTATAACTATGCTGCCATATTCGCATGTTTCGCAAGTCACTCTCCGACTTGCGCACGCGTCGCTTCTCCCGATTATGAGAAGAGACTGAGAATTGGTATAGAAAAGCTGGCCAAAGGCAGATAGATCTCAAAATACCGCAACGTATACATGATTCTTCTACCATATGTAATGGGCCGACTAATCACTTTTAGATACAAACCTAATAGTGTCCTCGATTGTCGAAACAGGATCGTTGACCTACATTCCCACGTCGCAATGATTAGAATGGCAAACGAAAGATATTTTATGACTAGTCAGAATTCAACCAGTCAGGACAATTACATGTTACAAAATCGAAAATCTCACAACCACCTCCCTTTTTACCGCTGTGGCATGCAAGCGACAAGTGTTGCGTGTGTTTGCTCACTTGATGCTCACTTCGTTGAACTTAGAGCTTTTCGACAATTTTAGACGCTACACATGGTTAATTCGCGTGACAACACCTAGCTGGCGTTTCGATAGTTCATTGAGTCAACACCAGCCGCGGAGTTAGCGCAGAGCAAATTTTTGGTTGGAAACCGTAACCATGTTTGCGACAGTAATGGCTGCCTGGACGTGCACAACCTGTCTCTTGTATGGACAGAAACATGATCTCAAACACTTGACCCAAGACAAGTGGCTGAGTGTTTCACTCGTAACGAGGAGCGAAGTTATGGCGCACACGGTCCAGAGGTTCTGATGACAATGTTTAGCTGACAACCGGGCAACACACGAACAAGCTTTATTTCAGTGGTTGAGGTGATTTTATTGCCAGCTAAAAGTGCTTTCATTGCTGGTGCGGGAAGAGTTGATAACCAAACAAATTAAGGCTTGACGTGCGAAAAGTTTGTCAATATACGTGAAGTGCCAGACCAACGCAGACAGTTAGGGGGATCTTACGGAGTTTGGGTCAGCATATCGGTGACAGCTGTGTGGCGCAAGAAAGCGTAGACGAGCGCACACTTTTGGAGACAAGGTGATGAAACCTCCTTTCTTAAGGAGGAATAGGCCTTGGCTAAGTCACATATGTTGGAGTGTTACTTCGGACACCAACCGAAATGATCATAATCCAAAAGTATATTCGGCTATATAAGGTAGAAAAACCGTTAAGATATGTAAACATGTGGATATTCGGTAACAATCAGCCTGATAATCCGTTGTTTGTTTTACACGTTCTCACCAAGCTCTGTCTTCAAAGATGATTTATATCGCGACAACTGTGTGTAGCTTTTAGATGAATGCTTCCTGCTCGCGGCAGAGTCCATAATCGTGCAGCACTCGCCATTTTGAATGCAACACCTGTGTTATTTTCACTCGGCAGAGGAAATCATGCAGGATGTTTCTAGCAATCAGAATTTGCGTAAATTGTTTTCCCCTAAAAATCTCTTAACTCCCAGTCAGAGAACAAGGTGAAGCAGTTGGTTTTACTAGTCTCTACATCTTCCTTTTTGTTGGATTACAGAGTTATCTGAGTTGTGAAGGTGAGAAAAGTGGCCTGATTCCCGTCACTGCCAAACAAATACTCGGTGGCAAAAGAAGCCCACAGTTTTTGAAAGTAGTAAGATAAACAGTGATAATAAGAATGATATGGATCTCATCCAATAATAACTCAATTCATTATTGAACATTTTAGTCGCTATATCATTGAACTTCTCCCTTATGTATTATAGCTTCAAGGTTTCATTTCAAAGTGGCTTTATGAGAAACCAGAACTAGTTTTCTCTTCTCCATTTTTACCACTTATTTATGGCGACTGCGATCGTTCTTGAACAAAATTTTAAAAGTTTCGTAGTAGTGTTTTTTTTTAAAATAAATTCTTTCAAACTTTGGCAACCGAAGAGTCAGTGATATGGTCAGATATTCTCATAGGGAGCATAGTAAGAACAAGTGTGCCATTAAAAACAAAGCTAACCGTACGACGCAACTAACTGTTATAAAAGGAGCCCAAATCAGCGATTGATCAAAATGTGATTTCAAAACCACAGAGATTTCAGTCAGCGGAGCGGTGGTGCCCAGAACTTTATTCCATACGCTGCGTGTCTATGATGCGTCTGCCAGGCAAAACGATTTGATGCCAGTACACGTTTTCTAAGCTCATTGAAACTACTCCAAGGAATGTCATACTATCTCAGTGATTTAACTCGACATATCTCCTGAGTGTCTGCTTCATTCTTGCATTACCTCATGTTTGATTTCATGACGTTCCAAGCCATGAAAAAAAGCTAAATCGGAACATATTAAGTGGTTAAAACAGGTTAAACGTTCGAAAGCTTTCATTCAGTCTCATCCATTGTTGATGCAACATGGAACGCTATCAGGAATAAAATTTTGGCAAGGTCAATACATAAACATATATATATATATATACAACTACATATATACATATAAATATATATATATAAATGTAACACATTACTCAAGAGTTTGCTTATCACTACAATGGTTTTCTGAATATTCCGAATATCTCACCGAGTGAAACACAAAAGGGTCTGGTGCAACACATTCATTTGAAGCTCACCGCTATAAAGGGAGATTAAGCTGGGATTAGTTGAGTCTCCACTCAAAGCCTAATTCCCGTGCAACTGAGAGTATTTTTTAATTCTGTGTCACCCCTTCCAAGTCAATTTTCTTTACATCTAATCGGCAACACACTAAGCGGTTTTCAGATGTTAGATTTGATTAGTTATCCTGATTGTAGTTAAGCTCAATCCAGCATCTTGTATCATGATGCACCGTATTACGACGGACAGCTAAGCGGAGCAATTGAGAGAATTCTTTTGCGAACTTTTGTTCATTTCAAACCTCTTATGATTCTGATTATCCACAGACGCCGTTTTATACGACTCAGTCCACTCTATGCATAACAGCTGGGTAGAGGACAAGAGCAGTTGCAGCATTCTACTATTTGGACGTAAATCCGACCGTCAGTCTTTGCGGCGAGAACAAGTCTGATTTGATAACCATCGAAGTTCGAGCCTTACATAGATTGGACAAATGCCTTTAGGGTTCCCACATGTTCGGGCAGATGCAATGCTCAGAAGGATGCTGCTGTTGTGCCCTATCACCGTTTTCTGATTTTGGTCTTTTTGAGAATATTTGCCGAGAGAGTGTGATACCAAACTTTGGAGTAACTGCTAAAGCCGCAAGGCTAGAGCAACAAAGGGTGTTTTTAAGTTTGACCGCAAATGCGTCAGGACATTTTGAACCCTGAATTTTGATCGTTCTTGTCCGTCAGGTTTTGAGGTATCACCTATGCCTCCCAGCTGGACGGATACAACTACAGATTGGATGGTTTCCTGTTCATCGCAGCTAGAAACTTCATTTCTACCGGTTCGCCCGCAACCGACTGTCAACCTCCACCCTTCTGAAGTAGACGACAATTCCACGCTGAGGAAAGATAACAGTTCTTTCTCAAAAGATGTGTCTAAAGGCTTTAGCGTTTCAAGCCTCACCGGTTCATCAAATGCAGACAACCCACATAGTGAATACACAGGTTTGATACCGAAGCCCGAAAAAAGTTGGTATCTCTCCGCCAATCAATGTCCAAACCAAATTTTAGCGGATCCCTTTTGCACGGGCTCTTCTTGGTGGTTAATGCAGTTGTTATCGCGCTACGCTCCCGCCAGACAAACCACACCCATACCGCAGACACTGCCAACTCACAATATATTCACCCCGCAAATTTCCTTCAGCAAATCAGGCGATATAAATACAAGTTGGGACTGCAGTCAACCGAATTTCACCTTCCATCCGACTGTGGCCAATTTTCCAACACCTCCATATACATTAGCATCCGGGAGCCATCGCTGGAACACGATACCTAAAAACCATACAGACATCCGATCGATCCCTGAACACGTGCCGCTTGTTGGGTCCAGGACTTCGGAGTTCTGTCAGAAGGAGCCGAAGCTTATGTATCCATCCGAATTTAGTGACTTGAAGAAAGTCCATCCACATGGTTTGTACTGTTCCGTGTGTGGAGACGTAAGTAGCGGAAAGCACTACGGTATCTTGGCCTGTAATGGTTGCAGTGGGTTCTTCAAGCGATCCGTTAGAAGAAAATTAATTTATCGGTAAGTTTCCGGGTGGAAAACCTTAATAATGCATGATATGACTTACGGTGACAACATATGTTCCTTGGATCGTACAAGCACTGCGTACTCCACAGCATTCAAATCTCCCCGTAGAATCCCCACCCAGGGAAAATCACCTGGGCTTTTCGGCAAAAACATTTATTCGTGGAAAACACCTCTTTTGTAAATATTCTAAATGATGAAACATATTTTAGTAAATCACAAAATGTTAGCACATTTGCGAGGCTTCCTCTGTTTGGATTAACCTTCCCAGAATTGCCCACTACTTACTCTGCGTTACAAGTTAGCTAGCTGGATATATAGACCTTCGGCTAAATCCTCAGCCATTCGAAATTTGTGGGCATTAGGAGGATTCAGAACCTCTGTTTAAGCTGGCTATCTGCCAGGGAGCACCGTACAGATGGGAATAATTGTCATCTCACGAATGTCTCACATGCTCGTCTAATTTCGTACACCTTGTTTAAGTAAAAGATATTTAATATTGATGACAGCAGCTGCGAATTGACTGAAACTGGTTTTCGGGCTTTGTACTTATTTCACTGGTTTGCCTCTATATGGCGCATCACCATACAAGGAAAACCGCCTCGTTTTCAGTCCCCGAAATTTTCTTCTCTCTAAACTAGGCTACACTACTATTGCGAGAGGTGAACTCATCCCATCCTGGCTTCCAGCCAGGTGTAAGTGCTTAGCCAGACTGTTTTAAGGATACCATCTGTACTTCAATACGTCACACTGGAAATTAAGAATTAGATTTTGCTCTCAAGGGAACTGGTGGTCGTGAAGTTGTCGGTTACGTGACCTTCATTTTTTTCATTTACTTGACTCTGTTCGTCTGTAGCTGTTTTTCTTTCAATTTTATTAAACAATGATCGAATTCTGATTATCATTACGTTTCTTAGAAGGCTTACAAGACTTTAAGTCTGGGAAACAGAAACTGAGTCAGCTTGAATTCAATATTACAACTGAATCTTCATCGTGTTTCGCAGCTTCACTGATTCGACTGAACGATATTCAGTTGAATAAAGGTAACCAGAAATTTCATAGATGATATTCACTTTTGATCATGAAAACAGTTGTTTCAGGAACTCGGAAGGACCGCTCGGTCGATGGAGATGTGGACATCAACTAAACATACAGTTTATCAGACTGTTTGCCATTGTACTGCAATTAATTACATCCATATTCGTTTTTATTTCACCCGCACATTCATCCAGAAAAAACCCTTATAGTTAGATCAAAATGTGATCTTCAGCTAGATGAAAGTAATGACTACTCACAAAGGTGAATGACAGAGATTAACAAATTCTGTCCCACGTGGGGGCCTGATAGAATAAGTGGAGGCGAAACTGTAGCACATATTGTCGTACGTGCATATCATTTCACTCCAGGAGTTTCGCCTGCCACTAACTTGCTCTACAAACTACTGCACCTCTGGGTGACAGATTTATATAGACACTCTTTTTTCGGAGTATTGTGCTGTTCAGGTTACTGGTTTGTAAACTAAACACACACAGACAGCATGGATTGTTCAGGGTACTAGTTTGCAAAAACGCATGCTTTAAAATTATTGGACCTTCCTGATTCCATCCCCCTGCTAAAGTACCTGATCAAAAATTCTGCTTTGGTTGTAACGGCACGTAACTGTCTGGCAGGATATGCTGACCAGTTTGATTTTCTGTGGATTTTTCACCGTGCTGGTGCGTTGATCCTATTCAGAAAATCAACAATGAGAAAATGTAGCTGACTGTTGTGCTCACCTTCAAGTGAAAAATGAGTCAAATGTGGTGAGGATGTAGGCTGGACCGATTCCTTCGGCTGATGGTGAAACTACATAGTCTACCTAGCGACCATGTAGAGCAGATTACCTCTGAACGGTTACTCCGGAAGCGGACTCCAAGAGGACCTTTGTGCAAAGCCATCACTTGTCGATACACTGAAACATTGAAACATTGAAGTGAAAGTTGTAAATACAAGGTAGTGGAGCTTTCTTCAAGTACAGAATATGACTGTCTCTTTTTGCAGGTGAGTTGTACCAAGTTAAATGCACAGTCTACCGTTCTGACGAGCAGTAATTTGAGAAACAACGACAAAACATCAAGAAATAACGTTATCGTCATATTTTCAATTCTTTTAGCTTCATGATTAACTGAAAAGTCTCTTTGTGACTGCATGATTATACGTTTTACCAGAGGCTTCTCCCAGAAGGCCACAACGCTATGTCCATTCGACCGGGAACAAGAGGAATAAAAAACTTTGGAACATGTGTTTTTGCAAACTTGCATGATGAGTGGTTCATGCACTCTGCTTGCATTCAGTCTACCAAACAGAAGACAGCATAGTACCCGAAAAAAATCCCCATATTAAATCCGCGTTTAACAGCGCGTTAGACTGAAGGGTCAGCTATAAGGTAGCTTAAGAACTGCAATGACATGCCATGCATGGCCGCTAATCTAGGTTTTCGTTTCAGGTCTATCCCTACTGTCGTAAACCATTTTGCAGACATGCATGCGATCCCTACCAATAGGTTTTAAGAGAAAGCGGTTTCGCTCCCATTTATTCGCGCCATGGGGATGGACGCTTCACCACGAAACTCTCTTTTGTTGACAAGTTCGCCTAATTTTGTGTTCCTGTAGGACATAAAGTTTAGTGGAAGGGTCTTCCGCCAGAAAATGTGTTAGAACAAACGGATTTTGACCTCACGTATCACGAAGGGGATATCTAGTGTGACACTTTTATCGAAACGAGTAATATGATTGTCATTTAAACTATCCCCCCATTTATTTTTATGTATCCGTACTACCTTTTCTGACGAACTCCTAGATGTCAGGCTGGTACTGGGCTCTGCTCAATCGATAAAGCTCACCGCAATCAGTGTCAAGCATGCCGTCTGAAAAAGTGTCTCCGAATGGGTATGAACAAAAACGGTAAGTTTTTACATCTACCAGTGGGTAGCAGCAAGTAGCAAGCATTTATGTTTTCTGGGCTAGTTTTCGCGTATGACACTGCAATAATCTGGTGAAGTATTTCAGTGCCAAGATGGCAATTAGTTAAAAAAGAGAACGCAGTCTATCCCCGAAATGTCCTCAATGGGAACACAGCATGAGTATGTGTATGTGCTACCTTACTTCTCATCTGGTTAGTCTGAATCGCTGTGTAAATTCTATGTGAACCCTGTTTTGTGTGAACATAGAGAGGGAGGGTTAAACTGGCGGATCTCTTGGTCTGAAAAGGAGCCCAGTACAAAGACTAGTTCATCGAGCGTAGATAATTTGCAGTCCAAATGGAATAGGGAGTAAACTAACGAACCTGACCAAGATTTTTTGGAATAATGGCTATCCGGACACTTGCAGTGGAAAGCAGGACGTCGCTAATTTAGTATAACATTTCTGTTGGTGCTGATTGTTTTTGGAGCCTCGGGTATTTTGCCAGATATTTGTTTAGTAACTCAGCAGAGAGGTAGGTGGCGAAGCTCCTCACCTATCCTGAAAACTTTCATTGGGAGCACATCCAATCACTCCTACCAAATACGGAAACTAAAGGCTTCAGATACGTAGAAGATCAAGAATATATCTGCCCCTGTGCAGATTGTTCAGCTGGAAAAGCAGTGAACATTCGCACCTACCAAAATAAATAGAGATGCGCCAGACTACACTAAACTGTTGTGTCCTAAAACGTGCCAAACTATACTAAACTGAGCCAAACTGTACGATATTACCCTGTACTTCATCAGGCTAAACTCAACCCATTTTGGGCGTGCACGTTAAACGTTGCTTTAACTGCGTTTTAATCATTGTCTGCTTAGGCCAACAAAGACTAAATCTCGTACCTCCCAATATATTTTTTACGACGTTTTCGGCCCTTTGTTACGGCACATTAGGGATTCAGGCATTGTTGTGGTTGCCGGTTATATGAAATCGTATGTATGCAGACTTGCTGCCGCTAGGGCTCAGGTGGCTGGTCAACTTGGACTGAAATTACGACGAACAGACAACGGCACAGAAAACAACCGGAGCCACTTGGCCACATGGCGCGTATGCGATACATCCCCCAACCCAGAGGGACCACACAGTTTTCAGCTGAAGCTAGCATGGGTCATTTGCTGCTTATCAATTGTTCTGGAACACCTATGTGGAGCATGTTAATGTACTTGTGCATTCCAGCGAAATATTCGGCCAACTCGCTGGGCTACTGAGGAGCTCTCGGGCCGTGATGTGAAGCCAGCCTGACAACATCACCCACTGAAGTTCTTTTCAGGCAGTGCATGTTCTGATGCTACGGTAACGACGAAGCCAGGTATACCTAAGCACTCAATTTCGTGCTAAACTCAAAAGCTGCTTGGATCTCTGACACATACTTCTCACCCGAGAGTACACTAAAGCACGGTGAATTGTCAGACGTCAGGTGCAAAAAATCATCTACGCCGACCAAGAAGCTTGATGTGTTCAAAAGCTAAGAAGACGGAGAAAACGTTAAACCCTGCAAAACTGCACCAACAGGCTCAAAATGGCCCCTGGAGTGCAAAATACAATGCTGCAAGCAAAACGCTTATCGGAAAAAACGAATAGCTTCTTATTGGGATTCACAACCTACAACAGAGCCCTCGATAATATTTCGATACCTCTGACTGCTTGGAGAATACGGGAATGCATTTACTCCCTCAGGCGTCATCAAGTTGCTGATCCTGACAAACTCTCACTCTATTTAAGGATGGAGATGATGGTCTATGGTCAGTCTATGGTTGTCTGAACTATTTGCCTTATGTGGGTTAAGCAGACGGTATTAGCGTTGAGTCGGTAACAGTACCACTATTTATGAAAGTCGTTGGCACTGGATGTGGCAGTCAAGGAGGTTTAGCACCCGCGATGTAATCAGACTCTTGCGTCGATTACATTACGCCATCTTAAAAGGGCTCAAGACAAGCCTCGAGAGTAGCAAACATGATTCTGGCCGAGAAGGGACTACCTCTTTACCATCTGTCAAGTGGTAGAGCATGCGTATAGGTGCCCCACAGCCTTGCTGCTTCCTAACTTCAAGGGTGCGCTCGACTTCGTTGATCGGTTCGTTATTTTCAGCACACCTCTGCAACAGAGTGTGCACCAAAATTTCATTCATGTCATGCACATTTTTCGCAACTATGCGGGAGGTTGGGTGCATATGGGGAGCTCTCGTAAATCTTTGCAGCAAGCAGTGGTGTTCGGAAAGGATGTTCACCTTCTCTGTTTTTGTTTAACTTCCTCATTCATAAGGTAATGAAACGAAATTTGCAGAGTCCCAAAAATCCCAGTTTTGAGGTCTCACCAAGTGAGAGCCTTATCGATCTGGGATATGCAGACGACTTTGTTCACATTTTCGAAAATAGCAGGAAGTGCAAGATGACTAAGGTCATCAAGTCGTTTGGCATGTGGTTTGCATCCACAAAGTGAAAATTCATGCTGTGAGAAATGCAGTCTTTGAACATACCTCTAAGGATTTAAGGAGAAACACTAGGAGTTGTAGAACACCATGTGTATCTCGGGTGTTTTACTAGCTCCGATGAACGTCAAGTTCATCAGCGCGCGAGTCCCAAAGGCCGCAAATACAACTGTCAATCTGCGCCAATTGCGCCGTCAAAAATGCGCGCCATTAGGTTTAAAAGGTCTGGTAGTTAGACTACAGTGTGTGCTGTGCTACAGTGCGGCTACGACAGGAAGCGGACGCAAGAGCTGAGATACCTCCAAGATTCTGACCACCGGTGTCTCAGAAGTATAACGAGGATCGGCCGGAATAGTGGACGTTACAATCAGATAATTGGGATGCGGGTCTTGGGAGGCGCCGAAGGTAATTCATTCGGTGCATCCAGAATTGCAAATAGACTTGGCTTGGCCATAAGCTAAGCATGTCGAGTTGCTGTCTGTCGAGAAAAAAACTATTTTCCAAGCCTTATTCGGAGTTGCGGAAACCTGGAGGTAGAAAAACTATATCACGGCGGAAGACAATAAAGGATGTTACGAAAAGTCCAGCTTCTGCTACCATTGTTTACTTTCCAGGATGGGCCGGTACTGTGTTTGGTTGGAGATATCACGGCCAACCGATGTCAGTGACGTTCAAGTTGTCAGTTTCAACCTAGATTGTCTAAATGAGTGGTGGAGCTGTAATCATCCCGGGTGTTTGTAGTAGGCTCGCAATACCCCCTTCTTCTTTTCCCACATTTTCCTCCCCATTTTAAGGCTTTATTCAGGTAAGATGGGGTAGTCGCACGGTAGTGAGACATCAGTGTTCTTCTCTGATGTTCCTATCAATGATGAAGATGGTGAAATACGCATGAATTGGTTACATCTGCTCTAAGGCAATTTCTGTGTACCTTGAATTTCCGACGTTTACAAAAAAATTCGAACTTGGTCATCGTAATTTCAGGCACAGAAACGAGGAAGGTAATTTGTTTTTTTACTTAAACATCAAAGACTAACAACAGTATTTATAGCGGAAGATCATCACTGGGTGTCACTGGTGAAAATATCAAATATAGTGGGTCTTACCATATATTTGTCGCGGTAAAACAAGAAACTGGTGTGGAATGAACTGTAAAAAATATTGTGAGGTGGATTTCATAAGGGTTTTATAACAGATATGTAAAACGTGATGTCGTGTTTGTTAATTGGCGCAGAAAAGCCCGCATGTTTTCAAATCCTCACCAAAGAATCGATAACCGAACTACCAGTGAATTCCGGTCAGATGTGTTTGACTCCAACAACGATAACTCTCATTTCCACTGAGAACTTCAAAGTGGCAACACAACTCCGTTCTATCTATTGATGGGGATTTATTCAAAACAACATCTCATATCCAGAATGTAGTCGATCTGAAACCTATTCGGTGATGAGCTCGGTCAAAATATGATCGGTTTCAGTACTGTATTGAAATGCACAATCCAAGTGCGTCAACTATCGGTTGTTGAAACCCAAATGGGGTTCTAAAAGCTGTAAAAAAGTGAACTGACAGGTTTGAGAAGGACTGCTGCAACTGGAGTGAAAGCAGTCATTCCAAAATTGATCACTTACCAGTCCAGCTTGATCCAAATCCACTGTCGCAACAATGTCCTGTTGCGCTTACTTTTGCGACTGTGAATTTTCACCACGTAGACCCTAAACCTCGCACACAATGAACTGACTTGTTTCGTCTTAGTGGGTGACCAACCGCGGTGCCAAAAACAATTTAACGCCAAACTTGCAGCCTGGGCCTTCCTCACATTAGATCATTTCTTTCATTACCTGCCGGTTCTTACTGGAAAAGCGAGTGGATTGTGTACAAGGTGGAACGGACACCAAGAAAAGTGCTGTTCTAATTAAATGTTGGGTGTAAATGAAGCTACACAAGAGAATTGAATTTTTGAAACGATAACTCATTCAGTCCATTTACCGTGGTGTTTGGTCCTTTAGTTATATTAAACGAACAGGAACGCTAAATCATGCAAATCAGCGAGATGTATTGCCTTTAGATCCGCCGAGTCATTTCCGACTCCGAGACTAAGTATTTCAGTCAGTGGTAGACTGGATGAGATAATATCGCCCCCACATTTGTTTTAATGATCTAGAAACAGTTGCCCGCTTTGAGGCACCAAACAGATAATGGTGAGATACCGTCCTCCGCGTGAGATAGCGCACCATAGAAAAAAGGTTGTTTTATCTATTACGAGGAAGCGAGAATTCCTTGAGGGTATATTTACGGTCCCGACCCCAGAACAACGAGTAAGTGGATGGGAATTTTCTATATAATATTAAGTGGTATGAGATCTAGTTAAGATGTGGTATATGTGTTAAATGTCGGCCTAAGTGGCCTTCTGTAGACAACGTATCCCATAGTGGGGTGGCTGATAAGAATTAGATTGTGGGTGCTCCAGAAGACTGAGCTATGCCCGGCGTCTTTCATGTGGACGTCATTCTTGCCCGTGCCCTCAGTATAAATTAATGCTGATCGTTGTTTTAAAGCAAACATCTCAAGTTACTCTCTAGTGCAGAGGGTGTCTAGTGACACAAAATGGTGTGTTTCATCTTTCCACCGGCATTAGCACCTCAAGCTTTGCTTCAACAACAACCACCACGAATGTTTGGTGACATGAAACCCTTGGAAATTTATCACTCCAGTATTAGCTGTATGCTTTGGTTACGGTGTTTTCGTGGTTATTTTTTTCCCACCCCATTCTGAAATCCAACCTGAGAAGACTGGTATCACATATAACCATAGTAAATATGCACTTGATTTGCATACTCTGCACTGGTGCTGGACGGCCGGACTCGCTAATGTGCAGCTGACTGTCCTAGCCCAACTTCCGGAGCAAGAATCAAGGTCGAAAAGGACGGGTTTGTACTGGTCAGACAATAATTAATGGATGCAGCAGACTGTTGCAGCCTTCAAATTCCTAGACGCGGAAGATTGTGCATAGCGACCGTGGTTGGTACTTGTAACCGTGATCACAGCCTGCCAGGTGAGCCTTCACCGGGGTTGGACATCCTATGCCCACAGCGTTCTGGCAACAGAATGTAACAGTAAATGTTTATTTCACTGGGACCTCTTCTCACAATATAACGGAGCGACCAATCAACTTCGGTTCAAGCATGGTTTGTGGCTTATGGGAACAAGTTGTTTGGACTCAACAGAGTCGGAAACGAACCATGAAGGACCGGGTGGACTGCGGACCAAGTCGTTTTTGCGCCACTGTATCCCGATGCAGACCTGTTCATCAAACCTGTAAATCTTTCCACGTATGCTGTTGTCTAGCACCTTCACTCGGAAATATAGCCTCTGTTGGCTTCGCTAGAGGTGGAAAAACGTGCACTGCGCAACACGAACTTGCACTGCAGCCGTTGAACAAAGTAACCTTCATAGACAAACTGGATGTTTAGACAGGTGCTAACAGGACTCGCAAGGTGTTTACCATAGCTAGTTATTACGCATTTAGATAGCAGAATTCTGTGCTATTTACCACCAGCCGCGCATCCTAAGCGCCAGAAAAACTAGGAGCACCTGCTTGTTAGATATTGCCTGCTGTGCCATTCCTCTTTACCGGCCCATTTAATCTGACTATGCAAAGTCAAAGCTAAGGTTGGCAGCCAGGTTTTCTAATTTGACTTCGTGTTCAGAGGACAGTTTATCTGTTTCTTTAGTATATCATTCCGTCAGTAATACTTCTCAGCCTGATTACAAATGCAATATTCATGACCGGATTGTAGAAAGACGAGCTTCTTAAATTAATTGTAAAATGAAACTGAAATATTGCCGAGGCAAGAAACCTTTTTAACTCAGCATGCCAAAAAAACTTAGAAGTGTCCGGACGCTTGTTGGAATGTGTTACAGAACGAACTCGTTTTCAGACAGGATATTCTAGAAAACCCAAGGCTGTCAGGTGAGATGTTGTGGTGTAGATAGTATTTTATGCAGTTTTCAGCGTATCCGGAACTTCGCTATTTAAAACTCGACCAAATGTTTCATTCCGTTGAAACTAAACAATGCATAACAACCCGTTTCAAAGAGGCATGCGTGGAATTAGGTACTGAAGATACTCAGTGTCGATGTAAATTTTATCAAGGCGTTTCTTGCATGGATATTGGCAAGTGTAAATGAGTGTAGCAAAGTTTTACTTCAACAGATGTATTCCGCCTCTGCGAATATGAAATCAGTTGATGTGTTTATGAATGGTAACTATCAAAGGTCAGTAGTGTAAGCGAACAACTAGAATTTGGTTAAGTCGTACATGATATATCTTATCGGTGGCATCTACACGCTGTCCAGTGCTCTCACTGGATATGTGGATGAAGAGCTATTCATCATCATCATCATCATCATCATCATCATCATCATCATCATCATCATCATCATCAACATCATCACCATCATCATCAACATCCTCATCACCATCATCATCATCAGAGACATCAACATCAGTGTTGACACCGATGCTTCACTGCCGTACAACCATAATGTTCGTCTAATCATATTTAAAGCCCTAGAGTGAAAAGAAGAGAAAAAGAGTGGGTGAGGGAGGGGACCTAGTGCTGGCCTATGTCAAGCATTCTGAGGTGCCCACACCTCCAAGCGCTCAGTCAGACAATTTGGAATGAAACTGACAGTACGTTCGCCACTGACATCGATCAGCCGCCATTTCTTGCAGTGGCACCAGCCAAGCACAGGCGAGGTCATGGAAACGCAATCCTGGAAGGCATACAACGCCAACAACGCTTAAACTCTTCTTGATCTCCTTTACGGCATTCTGCCAAGTCATGCTTTGTCCACTTCCCGGTTTGCGGCATTTTGAAAAAAGTCACGGAGAACAACACTCGTCTCGGTAGACGGTGTTTCGGCATGCGTAGCACATGGCCGGGCCATTGTACTCGGTGGTGCTGGATGGTTTCCCCGATTGAAATACCTGACGCACAACCAAATACCCGTTTTCTAATCACTTTGTTGCTAATCCGCTGAAGCCACCCAAAACCAGGAACGCTTCTGAGACATCGGTGGCCAAAAACCTGAATACACCTCCCGTCATCGGTCCGCAGAGGCGGTGCCAACTTACAGTTCCACCGTGTACTCTAACAGATCTTGTCTAGAATGTCTGGTATAGTGCAAACACGTGAAACGAGGATACGATGAACAAAAGGATTAAATTTGCCGCATTTCCTTTAAAACGTGTAATTGCAACGTAACTTTTGAGCTACAGCCAGGAAAAGGCGGCAGTTTTTGCCGCAGTCGTACGAGTTGAGACCACCCGTTAGCTGATAACCCCGGAAAGGAGTAGTATTCTCAGCTAAAATGGGGTTTCTCCCAAGTAAATGGTACTCTATATAAATAATTGCCTTAGCTTGTCGATTTTGATGAGCATAGCTGCTTTAATACTGCTATCCTGTTACCTTATTTTTACCTAAAGTATGTGGAATGTGCAAAAAAGGCTGCGCGAGTTTACGTTAGACCAACGCTTCTCAGACCTTCAGCACAGCTTCCATCTTTCCACCTGCGGATTGTCATGGTTTTCATGCGCAAAATAAGCGCTAATATAAGAGCGTTTAAAAAGTAATGTAGACCCTTGTCACTTATTATCGCCTTGGGAAAAAGCCTCCAAAAAGTGTCTGCTCTGCCCTGGGAATGCCGAAAACGTCCCCTCACATGCGGTTGATAGTGAGATCGCTCCCTGTCTACGGGAATCCGAATACCCCTTTCCTCCGTGGTGCTCTGCCTCGAGGGAGTACTGTATAAAAGGGTAGCTAACAGCATAGGTAATTCCAGTAGATGGATACCAGCTTATAGATATCGGGGTGAAGTTCACTCAGAAAAGGTGTGAAATATCCGAACTCAGACATTCATGAAGAAACTTGCTAAATTCATTTAGGCATCCATTCATCCTTCCGTCCGAAGGTTCTGGCGTGGGTTTTGAACAGAGACCATTACTGGCTAACATTCTTATTGATAAAAACTATCAGCGCACCAAAAACTTGCTTATGTGTTGTCCACTAGTTTACCTCTGTAAATGTCACGTACAAAAGCGTACTGGGTACTGGTGGTGAGGAATTTACAACTCAGTTTCAATGACATCACAAATCCGCTAGCTGTAAATTAGTCCCTACCCGCCATTTGTTTACCATACCCAGGAATATCGACTCGCATACTCAACCAGTAAGGGAAGATGCACATAAATGATGTACTCTGGGATAATGCAACGACGGCTATCTGGTTGGGAATCGAATGACACTTTGAATCCGCGTTTTGAAAAACCAAACAACTATGCTAGCCAATCGCGTAGACTCATCATAGTAAACACAAATCTACCACCTCTCACGACCCCCTGTCCGACAACGCCAGTACCGTCTGCAGCTTCTAGCTGTACTGCACGAGGGTGATATCACGCCCTTGGGAACTGTTGCCCCAGACGATCATACGGTTGGCACCAGATTTAAGCTGGGATGGACGGAATAGATGTTTTATCAACAAACTGTAATTTATGCGTATTATTGGACAGCTAAGTGCCTGATGCAACCATAACCCCCCATACTACTAGCAGACCTTTACAGGCTACCAGCGTGTTTGAAAAGTCCATGTATTTTCTAAAATAGTCTGCAATATCGAATAGGTCTAACGAAGATTAATTAATATGAACAGATATATGAATCTAATTAGAACTTGAATGTCTGCATATTTTTCTTTGTTACTCCATTGGTGTGAGAAAAACAGGGGATAGAATCATGTTCTTCTGAGGTTTTCCACAAGAGCAATGTGAATGACGTCTGACAACATCAACGAGGTAAGTGTGTTAAAATAGATGGATAAATCGGTCTTCTAGATGTACACAAGGTGATTAATCTTGAGGGATCTTAGCTTTCTGAATATATTAAAATATTATTTGAAACGTGTTTCTGCTCCTTTCAGTTAATGAGGTGTCGCATAGATGCCTATTTGAGGGCTTGAAATGGGCTCAGATACCACCGGTTCCTTTTATTCAACTCAAGTTTTTCACTGGATTCAGGCTGTTTATTTTTTTATTCCAGCGGTCCAGAACGAGAGACAGCCGAGAAACAGCGCTCAAATGAGGGTTCACGACCTGTCGACTTCATCTGCTGAAGAGACGAGCATCACGGGCAACGGCCTTGCCTATTCGGATCGTCGTACACTGAATTCAGAATCAGAAACTGCCAGCGCACAGTTCATATCACATCTTGACGGCCATATCACGGTATCTGCTGACGCCTCTTGCCTACCCTCAGCTAACGGACAACACTACCAGTCAACTGACACGTCACTGAGGACGTCGACCAAAACACCACAAAAACAATCTCAATTTCCGTATCGCCTACCACAAACACCGACTCAGTGTCGTTCAGTTACACAAAATTATGAACTGTCAAGGAGGCAACGTATTGGATTCAACTTCAGCAGACGGTCATCGCTTGACCACCATCAACGGGGGAAGTGCGGATCAGCAAGGTCCTCAACCGACTATTCATCTGAATCGAATTCACATTGTTTACGAGAACCACGTTGCTCTGACATCGGGGCAACAGATGCATCACTGTCCTCTCTAACAGCCTCGGATAATGCGGGGCTGCTCATGTTTAGATCGCTCGTCAATACGGCTTGGCCGGAGTTGCCAATTAAAAGTACCGGATGTGCATTTGACTTCCCAAACACCCAGTTGGGCTATGAGTCTCTGCAATATCTTAGGAACAGTCTTTTATTCCAAATGACACAATTGTTGCATCATTCAGCCAAATTGACCGATCGCCAAGTCGATCCATCTCATATTTCTGCTGCTCTAAGCGCAAGTGTATCAAACCAGTTATCACTTGAAAAGTTAGACGAGTCAGTTAAACTGAAAAAAAATTGTAACTGAACCACTCCGCCATCAAAACACAACCACCTATGTTTTTGGAAATGTTTCGGTTCATTTAGGAGAAACTTACACGTTAATAGGTCATAATGAAAACCAATGTCAAAAGCACGCGCTGCCTGTGTATCAAGATGTTTGGAGTCGTTCAATCCCGATTGATCGTACCCTCAAAAACCATTTAATTCTGACAATTTGAATGCTTCGAATAAAACTGTGGTGCAATATAATGGTGTCACTAGTGCTTAATTGACTGTTCCATTTCATTTTGGGCCGATTTACACTGGACGAATTGACAGACCAACTGATTATTGGCCTCCTCCTAATGTTCACACAAGGCATAATTGAACGTATAGTTGGAAGTTTGCGTGTACGTCAATTTGCTGGGGATATTTTTAGTAAATAGTGGTCTTTGAGAGCAGTGTCACGGACTTTTTTAACCAGGGAGCTAAAAATCGAGAAATTCACCAACGGAAAGAGGTTTACACAGTATATACTCAGAATGATAATCAGAAAGCTCCTCAGGTCATCGTCGAATCCACTCGGATATACATACGTTTTGTGTAACACTCAATTTTTTCCGTTTCTTCTGCACTCTTGGAAGAATCAGTGTGAACTAACCGGGAAGTAAAATATAACAACAAGTCGCCTGGACCATTCTCTTACGAGTCTCTACTTCATGGTGAAGTATCTGGCTGAGGAAGGATGGTTACTCTGATTGTATGGAGCAGGCCAACCAGTCAGTGGTATTTAAACCGCAATGCTGCTTTTTTTCAAAAAACTTTCAAACCGTTCAAGTATGTCTTCCAAATCAAATGAAAATTAGGATTATTTTAGTGCTCACCTAATTAAAAACACTGAATTTTAATGCTATTTCTTTCAACTCCTCTAATGGTTACTTACTGAGGATTGGCAGTTTGATGGTTACCCCAAAATAAGCGTTTAAAACTGATATTAAACGATAGGAGCCTAAAATTTTCCGGCAACAGAAAGGGTGTCTTTTCTAAGTAATTACAGCTCCCGCCAAAGACTGTAAGATGGCTTCTGATTGGCTGAGGCCTTGGTGGTGGACTCTATTAGACTGCTATTATTTATCCCTCAAACATCCTTACCTCGTCCACCAAGAGTTTCGGGTGGACCCCTGTGGAGACCCAGTGAGGCATTTGCAGAGAATTTCTTACCAAAATATCCTACGAATATGTACCGGGAGTAGCCAACTCACTATAGTTGACAACATTTGGGAAAACACTTAAGCAAGAAAGTAATAAGATGACTATCCAAAATGACCACCGCTGGGACAATGCCCTAAAGTCTTCCAGAAGGAATAATCCATGTTCTCTCCAACCTTCCAAAGCCAAAGTAGGAAAACCAACCTTTACATATCTGTTAAGTAGCAGGTGGCACGGAGGCTGTTATTCTTATATTTATTCAATGATATTGGTCTAACGAACTAACTCGTGCGCATTGACAGGTGTTAAGCAGCGGTCCTCTGGGCGAAAACGTATGACCTGCTTGTTTAAATACTAGAGAATTACTTTCAGGCTGCAAGAAAAAACACCCAATATATAGTTTTCGGAGTTGCGACCCGCCTTTGTGTTCGCGAGTACAATAGGAATTGAATTCAATAGAAAATTTGTGACCAGCACACATATTAGCTGCAGTTTGGAGCTCTGGACTGAATGTTTAACCAAGAACTGGGCTGAAAAGTAAATCGTTGGACTGAACTGGAATCTTCATGCCACGTGACGATGTTTCCAAAGGAAGTGTCTGCTGAGTTGTTGCCTTATTCTAAATGAGGTTCCAGAGCTTAAACACTAAACAGATGTGCACTGAAAGGGTTAAACTTCAAAAGAATAAACAACAGCAGTGGCAACAACAAGAGCAAAAACACAAGAATCACTCTGCCTTCAACGTCGGGTAAATTTTCCAGGGGATATTCAAAGCTATCTGACCATTCGGTCTGGCGGTTTTAGGCGTCGGATGCTACAGTTTTATTACGGTCAGAAACCGACTTAGCGTATGAAACATCTGTAGGGTTTTGCTTATACTAGTTCCGTATTTGCTAATGCGCGAGTATTGTGCCAGGGATTGTTGAAACGGATTGGCCAGCCTTCTTGTTGGCTGATGCACCAATCCTGGATTCGGAGTCGCATTCAGAGGACTGAAAATTAAACCATCACTGGTAGGTATTAGGGCTTACCTAGTTCAAGTTTCCTGTTGATCATACACAATAATTCGGCATGTGTAGATCAACCAGAGTGTCTCAAGAAGATTGGAGGCCATTATTCGCTGTTGGTGAGAATTGACATCGTAACATTACAAAGATTATTGGGAACAGTACGAAAATTCTGCTACTATATGTGACAGTTTTAGAGGATAAAATGGTTCTAATTGTATTGTATTGCACGAGTCTTCCACAGCGCACAGGTCAGCAGCTGGCACACTCCGTTTAATCAGCTTTTAGCCACCCTGATCATGGTCATTTTAGGAAGAGTTTCGTGGATCCTGGTAGCAACAGCTTGAAAGAAATCGTTATAACGTTAACAGCTTTAATGCCCAGTTACGAATTCCACCTGAGGAAATATGACAGTCACATTAACTCCTAGTAAACAACAAAACTGTTGGGGCAATTGCTTCTTTACTGCTGTGTAAAACGAGAGGATTAAATGTTATCCAAATTGTCTGTCTCATTCATCCCATAATGCCGTGTTAGGTAAGCGTCAGAATACCTTGGTGATATTTTCCGTTTGAGATTCGAATAATATAAATGCTAGCAATGATTTCGAATAAAGATGAAATAGCCGTAACATGCTTCGCGGATTTTGGGCTTACACTAGCTTTACCTACAGGACGAAATATCGTTTGAAAGGGTGAAATTCTCCTAGACAGATGACCCGAATTTGGCAAAATGTACTGCATCGGACACAAATAGTTGATAGGCTACATGCTGCAGGAATAGATAAATTATGGACTATAAGTTACAGAAACACGGTGAGAACTAGTGGCTGAATGAGGAAATCAGTCAGGCTATCTTTGAAACAGGAGTGTATTTCGCTCTCGAATGACCTAACTACACGCGATTCCGTTGTATACCAAAGAAAATTACCTCCTGTGAACTACTGCGGACGGAGACAACTTTAGCAGTTTGAACTGGCACTCCAATAACCTACGTGAGTTAGACTGACGTGTAGGGCGCTTCACCATTGCGTTGAATCTACCGCAGCAAAAGTACCCCGTTTCCACTTTCCGCAAAACCTGTGAGGTTTTGGTCCTAAGGACTGCGAACTGAAGTAACGCTGAAGAACTTGAGGAGGCGAATGATGAGTACTTTTACCTGCGAATTCACACTAATTCTAGGGATCAGAATCTCAGAAACCGGACTCATTTTCTACCATCTGATATACCGCTCTTAAGACAAAGGGTCCCTCTTCTATATTGTGCCGGTTTATTTTCAGCTTTGCCTACTACCACAACCAGCTATCACAAGCATCGCCAGAACGTCTTACGAAGCGATCCTCCCAACCTGACTTGAGCGATCCGGCAGCTGAAAATTCCATTTTTAGGAAATCAAGCCATGCACGGCTCACTTCTCGTAAAATTCCTAGCCAATTGTGATTCTACAATGATCACTTAATCAACCACACTTTCTTATGTGCATTTGGATTTCTGAAACTGCCGAGTTCAATCAGGCGTGAAGTAATTCGTTTAATAAGCTGCCTAGTTTGGCACGCGCAGCAGGAATCTTTCGGCTACCGCACCCACCCACCATCGGTCAACGCACACGCACACATAATCAGTCCGACTGAGTGCGCGACGTTCCTGCATTGCAGGCATGAAGACAAACAAAAGTCTGATGCGTCAAACCAAACGGCTCTGGGGGAAGAAGGCGAGCATAATACATTCTACGAGCGAATCACAACACACACAGGCCTGGCGGACGGTGAGACGCTGCGCATGAGATTTGTGGTTTGATGAAGCATGTCCAGACATCATTGTCACGACTTTTAAACGAGAACCAAAGGAGAGAATGAGGACAGGGTTTCCGATACAAGGCAAACGGTGCGTGGTGTGAAATTCAGCACATCAGGTGACGAGCAATTAGGCGTGAGCCCGTTTGAATTGGCACGCAGTTTTGATCCGCCTGAATGAATACTTAATACAGGCCACGAATAAATAAGCGTTGTTCTCAGCCATGATAAATTTGTGACGGAGCGGGCGTAATATCAGTCCAGGTGTATAATCCACGCAATTAATCACAGGGCCAATTCGATGAGCATACAAACTCGCCAAATATCTGTGTGCTTGAAACGATTCTGGCATGCGAAAACCACATGAACCAACAGTAGTGCACTTCATATTGTTCCTTTCGGACCACTATCATAAGGGTGGTAAGACGTCTATCCATGTTCTTTACAGGTTGAATGAAGTTATTTTGGTTTCCGACCCCCTCTATATGAATCTTCAAATCACCAACCACAAAATACACTTCACTCGGATTAGTGTGCCTAATTGCAGCATTACTAGGCTCTGAACCTGGAAACAAATCACCTTTGCCTTATTCCAGATGTCGAACTTTCCTCTACTGTAAGGTTGATGAAGACTCTGAACAGTTTACTACCGGCTCCTTCTTTTTGGGCCAATCCAGGTAGATCTAGTCCCAGAATTTCTATCAAACTCACTTCGTGCTTTTACACTGAATCTTTCGAACTTTGTGCTACACACCGATTGGTGAAGGAAGTTGGTGTTGAAGGCGGGCTCGGGTGAATCTGTGCTTTATGTTTTTCGGTCAGATCTTAAACCGCGTTCCAAGTGAAACTTGAGACGAATCTTGTGCGGCTCATTTACCTAAAGAGTATCACAAACGAGAAGTTCAAATGAATTTTCAGTCAACACCAAATGCACTTCCCCAACTTTGATTTTACTTCAACAGACAGTTGTTCAGGAATCGCACTGTCCTTGGAACAGGGACCGGTGACACCGAAGAAGGCAAAATTAATTGCTAAAACAGAGTCATAACGCCATAGGAGATTCCTAGTTCATGTCGTGTTGATAAGAGATCAGCCACATCATCCAGCAGAATTATATGAGCATATGGTAAATATTCCGAACCAATCAATAAGTCTTTTCGGAAGGGTGTGATTAAAGATCGGTCTATTTGTTTTCGGGTACCGTTGGAGTTTTGACTCCCATTCTGCAGACACCGAAATAATTGGCGATTCCGAATGTCTCGGGCATCAATCGCTGTCTCGTGAGCCGTGGTCTACTTGCTGTCTAATGTCTAGTATATGCTGAGTCTTAGACTATGGTCTGATATTCGGCTGCGTTGCTTAGTAGTCTGCAAGGTTTCATGTTGTGCTCAACGACTTTGGGGTGAAGTACTGTAGACTGTAGACATTTTAGTGCAATCCTTGCATTTTCTTTAGAAATCATTGTCGTAGGTTATTTACTTGAATAAATTGTTAATTATAAAGAAGGAACAGTTGTAAGTCACCGAACAGAGCTAGAACGACTCAAGCGGAATACGGGGATCCCAGGGGTTATGCCGACAAGCATATGCAGACGGGGTCGTCATTGGCTAAAACTTATTGCCACGACGGAAACTGCCTCCAACCGTCGATGAAATGCATCTCGTGATCCGCACCCTATCTAGCAATTTTGCCTAAAAGTAGGGCCGAAGGTTCCATTACTCAAGGCTTTATCACCGTCCGACCTCTACCATTTTTCCTCCATCTAGCCTCACGGGAACCAGATAGCGGAGGGAACTGGCTAAGAGCCTGTTTACTGAGAAACCTAGTTTCCGAACTCTAGTGAAAAACTGATCTCACAGAGCATTATGGAGTCTGAATGTTGTCTAAAGTTGAGCTTCTTTCTGATACAATCGATGCAGCATGTGGATCCCGCTATTCTTGTTTCGCGGACCACACAGAACAGCTTGCTGGTGCCAATAAATACACATTCATATATATATATATATATATATACGTTCAAATAGAAAATCACATGTCGGCCCACACTCTATCTCGGTATGAATATCTGAAAACTTGCAGTGACTTGTTTCCTGCAGTTAACATGACACTTTGTAAGGAAATTAAATCCTACCGAGACCGTCTTAATTGGAATCTCCAAATAAACCAAAAGAATATTTCGTTCAGTAACGGCAAAACGTGTTCACCAGTCTCTCTCACAAACGGTCCAGCAGGAATCCTCGTTGACAATGTGGGAAGATTTGGGAATTTTCAGTTCTGATTTCGTCTTGTAAGTGAAACCAGTCTATTCTGAAAAGCCGACAAGCACTGGACGGCTGTTTCGTCCTTATTGGTGAACATTAGCAGTGTGCATCTCACGAAACTCTAGAGAGTTTTGAACCCGTGAACAATTAACCGTTCGGCCAGGAGCGGCTGATCAACAGTACGATTAACTAGTACCTAGATAGGATATAGCGCCACTCATCAAATTGCAGTTCAGCGGCTTGTGGCCGAACTGTTAAATGTTATATCACTGACCGGAAGGTTGCGGGTTGGAAACTCTTTGAGTTTTGTTAGATTCGCGCTGTTGATGATTCCCCACAGCAATAAAATAGTTGTACAGTGCTTCTCGGCTTTTCAGCATAGATTGACTCAGCTTATAGGAGTCATTATAACGTGAGCAATAAAAGCCGCATACCATGTACTGTCTTATTTTCTTTCATCAATATGTTGAGCTTACGTATCAGTTTAAGAGATGAATTATAAATCCTATCCGGCAAGGTATCAGTCAGTATTGTCAGGCATGACCAGCAAAGACTCGTCAGTCTCGTTCTCCAAAAACCTCAGAGAAAGCTTGCTTCGTAAAAACACAGTCAAACTGAAGAAAAGACTCAAATATGATCTCCTCAGAAGTACACTTTTTAATATGACGTATCATCAAAATCTATTTTTCACTAACAGGACTACACAGTGTAATACCACAAACACAAAGTGACCTAAGGGTAGAGTGATGACGGTGTTGGAAGATATCCTGTAATTCTACGATCTAAAAGCACCTACTGGTTCATGTGAATGAGTTCTGAGTATTGTCAGCACTCAGGAGCAGGAAACACATACTAATTTATACTCTACAGAATTGCGACGGTCTACCGAACGGCACATGTTTAGATGAATGACAGAAGGGCATTTTAGGGAATAGCTGAGCTTTTTGATATCCACATTCTATATGGACTACGTAAACTTCGGCATTACCCCGTTTAGTAGAGTTGTAATGATTACTGCACAAAACCTGGTAGTTTTAAGTCCAGCACCAACCGACTTGAGGTGGGAAATCGGCATGATTAGTTATCGCCTCGGTTAAATAAAGCGTTATCTATTTAGTTCTACCCTCTTTTAAATGAGCCTGGAAGCTGAAATTCTTAAATCCTCGGTTTTCTCTAATTTCAACCACGGGACCGCTGCTTAAAGAACTAGTTGTTCAGGTAATCTCGTCGTAAAGTGCACGCCAGCTCAGGAAGCTGCAGGAACATGTTTGAGACAGATAAATTGAGCCTACTCCATCCTTATTGCACACAGGCTACCAGCTCTCAACTTTATTGCTAGTATCAGTAAAAGCTGTGTTCGAGAGTTTAGCTGTACTTAAATTTCGTTTCCACTGATTCATTAACAGCGCCCATCATAAATCACACTATGTTTTGCCGAAGCCAGCATTTTGTGAAATTTATTTTTGCATCAACAAATTACATTTTAACTTAAACAACACTGAGCAGCGTCATCTTAGCGCTACAACAGCGTTCCGAAATAACAGGAATGGCTTTATTAGCCTAGTGTCAACCATCTGGTGTACTATAGTAGCATAGGAATCAAGTACAATGAAGAAGGTTTGTTACATGTGTTCACCTGATCATATATGGAGTCGAACTTTTATTCGTTGGTCATGAGATACATTGATCACGCACCTATTCAGTGGAGAAATAAGATACTGGTCTAACTTAAACGACACATTGAACCAGTGCACAAAGCCTTAAAAACCGAATTTTAGGGACTGCACTTCCAACATGAAATGAACAAGTGACGATGTGAAGTCAGCAATTTTTATACAATATAGGATTCATACTATATCCGTGAACCTGGAAAAGCTCAACTAATACACAGAGGCGCTTTTGGGGGACTCCTGGATTTGGAGACTAGAACTGTGCAAAAGTACTCACCGAGTTTGATACTTTAAATTTGATACAATATGGCGTAGTTTCTGAACGCGGATAAAGCGTGGAACGAACTGGCACAAATGGTGACTCTCAGGTTCTGCACTGTACGCCCGCCGGTTTGTTCCAACTGATTAATCACAGTCGGTCTTTTCTTGAAGCATATATCGACACAATTCATTGATGCCACGGGAAGCGGACAAAGAGTTCAACCGATTTAGATAAAAATTTTCAGATTTGGCAAACAGGCCATAGACTTATCCCAGCGGATATGTCCTCTCGGACACATCTGATACTACGATTCACAGCACAGTATTCAAGAAAGGTTATTAATAATCCAGTCTGTAATAATTCGCGGTTCTCACTGGCTTTCAAGCATTCAAAGTTGGGGTCTTCGGGCAAAATACACTGATCCAGCCTACTTATGAGAGTGTGAGTAGTTAAACAATACAAAGGGTCTCACTCACGCTTTATCGGCCGTTTTATTGCTCCTGCTCGAGTGGATATTACTTTACTGAGATATCAACTACCTTGCTGCCAGCAATCTGGTTTGTGGGTGACGTCATTTTGACGTCATTCTTAATCATATTTAGGAAAGAAATTGGGTCTATTCTTTGATTCATTGCATTTTATGTAAATGGACGCTTCAAATCTGCTGCTTGACAACACTGGACCCTATGTTACTCAAACCTTTGTGCTATCGAGAAATTTCACAACAGTTTTCCATATTATCCTACAATACCATGACACCAAGATATTTCCCTGCTTCCTGGCTTGAAGTCTTTGTTCGGGCGCTGTTCACAACTATGGTTTATCAGCAAAATATAGTTGTATAGACAGAATAAACGATGTAATCTGAACTGACACCATGTCGCCGAAGCTGGAGCTTCACTGATGCGAAAGAAGAATTTACCTCTCTCTTGGTTTGTAAGACTTGAAGTGATGCCATACGGTGACTTTGACCATGGAAGACAAAACGGTATGGAGTGAAAAACACAGTGTCATTGGTCGATAGGTCGCTAATGCACGCGGTGCACATGGGTGGTAGAACCCACGAACTGTGGCATGGGTTACGGGTATCGCTAATGTATCCGGTGACGCAGTCACCAGCGCGGAAGCAACGGCCGTTTATGGTGTCACGTCAGACCACTGGGCGTAGAGTGCGCCAGGCCCCGTTCCAAAGATAAGATAAACGTAGCTTCAGGTGTTGCTAACATACCTAGCAGTTCCACGGGAGGTCTAATTAATTTCGGTGCGAGTGCTAAGGTCATGGAATCAACCTGTTATGACAACATTCCGTATCAAGTGGGTGATAAGCTGTTGTATTAGTTCCATAGTCATCATGACAAAAAATTGATGATTGGCTGACCCATCTGACCCATCAGCTTTAGGTAGGATTCGAATGAATTCGAATGGTACCTGCTGTGCGGCCTTTAATCGGCCAACCAAATAACACTTCTCAAAGGAACGTATTTTTTTCTCAAAAAGAAGATTATGATGATCAACCTAAGCCAAAGAAAATCATCGTGTGCTATAGAAGCTCAACACGGTGTTCGACGTCGCAAATTCAAAGGAAACTATTTGAAACTGATTGATAAGTCATCATTTTAGAAGGGTCTGGTAAACGATTGGTGTTTTTTTAGCTGGGCGACGTTTCTTTATGACACGAAAGCTTATTTAGGTCAAATGAATAGTTTATCAAGGAGGCCGAGTTTCAAGGCAGACAGAGAATCAATCAGCAAGATATCTTCCAATTAGCACGCTAGATTAGTGTTTAATGTCAGTTGAAAGTTCCTGTTGGTTGGTGTGGTTGTCCAAATCTTACACTTAACCGGTTGGGGGAGATTCAATATATTTTTTATCGGATTTAGATTCTTGATCTTCCTACTCAAGGCGTTTCAATTGATGAGTCATACTAGGTGCTATCGGGAAATTTTGTTGGTCTGTTTGGGTTTGTAAGTGCTACAGAAATGTGGTTGGTGGGTTGTGACATTACATGGAATTTTTCGGTCGGCTTGGTTCATGGATATCATTTCTGAGCTTCTTCTTTTTATGACTCCCCTCTGCTGATAACCACCCACCACCGTGTGTCGGCTCGACCGTTCTCCACAAGCTCGCCGATTCCACGCCTTCTGCAGTATTCACACTGGGAGGCTTGGTGAGCTCCACCGCCCCGGTCCTCAGTCTCTGTGGCGTGAACCGTTGTGCCCTCCTCAAAGATTAAACACTTTCAAGATTTATTTTTTGTCTCATGTCCAGTGCACATTCCGCTATTGCTGAGTCGATCAGCAACACTCGATATATGTAGTCCATTTGTGGCCTGTTTATTTTTCTCCCGTGCTCGCCGATTCTCGTGTGAATTTCGCGAGCTGTCTGTCTTAGTGCAGGCGTTGCATTTAATTTTATGGACACATTTGCTAGTTCTAATCAATTGGAGGCTATCCTTCAATTGCACTAGTGCACAACGCAGTGTGTTTGCCTTCTGGAATGCTACGCTTATTTTAACCGTGTTTAGAATCCTTAGAAGGACTTCGGATATTCGTGTTTTCTATGGAACAACAATCCATTTCCTATTGGATTTTGCCAAGGTACCAATACCCTTCTTAACTGAAGCCTAATCAAGCTAGCTGGATATCCGGCATTCCAAAGTTTGTTCTTTACTTCACTTTTGGCCGCTCTTTGACAAACCGATTCTGTACACAGGGCCCTTACTCGGCTAAATATTACTGAGGTGATACTATCCAATAACGATTTAGGTTGGACAGGTGGGTAGTTCATAATCACCCCACTACCAGTTGGCTCCTGATACATTGTGGTTCATTGGTGTTGATCAGGTGGCTGTTGATCTGTTCGCCGGCTTGGTAATTGGGTTGCAAACTTTTCGTCACCATACGATGAGACATCATCAGTGCGCAGTTGGGTGGGTACTTCTTCCTTGCCTGGGTGCGTTTATATAGCATTTGAAGACTATCTGTTATTTTCTAATGTGATTGGCTATTCGGTGGTAACGATTTTCGTGAATCTGTTGACCCGTTTGTTATCTTTGTTGCGTTGTGGTCTGCGTTCCTTTGTTCTGATCGGTTATCCCAACGACTTCTATTTTTAGTAGTTTGTTCTCTGACCTTGATTTGCGTTGCGTTGTGGTCTGACCTTCTCGAGCTTGATCGGTTGGTTGTACCGCCCTATTTTCTCCATTGTAACGGTCAGTGTCCCTGCGTCCGGCGGTCAATTTGGTGCTTTGGTTTATTGGTTGGGCGCCTCCTCCGATCAAATTGATGTGTCCGTTTGAATGGGGCTTTCCTGCCTCTCTTATGAGTTCCTCGTCTGGTTACTTTTGCAGCTCAAAGCTCCGTGGTTCTGGCGTTTTCTTGCTCTTAGTGGTTGGTAAATGAGATCAATTTCGATAGATTTGTTGATAGCTTCTTCGGTGGAGTACCACGCTTCCGTGAATTCACGTTCTTTCTTCCTTCTTGCTTGAGCCAATACGTGAACGCCGCTCAAGTCGAACTGGTGTCCCTCCTGATCTTTGTGTACGGAGATGAGGGAAAATTGATCGTGTCTTTCAGTGGCGAGCTTGTGTTCATCTATTCTGGTGGGGAGCTTCCTTCCCGTTTGTCATATATACCGTTTGTCGCAGTCCTTGCATTGGATCCTGTGTATGACATTGTTCTTCGTCATTGGATCCATTTTCCCTTTTGGTCTTGATAGGGTCCTCCTCAAAGTGTTCGCAGGCTTGTAAGCGACCGCTGTATTGTGCTGTCGTAAAAGCCTTGCCGGCTTTTCAGCGGTGTTCTTGAGGTATGGGAGTGTAACTCGTTTGCTTCCATTTTGTGCTGTTGCATCGCTCGTATTTGGCTTCCTGAGTGATCTCCAAATGAAATTCCTTGGGTATTCATTTTTCTGAAACAACTTGTATAGGCGGTTTTCATATTTGATCTTGGATTCTGTTGTGCTACAGCGTGTCTCGACCCGCTGAAAAGTGTCCGAATGCTGATGATCACAAAAGTGTGGACGACGTCTCAAGTAGCCAATCACGTTAGAAGATAACAGATAGTCTTCAAATGCTATATAAACGCACCCAGGCAAGGAAGAATTACCCACCCAACTGCGCACTGATGATGTCTCCTCGCATGGTGACGAAACGTTTGCAAGCCAATTGCCAAGCTCGGCGAACAGATCAACAGCCACCTGATCAACAACCAATAAACTCACCCGAGCTACCAATATTTCAACACATTACCAGGATTGTGGTTTTAGCTTCCCACCGACGTTATAAGCCATGCAGTCTAAGAAGGGTATTGTGTCCGAAGTTTCCACTATCTCCATACTGAATCTGATGTGGGGATCAGATATGGGTGATTCAGATAGTTGTAAAACTCAACGAACTTGTATCATTTATACACGACGGAAGTCTCATTTACATAAGGGTAAAATATTTTGGGTGGGTGCGGGTGACCGGTCAAATTATTTTATGGAAATCTTCCGTTAAAGTTTTTTCTACAAATTTTGGGATATTGGAGATTCGATAGCTAGACCTCGGTCGTGACCATAAACCATAGTATTAGAAGCGAACTGCGTAAGATGCAGACGTGTTTTGCGCATTCTACTATTTCACCTACCGTAAGCTGTGTCTGTTTTGAAAGGGCGGTGTCTGCTAGTAGCATTCGCTTGGTTGATTCTATAGTCCCTCTTGGAATATTAGTATAAAATTAATTGATATCGAGGCTCAAAAGGACGTCAGCTGGTTCCATGGGACAACCAGCTAATTTGTTGGAGAAGTCATGTGAATACGTAATATAAGTACTAGATTTTCCGGTGAGTAGAATACCTTCCAAGAATCTGGACAGCTCGTGTGGTTGGGAGACTATTCCGTCAACTATCGGTTTCACGAAGACATCCGCTTTATGGATTTTTAGTAGGCCATGGGCGGATTGCAATTTAATGGCAAAGCCGATATCGCTTACCTTACCCTAAATGGTCTATCGTGAACGGAAAATACCTGCCTGCTTCAACATTACTCCGCTCAGCTGGTTCGACATTGGGAACTCCTGGGTGTTGGGAGTTAAGAACGGTAATAATATCTACTCGTAGCTTCTCTGTCCCCATTAAATGAAGTTTTGGCGATGGATCCAATGATGGAAATTATTTCTTTCGCACTTATAACCTCTCTACTTACCGAGAAAATCAAACCCTCCCCCAACAAACTGCGATTTCCTCACATAGCTGTCTGCATGATAAATTTACCACAGTAGCCAAAATAACTATCTATCTTTACAGTATTGTCCTTGGATGGATTTCACCTCTGTCAATTTAGTGTTGAGTCACTGAGAGTTTGCAGGAGAGAGCACGGTTTGAAGATCTCGGGTGAACCGACTAGCGAGGCTACTGATATCACATGAACCCTGAATAGTAAATAAGATCCTCTACTTGAGGAACGACTTGGCAGCTGAGAAGACTATTCGGCCAGAAGCGAGTGACGTATCGGGTGGCTTAATCAGTAAAGGCATGGGGAATAAGTTGTGCTCCAAGCATCTTTTATTAAATGCGCAATGGTTTTCCATTTTTGCCACCAACCTCGTTAAGCGAGTGTGGTCACCTTCACAATTTTCGAACACATGGTCCCCAGTTACTTCCAATCAAATGAAAAATTTTGGGAACCCATTGAGCAGTCATCATTTCAGATGGTGGTTTTTTAGCTGGGCAACGTTTCGCTTCTGACACAAAATTTTCGCCAGGCCAAGTAAATAGGGTACCAATTTTGAAGAGATTTTCTTAGTGATTCTCCGTTCGCCTTGAAAATCGGCCAACCTGGCTAAATATTTATTTGATCTGACGAAGCTTTTGCATCAAGGAGAAACGTTGCCCAGCTAAAAAAGAACACCGATTGTTTACCACATCATTCCTTCACAGATTTCTTTTTAGTGAAAATCAGCGCAAATTCAAGCGCCTCATTAAGCGAAGAATGCGTGCTACATTTTTGCCTTTTTCCGTCTCTAGGCTCAGTCATCTGGAGTGTATGGAGCAATATGCCCAGCGCCATAATCATCAGATGTTTTCCTAAATGTGGCTTGGGTGGACTGATGAGTCTCGGGAAGTCTGCTGATGTTATCGCAATCTGTGCGACTGATGATTCGGCGTTAATTTTGTTGAGCTTACTGCATTAAGCGCACACAGTCATTGGTAATCTATCATTTTTATTAACAGTTGTTTTGCTAGATCACCTGTAGAATTCCGCTAAATTCTGAATGGAAGGCGAAGGGGATGTAAAATAGGACGTAGACAAGTCGGCCGTAACATTGAATATTGCAATACATCAATCATTCTTGGTTTAAGACTTTACAACCCAGTCACACTGAAACAGGTTTCTAGGTCAAGTAGCTATTCTGAAATACCGAAAACTTCAAGAAACGTATCAAAGAAGGAACAGCTCGTTTCCAACTGTTTTGTTGACTATCTTTTTAACCAAATATTTTTTACCTCTTGTTTCAATTGCCTGCGTGGGACATTATCCGGTCGATAACGCTGCTTCTACCCTCCTAGAAGTGAGATTTTTTTTAATTTTACGATATGTCCACCCCTGAAAGAAGATACTGTACTGATGGATTCTTCGTCAGTGTTCAACTAAATCATATCCTTTTTTGGTATAAAGCCGTACATCAGGCACAGCAACATTAACTACTCAAACGAAGTTATAGTACCACCAGACATGTATACGTTATGAACAGTTCACTGTATGTTCGCCATAATTCTGACAATAAGATAAGAATTTTTCGCCGAACTGCGTCACCGTGCCGCTGTTGCCACAGTCAGGAATCACTTAGCACCGGTCTAAGTAGATGAGTTGAAATGTCATTTCGACGAATTTCTTTGGTGGCCACGACAGATTTCAATGTAACTTTCCACCATTCATTCTGATAAATTCTTAAAATAGAGAAATTGAAGGTCGTGTCCCATCAAACAGGTAAGCAGCACCCAATATCAACATAGGTTCATCATATTACATTATTGATGTTTTCATCGGTAGATATGACGAAAGATCCCACTTCGAGGTCACTTCAGAAAAGTTAAGATTTATTTCATTTAGAGTTACCAGCACCCATCAAGTTTTTCCATTTGCGTAAATCATGCAACCTTGTGGCGAATGTACTCAGGATCTCATCTGTTGGTACTGTTATCTTTCCTTCAGTGATTTGTGTGTTGATGCTGACATCTAAAATCGGGGTTTTTTTATAGTGGAAGTAAATTATTTGAAAAGTCAAGCAGTTGCGACAGAGATTCTGAAAGTGGATGTTCATTGCATCCTGAAAACGAAATATCGAACGTTTCCACGTTTTCACAGCACGAACTAAAAACTGCATCCCGAAGACGCACAAAACTATCAAAAATGTGGATAATTTGGCGCAATTGTTAATCGGACAATTCATGGGCACCGAATTCTGACCTCTTTACTGTCAGAAGTTTAAAATTAAATTTGTGTAACCACATTTAGATCAATAGGTCGCTATTTTTTGGACAAGGTTTCACCATACGTTATCGATCGCATTAGGACATCAGGCTATGTCCTTAACAGTAGAATTGGTGAAAATCGCCAGCCCATTATTCTGACACCAAAGGAGCACACAAAATTATCCTCAACCCCGGTGCAGTCTACGCAAATGCGAGCGCACACACACCATTTTGCGTGCTTGTTACCGCCATCCCGGCACGGGATTTTGGGTGGTTTTCTTTCATTGTGCTGCACACTGTGACATTTCAACCATGGTGGGACAGACATGCATCGCATTGGATGTGTCAGAAGAACGGAGGAACCGGCGGGCGTTTGGACGGAGGTTGGCAAACACAAATCTCAACTGTCGGCACGTACGTAGGCACACACGCCAATGAACTGCTTTCGAGGTCGGATGAACCTCAGGCGTACACGCCGCGTTTATATCGGCTAACCAAGCCTTAGGGAGGAGTGCAAACAACATCACACACGAGTCAGGCAATATTCCTATACAAGCGTACACTGAATAGTGGTGTCCACGCGCTTCACATTCCTTCGCTGTCCGCCGTTTTCATTTTCTGATCGTTCGTCGCTGACTGCCCTTACTCTAACCAACTTATCACTACTAATAGTGGTGAACTTTCGCGTGCGCGTGAGAGCCACAGGAAATTCTATTGACAAAACACGCTTTGATCGATCAAAGTGTGAACACCACACAAGACGGCCAACCGGCCTTGTGAACAGATTAATGTTTGTTGGTGTTGCTGTCACTGATCCTGTTGACACAACGTAGCCTTCCATAGAGCTATGTATCGGAAGGCTGAACTCGATATTTACTTCTTCAGAACAAGGTGATTCTTTACAAAAAACCGTGGACTGGTTTCGTTAAAAGACCAGTCAAATTATTCCGTTTTTGTATTCTCAACCGGTAGAAAGATATTTTATGGAAGGTGGGCGGTTTGATTTCAACGATGGTGGAAGTTATGTGGGTGAATGGCATGAAGGCAGAGCACATGGTTTGGGGATCGCTACCGGTCCTGAAAACCAGGGCGAGTATTCTGGCGAGTGGACTATGGGTTTCGAATCCCGTGGTGTGTATATCTGGCCTAGTGGAAATATTTACAGTGGAACATGGCTGAAAGGGAAGCGACACGGAGAAGGGGTCCAGGTCAAAGGTCGATGGATCTATCGGGGAGCATTCACCACTGGGTTCTGCGGACGTTACGGTGTGAAAGAATCTTTGACCAGTTGTGCAAAATATGAGGGAAGTTGGCACCTTAACCAATTTGACGGATTCGGCGTGGAAACCAATTCAGATGGAAGTGAGTCTTATAACTTCTTTTATTGTGTTATGTGTCGTATGCTCTTGCAGAATATCTTAAGCGCAACACTTAAGCGAAAGTAAAAGCAAAGTTTTCGAAATTTTCTATTCCTTATACCACTACTTATAATGCTAGTGAACAAAATTTGTTCCAGACCGACTGCATTTTGTTGTTCGCCGGTGCATCGAAGAGCAAATTGCTGAAGATATTCTCTTTTAAGCAGATTTACCCGAATCATAGTTTATTGCAGCAAATTAAACGATGACAAAATAGAGTAAGGGTAGTCAACTGAACAGTCCACAACGAAGAAGGGGTGTGATGTCCCTCATGGATGTTGAGTGGTTATTCAGTGAGCAGAATCGTTGTAGTGACCCTAATGTATTCCACGATGAGATAATGAACAGTCCTTTTTAACTGAGGGCACCGCATAAAGGCCGTCCCGTGTCTCGTTTGGGACGATATTGGAGTCATCACAGCACATTGTTTTGATGAAGCACCTTACTCTTGAGGTTACTGAAAACACTGACAGCTCAGGGTCGGTTTTCTGACGTCTTGGAGCTAACCAGATAGACACAGTTCCGGAGTTCGCGTAAAAGTTGGCAGTGTCGACAAAACTTGGGGATTCTGCCTACATGATGTACCTTAAGAAGGGAAAAACCAGTCGTTGGCTGTCAGTGTTTTCGGCAACCTCAAGAGTAGTGTGTCCCACCAAGAAAACCACTATATCTGTGGGATCTCAACATTTGGCCAATCGTGATCTTTTGTTTAGTCTTATCAGACTCAACCCTCACTCCAGCTGTGGAATTCTACGGGTCCAGAGGTAAGTTAATCTTACAGCCGAGCAGCTCCAGGCCAGGTAGTGTGTCAAGACTGCAGGTGTCATGACCGGTTCAACATAGTAAGGGCAAAGTGCGTTATGACGGTTGATGACGGATAGAACAGTAGTTTGATAAACCTAAACGTGTCCACTTTTGGTTTTTAAGAGTACTTTTTTAGGAGAAACTACGACGGCAATTCCTCCGTCAGAGGTTTTTTCTTGACGTGATTGCCCTCAGAAAGGTCCTTCAGAAGACATCCAATCCGATGTCCCTAGAAAAGTTCAACTTCCAACAAGTCCGGAGTCTGCAAAATCAAAGATGCATATTCGGTTGCCGCAAGTAAGCATGTCAAACAACTAAAGCTTGGTCGTCTCGTCGATCAGAAGAACACAAATTTACCCGTACACTTGAAGCCAGAACAAGGGAGTGTGGAAGACAGTGACGATGGGGTACCAAAGGCCCAACAACTGAGCAGACTCTACGTATCCTTAACAAGAGAAGCGTAGGTTAACGTTGGTTTGCTTAGAGTAATGACTGCGTTCGCAGATATAAGTAATATGCTTTGATGCGCTTTCACAGTCTGTTAGCTTGCTAAATTATTTGATGCCACAGATGTTCCTTAAAACCACCTTGAAAGACAATTTGCCAGTAATTGGTACCAGACCAAGATATTTGCTTTCCAAATTCAGTCGCTTTGAGGAGATATTCCCACAAACTGGTGATCGGAAGATAACCTGACAGTCGGACTAGACTTTCTGCCTTAATTAAGGGCGCGGTTCCATTGGAAATTCTCTGTACAGAGTACGCGAATAGTCCTGCATTTCTGAGCTGGACAAAAATTCTTCAAGCATGTTCCAAACCTGATCATTTTCGACACACAATAGAGGTGGGACGATCTGAATGCAGGTGCATAAACGAACGCTGTTTCTCGAACGTCTAGCAGCAAGCTAGAACACGGACTAAAGAATGGGTTCGTATGGCTAGACCAGCATGTTTCACTCAGTGCGAAACACACACATAAGCCGTCCCAGAAAAGTGCTTTGATGAGAGCTCGGAGACTTCCCCAGTAAACAAGTTATACAAAACAACTGTATTCATTGCCACATTTGATCTGCTAGTCGAAATATACCCAATAAAACCACCCCGCTCACGTAGAATGAACAGGTCAGTACAGTTTTCATTAGGCGATTGAAAAACCACTCGCCTAGCTACATCAGACAGTTAGCATATCAGTATCCCGAAAAAAGATGAATCCCTCTGAGCTCTGGCACATTTTTATCCCCTAGGAGGTGACCTTAATGAAGAGGCGAGCCAACTTGTCCTGGTAGTAGACTCGAAAATGAATTCAGTAGCTCCATCTAAGAATACGCCTTCGACGAGTAATGACATCTGAAGGATAAAAGACCCTCTTATACATTGGTTATAACCATTTGCCTCAACTACGAAATACCTCCGGAAACTGAACGGTCTTGCTAATGGTTCTTCCTCTAGCGAGGGCCGGGCATCCTGTTTATGAAATCTCAACTTAGATTCTGACTGCCATTATCACCATCATCCCAGAAGGCAACGCCAAGGTGTGGAAGCTGATGCATAGCCGCCATACTGTACAACACATAATTGCACGTGAACTGAGATTGCTCTAGAGCGTCCAAAGCTACACAGAAAGACATTCGCTCTCCCACTAAAGCCCAAGGTAGTTTCATCTTTTAAAAAATTCTCTGAAGTTTACCCCCCTCCCCGCGTTGTGAGTGAGGAATATCACTTAATTCCGTCAAGTAATTAAATTTTCTGGCAATTTTCAAAGCAGTCTTAACCAAGTAATCACCCTTATTGATGTTCAACCTTTTGCGTCACCGTGGATATTCGTCGCGTTTTATTACATTAAACGGAGGAAACTGATAACCAAAGTGAGATGCGACAAATCTTAAAAACCATGCAGTGCGTCTTATTCAGGACCGGTCGCAAAATGGGTGGCTTTTAAGAGCTAACTGCACCATGCTTCTATAATTACCATTTCTAAATCCGAGTCTCAAGTTCTGACGAAGTTCTTCAGAAAATTAGAAGCTTCACTTGAGATCTCACAAGTATTTTAATTGTCTGACGAGGTCAAAAGCATCGATTAAACAAAAAAGTAGCTTTGCCTTTACGGGTAGAACGAATAGCTGATTGTGTGGCCTGAGATGTCCTGAAAGTATCCCACTCCGCGAAACACAGTGAAGTACACTGCATAGCAAATGAGCACCAGTGCTGTCCCATTGGCTTTGCTTTCTTACATATTGATGATGATGATGATGATGATGATGATGATGATGGGAAAGATTACTGTCAGTCAAACGCTCCATGGAAACGTCGGAAGCCGGAAACTACCAGACACAGCAAGACGCGATGGATAGGGCTCACAGTTCATGCACACAAACCCATGTATCATCAAGCCAGCCAGTCACCTTGAAAGGCCAATCCCCAAGCTTTCCCAATATTCTGCTGCAGAATTTTTTATTTAACGTCATTTTTCACCGAAATCGAAGACTTTCGGTTGCTAAATCATGCATCCACACATTTTGTGTTACCCATAGCCCAATAATTTTGGTGCGCTACATGCTTTATATTGTGTTTGCGTATTCTGCAAATCATGATCATGTTCACAGGAAACAACCTCGGGGTGTCAACTCTGTGTTTGATAATCATCCAGGATCTCAGTTTTATCCATATCAACTTGTCACCCTCGCTTGATCTACGTGTTAATACCCTGTTTTCCTTACCCAGAGAAGTCGTCTGAATTAGGAAAACACACGTGGTCCGGGTTCAACACCCGAATGTTCGGCAGGGTTTGACAGGGTTTGCCGAATGACATTAAAATCGTTGAGTCACAGCTCTACACTTATGCTATGAGGAAGAACGTATTCCACTCAGAATCTCCCTCTTGCAAGAAGGCCTTTTGCAGATAAGGTCACTTCCTCCGGTTCCATGAGGTAACTATCGGTAAACTATCGGTAGAGAGAATGCTACACTATTGTCGAGAATCAGCTAAATCTCCCTGTAATCCAAGAACATGGCCATCTCTCAGTAATGGACAATACGGAGAGACTGAAGTATAAACAGTCTTCAGAATGCTCTATCGTAAGAGAAACAGATCTTAAACTAGACTGGACGACTAACAACACTCTGGCCTCTCTATGGGAGTAGCTTGTCTTCAGAAAGAGTACTGTGTGCAATTGTCTTTGGCTTTCTCTACCACAATGGGGCCCTATATGTCACACAACTCAAAGACTTGGAGAGAAAACGGTCTAAGATGTTCAAAAGATCAAAGAGAACAGTAATTCCAAAAGACATCAGCTGGGTGAAGAGTTGCACATTGCTTACCTCCACCGAGAAGGCAGACGCTGGCTTCATAATAATACACTAACCCAAAATCCAAAAAGGCCTGAATTTTCCATCCTGGTCTTAGTTAGAAAGGGATTTTACACCAAATGGAGACGGAACATGGTCCTTATTGAATAATAAGTTAATTTCAGACCAAGTCTTATGTGACCGGAGAACGGTGATCTTAGCTGGGATTCGGTCTTGGAGAATCACTGCGGTAGTTTTAGTCACTTAAAATTGGCAGGAAACACTGAATACATCTGATCGTTGTAAACTTAAGGGGCTCACATATGTTAGCTCCGAGTTTATTAGAGACTGCGTCAACTAAAAATGTGGAAAGTTTAGAAGAATTGGGAGAGTTTAGCGCTGTATAATTAAAACAAGTAGATTTCGGGTACATTGTCTGATATCGTGTTTCGGTAATCGCCGATTACTTTGCCACAGATTTTAAGAGAATTTAATGGACGCAATGTACATACAGATAGGGATGAATCCTTGTGGGTTCCCGTTTGGTTGGCTTTCTTCTGTACAGTTTAGTAAGGTTCGGAAAACCAGTTGAAGTCTGCGTATGGCTTAACTTCATTGCAGCTTTACGCTTGCTCCCACCAATGGAGACTGAATCCACTTTTGGTGATTAACCCTCAAACATCGTCCATCTCGATACCAATCTACGTTTTACCTGAAGTTGAGCAGATTGCCGGAATACTGGGCTGTCAGGACGACAGTCAAAATTACGAAAAAATATGGTAAGCTAAATCCTGCCGCTGAAGATAAAAAGACTTGTCAAATGGGCAATACTTCTGTCCAAACTTGTGTGCATCATCCGAATTCTGACTCCGCGATCTCTATTATGTGTTTCGTAAGCAGGTTTTATTTTCATTGCCTGGCGTGAATATCCCATGCTAGCTGGAAGAATACGGGACGCAATAAAAGAATGTTCTGAAGGTACTTGTTCAGAGGTAGTTACACTGCACTTGTTGGAAACATTGTAGCTGGTTTTGCAGAGATGTACGAGACGTTTGCAGCGTTTAATTGAAATAACTGTTTGACCACCGAGTCAATGATCAATCAGTCGACCAATCAACGGATCTCAACGAAAGGATTTTGATTCAAAAAGCGCAAAATTGTCAGTCTGTACAAGAAACTATCCAGCAATTGATGACTAAAGTAATTTGACTGATCCTCGCCAGGCACACTGCATACACACGCAGTTTTGCAAAATTATTACAAAATTATTCGGTATTTGGTCATCGTTTCTCCGAACCTTCGGTCTGCTCTGGTGTAACCATCAGAATAGCAAATCTGAGGTACATCAGATTGTTTTACGAGGAACGAACTCTAGCGCGATGGGCAGGCTAATCACGATTCACAGGTTGTCGGAGGACTAACATTCTAACGGAGCTCATTTAGTCTAACCTTAATCTGTCTGGCCATGGGCGAGTGACGAATTGTGATGGCACTTACCAGTAAATCTAGCACGGCTGACAACGGCCGCTTTCTTGGATGCGGACCGCAGAACTTGACTCATCAGTGTTTAATGATCCCGAAAGTCAGTCAAGTCTCGTAGTCAATGGAACTCGTGCGACAGGCCTATCTTTCCGACTGCACAGCTGCTTAGTTTCTCGCCTAATAACCGATAGGCTGATTTACCATCAACTAATTGCTTGTGCCATGGTCTCCCGCGCATGAACATTCGTCTATTGCTCTCCCATCTTTTGATGGCTGATACCACCGTACTATGGATAAATGGTTTTCATTGAAAATAATTTGGCCCGCTTAGCAATATATGAAGAAGAAAATCAACTTAAAACGATCAACCTGCAGAGATCGTTTCCTAAAAAAGCGAACGGAACTTTCATATTCTAATTTCTAATGTCCTTGCTCTCCGTATACTTTTCAAGGTATGGGTACCATGTTGGTTGCTACAATAACGTCCCTTTTGAGCAATTTTGGGCGTTTTCATCCATAAACTGACTGAACTCTGTTAAACAGGCAATTTGTTTTAAAAAAATAGACGAAAATTAGAGTCACTATATGTTCATCATTTCTGCTCACCAAAATACGGGCAAATTGATTCTGTGGTTCCAAATGCCATTGACGAAATGAATCTTCAAAAGTGGCTTTTTACTCCCGTGTTATCAGGAAGTAAAGGTACCTTCTTAGATTACTTATTTCGCAGCGGCTGAAACAGCTCAGTGTAAAGAGGCTGTTACTAGTCATATTACTTTTTACACAAGTTGTAAAATTTCCATCTGGTTTCGCTGGTTTAATCATATTCATAATTTTGGGTGTCAGTGCACTAAACAGTGCTCCTCCATCGGGCCTGAAACTTCTTTTCATGTTAGCAGATTGATCGGTATTTCACCACCACCCATAAAAGTGACTATGCTCGGAGGATGTGAGAATTTTACTAAGGTTCTTCTGTTCAACAAATTGGTAGCTTATACTGTCTCTTAATCCGTTTGCATCGCTCCGCAATTAACGTACAAACACTTCATTACCAATGGAAAACGTATCATCACTACAGTAGCATGGCTGCCTACTTGGGTATACCTAGATTTCAAGAACTATCTGATGGCTTTGTATGATACCTGATTCTTTAAATGAAACCAAGCTATGCTCAACTATTGTAAAACTATTCCATCCTTATTTGAAATCATCCACAATGTGCATCTTGCAAAAATTCAAGAAATTTCTAACCCGTGACCTCCCCGTTACTTGTATAATCAATCAACCTTCGCTCACGTGCGACTGATCAGCAGTGTGATCAACTTTGACTTAGATGGGATCTGAAACCACTCATTTTTCAATCACGTAAACCAATCCGTATGACCATTTATCGACCGGCTCCTCGAGCAACGATTTCTCAGATGGAGGTTTCACTCATTTTGTGAAATTCTTCTTCTTCTGAGGTACTTATGGATGGTTGGTAGGGTGAGGATATTTAGAAATTTCCTTCTGAGATTTGATTTCGTATGTGATTATTCTGAATAAAGATGATATCTACTTATAAGACTGGGTCGTACTACAACTGGCCCGTTTGCGTTGTTCTTCCCAAGCGCATTTGTTGCTCGATCGACCAATCGCGTGCAAAGAATTTAGGTTACAACACTACAAAAGATGCGAAATAATTATTGAATTTGTGAGTAAAGCAGTTTTACCATTAACTATCATACTAATCATCATAAGATAGCTTTCGAAAGCTGTACAAACGCAATCGAAGGTGTAGGATGTGTCCACCTATTTCAGCATGAAGGACGTCTTCTTGATCGGTGAAGGAAATTTTTCAAGCAAACTGCCAAGTCACAGCAATCAGCAACAGCAGCCGACAGTTTTTGTCTGGGTTCTTTTCATTCAATTTGCAAGACATCTTGAGTCGGTATGTAACTGAAATTTTTCTATTTATTATTATTGGGAGGACGTTGGTTGAGAGAATCTGTTCCCACTTGCCAGGACTCAGACAATCATACCCTGGGTCATATCATTTGATAGGAGTAGTTTTAGCGCTTCTTCGGGTCAACTGATGGGATATGATATGTCGTTTGTCGTGTGTGTGGTCTGTTCAACGCAGTGGATTTATAGCATGTTCTAGATGCTGGAGTGACTGAGCCCAATCAAAACCTGGCCGGTTGTTTCAGATTCCGCTGCTCTGTTCCCTGTATTTTTAAATTATTACTTCACATAGATAATAGTAGCTTCAGTGTTGGCTGTGCGATTTTTTATTTTTCCTCCTTAAAGTAAACGAGCACGACCCGTTAGGAAGATATCGATCCACATTCTCTGTTAGCGTTCTTCTATGATCGACCAGTTCAACTCAGATTCGCGATAGTTGAGCGAACACTTTCATTGTATCGTTCAACCCCTGTTTAAATGCATTAAAGTAATTAGTTCTCTTCCAAATATATAGTCGAAATCTGATATACTTTTTTGGAATCTCCATGCTTTCAAGAAATGTTACAGTGATGTATGAGGTACCAACTTCACGTAAACGCGCCCAGCATCTTGAAATCGGCAGAGTTTGTTTACCCGGTGTCCTCTATGTAAGTTAAAGTCGTTTTGTGTTCTGTTTTGAATGGACCAGAGTTTGTCAGACTGAGCTCATGTAGCTCAGGTCTGTGGCGTGAGACGAGCAATTGAATATAGATTTTAATGACACTAAAATAAACAAAGTTTCCAGTGAAGTTTACTAGCAGAGTTGTTTAGAACATGCCACAAATCTATTTTCAATCTACGGAAGCATCTGCGTGCATCACCGGACGGCCGCTATCTCGTATCCCTCTGAAGTACGTACACCCCATAATCGAAGCTCAAAAGTGAACTGTGAGAGTTTCTTTGTGAAGATCTCTGGTGGTGAGGCGCACTCTGTGTTCCGCACCCTACTACTATGTGGCCAGAGAACTGGCTCCTTCAGTTCTTCGGACAAATCGGCCACAAGCAAAACAAAATTACGAAGGCTTCTTGTCGTTTTTATCCAATATATGTTGGCTTAACCCTCTGGGTTCCGAATTCTCTAAAATATTTTGCTTGACTTTGTGCAGCGATGTAGTCTTTAGGCTACACAGAAAGTCTCTGAAATTTTTTCGCAACAAATGATCGCCTCCTTTAAAAGTTTCTGAAAGTTCTACATGACTAAATGGTTTCAGGTCTATGCCGAATACAGCGCAATAATCAAGGCATCACATAAACCACTGTCGAGCAGGGGATAGTCTGTACGGTTACACGCAAACCACTCTTAGCCCATTCAACGGCGACGATTTTGGTAACATTTGGCGAAGGAACCACGTAGCTTAACGAATGCAGTCACACAGGACCTAGCGCCAAAGTTCATAGCTGGACTAACATAAACACATTAGGAATGTCTTTTACCAATGCGTTCACTGCAAAAGGCACGACAATGTCACCAAAGAGTCGAAATTTGGGCGCAAAATGATTTGCCTCCTCTTGTTTTGATGCAAGTGCCACCGATTGCAATGACTGACTTTGTCTCATTATTACTTCAGTCAGACGTATTTTTATAATTAATTACCTAATTACTCAGTTAACTAATCTCATTCCAGTCAGTCAGAAACTGCAATACTTCCATTCTAAAACACATCAGGTAGGACACTGCTGCTAGCAAGGAAATGTGTTTGCAACAGCTTAGTCTAATTTGTTCCTATTTCAAGGCCTCAAGCCCTACAAATTATGTAAGCAACGATATAAAAAACTGAATGACTTTCAAGCTACTGCACGCTACCTTATTCGCTCTAGTTAGCGAACCTTGCCGATACAGTCAAGTGCAAACAACTAACATTCCGCTCTTGTAATGCTCATAAGTAATGTTGCATAACCAATCCACCCACCAATAAGGTGGCGTCAAAAGTTAGGACTTCTGGTTGCTGTCAGAATGTGGAGAAAAGGGGAAGGAGGAACTCAAGCTGGCAAGCCAGAGACTGTACAGTTCCTCTCTGTTTGATTTGACGCTTCAGCCTTTTCATACCCAAGGCTAGAGTTCGGGCAGAATTCAAAATACTACAGAATTGCGTAATTCCCTTATCCCACAGAGTTCCATTAACTGGTTAACGATAACTAGAAGGTCAAAGGCGATGAATTTCAGGTTGACACCCACACACAGAATTAATCATGTGTAGTATCACTCCCTTCCCTGTACTTCCATATTCTTTTCTAATTCCACTGTAATTTTTCACTCTATACATCCACCTTCAGGTGGGAGAGGCATTCTCCACTGAACTTGTTCGATTCTTGATATGCTAAGATTACAAGGACTTTGGTGGACATATGGAAGGGCTGCGGAATCTTGGGGCTGTAAAATAACCGATCAACAATTCGTCTACCAGCGATATGACCATAAGTGGTTATGTCCTATATTGTTGTCTTATCGACCCACACAGCTGTTTTCTGGATGACACCGAATTCAGGTAAAGCTTTCGCTAATCGGTACTGATCGACCGCTGTGCTACTGGACGGACACACGTCACGCCGCATGGGCTGATTGGTGTGCACCCGACTGCCAAAGAAAGTCATGATAGCAGCTTTTTTCTTGACCCGAATTTTGCAGGCGCACATCCATAACCTACAACTTTTTGGCTGTTAGTTAGAACCCTGCGGAAAAGCGCTTCCTAGGCTTCACTTTTAACAAGAGCACCAAAGCGTTTAAGCGGATCGGCTAACGAAACGCCGTTTCAACCGCGTGTTTGTGTGCCCACAATGGACGAGTATGCCAAAATGCAACCACATCCGCACACGCATGGACGCGCTGTATGAACAGATACCATCCCCAAAGGAGGCATCAGTCTACACTCCGGTGCACCTATGCCGGTCGGACGCGCGGGCTTATCGATTTCACAAAACACGGACACACATCAGTCAAACAATAAGGCACAGTGAAGAAAAAAACGAAGTCGCCTATGGACAGGCTGTCTGAGTGATAAATATACCATATAAGTGAAATTTGGTCCCAGTTACCATACGGCATTGGAGGCGATGCACTCGTTTGACGGCACCTGATACTTTATGGGAACCGCGAAGCTTGTCATCATTCGCAGGTTGTTACGACCACTGTGAAAGCTCCGTGAATTCGACGATTAACAGTGCATGGTTTGCATTCAGATTTACTTTTCTTGAAGAAATTGGAGTTTTATCCAAAGGAACATCTTGAGTCACCAACGCCAGATTGTCCGGCAGAGTTTCCTCCCGAAATCAATATTCAGGCATTTTAGTGTGGTGAGCTGCACCATATGAAGTTAAAAGCGTAAGAACTACGTGTTTTAGTGAGTGTGTGGCAAGTCGGTCGATGAGTTCATGACAAAGAACATGATCCTGGATTGGAACATACCTAGGGAAACCATAAATACTAACCCAAACGTAAGGAGGAAAGCCTTTGCCTGCGGAGATATTAGAAAAACGCCAACTAAACAGTTACAGACTATTGGACAGGAAAGTCAAACTCTCATTTGCACGTTGTTTTCGAAAAACTGAATATCTGTCTTCTTCTTGAACGCGTATTCTTGAACTCTCCTGGATATTCATTGACTATCACACAATTGCAAGCGAAAACTGCAAAGTAGTTCCACAAATTCCGTAATAAATCTCACCTTCCATTAGATCAAGGCGGAGTTACGAGAACACACATGCTACTCGCATGCCTCATCAGTAGTATCCACCGTTACACACCTTCCTGCTTTAAAGATCGCTTGCATGCCACCGATTTCCATTTACCTCCGCTAGGTCGGCTTTGGCAGCTGGCCTGTTCAGCAGCTCTTCGGGTGTATCATGCCACTTCCGAAGCTGATTCCCATTCACTCTTTTCGGTCCCCGACCGTCTTGAATTGTATAGACGTTCCCCCGGCGGTTGGTAACGACAAACGGACCTTGCCATCGACCGCCCAGCTTCCGCGACTCCAGTCCACTCCTTCCAGGATTTTGATGATCCTCCACTTACCCTTCGCGTAAGTGGTAAACATCAACATAAGATCTCCTCCAGGTTTTGCACCTAACGAGGCTGAAATTCCTGGACACATACCGACACAATAATGAAGTAGAGTGATTTAAAAACTTTTCGTACTAAAGCGCGGACGGATCTGTGGCTAATTAGTCAATGCTGAGATAAGTTGTGCCTGTGGAGCATCAGTGACAAAGGGTTTTCAATTTCCCCGTAACTGATTGGATGTATATAGATCAAACAACTACACTTTCCACTCCGGTAATTTATAGAATCGGCCCTTCTGGCGTCCAAATAATCACAAACGTGTGTGTAGGAGTTTTCCCACTCTTACCATAGCCCTGTGTTTTTCGTGTGACATCATCCCCTGAGCCATAAAACCGTTTACTAAAACAGATTTTCCCCTGTCTTACTGGCTCCAATAATCAGTCCCAGTAAACCTGTCAGACTGGAGCAAGACTTCTGAAAGATTTGATTGGGTAAACCGTAGAAGCCAGTCACCGACTGAAATGTCTACCCGAAAACTCAGTAACTTTCCTTTTGGTCGACTGCATCAAATGAGTAGAAAAAAGCTGAAGGAATATGAATCAAACTCTGGGGACTAACTGGGGTTTACGAACTAGAATGCAGAACTGCGAGTAGACGATGAATGTAGAAACACGTCAAATCACATCATCAACATACCAGTTCTGATTCCTGGGGTTACAGTGACGATTCAGACAACTGGTGGGGCTATATGCGTGTAGATGTTTTACTATAAGTTTTCAATCAGTTCATTCAAAGTGGCGATAAGGAACCGATTGTTGATTGTTGTTTACTTTTCAGTAAGAGACTTTATATTAGAGTGTACCGAAATGAACGCATAAAAGGCGATAGTTGGCTAATATTATTGCTTACAGGCACCATTAATCAGTCTGTATAACAGCCACTCCATGGAAATTATATTATGGGTATCCTCATCCCCGTGGATTCAAAGTAACTCATGGGTACATCACTCAGAACCTGGACTAAATGTGATCCCGTTGAAACACTTTTCTTTTCACCGATAGGTCAGGTGAACTGTACGTTATAACTACAAATTGGTAACAGTGGTTTTAGGTTATTACAGCGAAACGCAATTAAGTCACAGACGTTGTCTCAGTGTTGTCTCAGTTGAACATCGAAACCACGGCGTTTACGCGCGGCAATTGCGCTACTTTAGGTATTCCGGCTGTTTGGTAAACTGACTAGTATGTCTGAATCTAAATGTTGAGATTACTTTTCTGAGTGGTCCTGGTATGTTCGCCTGCCACTCAGGATACACCATATCCGGAATGAACCAGAAAGGGAAGCCAGGTTTCTGTATTTTTGCGAGAATATCTATTTAAGGTACCACTATACCGGGCGGATCCGAGGTATTGTAAATCACCTGTTCTATGACCCCTGTTGTGTCCTGGTTCTTCATTCTCCTCGATTTAGACATGTCAGCCCTGACCTTTTCCATTTGGTCCGTGTAGTCACGAGCTCCAGGTAGCTCAGTGATTAAGGCGGGAACTAACTGGCCGGAAGGTCCCTGGTACGAATCCAAACCTGGTATCTCGACGGCTTCTGCCTAGGCATGAGCGACCTGGATGTGTCACGGCCCTCATGCATCCTTCGAGTAGTGTGGCTGTTGGCCGTTAAGCTGAACGCTCATTGTAGCCATACTTATCTATTAGAACATTTAAGGAATGTCGACACATTCAAGCTCAAAATATATTCCTAGAGGGAGAGGGTAAATAAGACGGAAGTCTCAAAATCAGCCACAACATTGGCCTGAAAAAATCATCCGGCTGAATGATTCTACTCTATTTTAGCTTTTAAGACTGTTACTACATTCTTGTTCCGTGGCTATCGTAGTAGATATGACAGGTTTTTCTCAGTCGGAGTGTAGCATGCCACGTAACTGAATAACTTGCAAAAAACCTTCGCAGTTTGTTTAAAATCAGCATATCTTATTCTATGAGTTACTGAATTCATACATGCTGCGGCTTATTTAGAGGCCATATATTATCTATTGCCCTATTCCTCCAAGTTTTTATTACATGGAATTTATTACCATCCCCTCTTAGGTGGTAAGTGTTTCTTAAGAACGTTCGGCAAAACTGTTGTCCGAACTGAAATTTTGTCCTACAGATGAGGACAATCTGCGCCGAAATGTGGAAAAACAAAGCACAACTTTTTCACCTCATGATTTTTCAAAACTACCCGACCTGCTTCCTTTCGGTTAGCAGTTATAGACTGTACCGTTCGGTTGGCCAGCAGCTTGATTCACTGGCAATTAAGCAGGGCATGATGCGAAGCATCCTTTTTTCATATGAGTCAGTGCGTGACCGTGTGTTGGCTGGCGGCATGCGTGAAGAATTCGTACATAAAAGGGCGATTCAACCTATTGGATTTTTTTCATTTCTGAGTAGGTTACTTATGGGCTGATGGTATCTTCTGATGACCTATCTTCATTCTGCCCTAAACATAACCTCAAAACCCAGAGCAAACGTACTAACGAGTACCTCGAACGATCGCAATACAGCTTCCGGGCCATAATTTATGAATCACTCAAACTGATAAACGATAGATGATAGAATAATGAGTCTTGTGTCTGCCTCCAGTTTTCTCACGGAAGACCGCCAAATGAGTAAGGGTCCGAAAGAGACGACTTCTGTCAAGCAAGCTCAACTGACTTTTAAAAAAAATCCTACTCACTGTTTTGAAAGTAAGTAAAAATGCACAGTTAAATCCACAGTCTGGGTTATCATTATAGAAGGAGACCTGCCTTCATTTTCGTGATTTCTTTGTGCCAAAGTAGTAAAAGTAATTTGGCACCCGAAGTGTGCGGTAAATACTGATCAACGACTCGTGAATTGGTAACCGAAGCAAAAAGCTTTTCCAACAACCATAACTCGGCTTCCAGTAGGACGGTTCTACTAAACCGAGACTTCTTATGGGTCTTAAGTATACCAAGGTAATCTGCATTGATCAGTCCAAATTAGTGCGTAGGGCGAAAAATGGTTATCCAACCTGGGAGCTTAACTAAATAATTGATGCATCACCTGCCACAAGTTAAGATATAGGAAAGAATAAAACGAGAAATGGAAACAGTATGGCTGATTCGATTTGTATAACGTGTTGATGACGCGAGCCAAACACCATAGCCGTATGGACTCCGTCGGTATTAACCATTCAGCTAGTAAGTGCTGGCAGTTTTAAAGTGATTTTTTTGGGTTTGGTAATTTGGCTCTGTTTCTTGACAAATGCCCAGCAATAAATCTACCGATTGTTACCAAACTTTTCCGAAAACGATGATTACTCAATCGGTTTCAAGCGTTTTTCACCAGGAAACAGAGTTATTAGGAGCCTTGCGTGTTAGTGTGCTTGGGTAAGTTTGCCTCGTTACTGAGAGAATCAGTATGAATTAGTATTATTATTGTAGCCTATAACCTTCCTTAGTGACTTAGTAGAACAGTCATTTTCTGTTTGTGGCTCCTAGAAATACCTCTAATTATGGCCGTGTGAATTAAGTGGGGCTATGGTCTACTGTGATTTGTGGTAAATATTTCCAGGTAAAATAGAGACAGCATAATCATTGTTCAAATGTACGCTCCCTACTGAACGGAATTAGCAGGGTGGATACTTTTGGTGCACATGGACAATGTAGGCACGAGACATCGTAATGAAATCCCTTTATCCCTGAAGTTTGCGTATGCTTAGTGAGCACCCACATCCAAAAGTATCATCTTAGGACCTGAAATCAAAACAGAACCAGAAAGCAAGAGATTTCGCTCGCGCCCAAGGCAACTTCCCACAATTTACCAAATAAAGCACTAACCAGACCTCCTACAAAGTAACAAAGGTATCGTTTACTGGCGTTACTGACCACATTAACACTAGAAATATCATACTGAATATTCTTATCTGATTAGTTTGACCTGACTGAGCATAGCTATTGGAAGCAGCAAGATATCCGGGATAAATAAATGGCTTCTGAATGTGCCTAAAGAGTTGAATAATATTCCTGGCAAATTCATGGAATATTGAGTAAACATCACCCTTAAAATCAGTCACCTTTGCAAGGAATGAGGTTTTTTGTGAGTACCATCTGAAATGGTGAGAAGAAAAATACCTAAAGCAAATTTCTAGACGTAACACACTACTCGTAAGGTCCCTGAAAACTCTTCGATAACCCACGACCGGTTTAACCATTCTTGTGGCTCATCAGATTGGCACAGTCCCCGTCCAAACCAAATTCGTGTGGAATTAGTTTTAACAGCACACAAACGGTGAAAAGTGGATACGGTTGATTTGCGATTTGGGTATGGTACAACCCAAAATGTAACCAGAACAGGAAAGCTCGGTTTCTTGACATTACTGTCAGGAAAATTTGCGCACCAGAATCGTCATTCCACCAAAAATGAACAGCGACGAATCCCACACGGTCGATGTAAGTATTGCGTTTCGATGAAGACCATCATTTCATCCACAAGAAGTTGAAAGGCATCGATAGTACTGTACTCCAATACAATGCGTAAAACACTGCCACCGTTAAGCAGTTTGAATGCGTCTAACAATTGCACGTTCCATTGTCACGGTTTCTCAACTCAGGGAGAAACAGGAAATGCTTTCGCATATATGATTGCTTGTTTGGTTTGGATTTTCGTCATTCAAATTCACTCATTAAGATAATTGTGCGGCATTCTAGAGTGCTTCACCTGCTGTTTATACGTCAGCGCATATGTAGACCCATTGAAACCTGAAGTGTGTTGGGGCTTCCAGGCCACCAGTCCCCTTTCACGAATAGATGTAAACAGCCACAAGGGACCTAAGATCAAGCCCATTTCCCGCACCTGATTTTACTGTCCCATTATCGACGACTCCCCTTAGCAGGCCAGGCTGATAGATGAGCGAATCGCCGTATTGTTCGCTTAATACGCTTGCCTCTGCAGCAAAGAACGTAATACTGGACTAGCCATGCAAGGGCCGTGGTGAGTGAGCTGCAGACAAGCCATGGCAAATCAATCAGTTCTTAGACTGGTTTAACGGACTTGAGACCCTGCCGTCCAGGGCTCAGTTAGGAACGGCACTGTTAACGATGCAGCTGCCCCACGCAGCACACCAGCTTTCCAGACGGGCGAGGTAAAATTCAGAGTGCAAGTGCAAAACTGCTTTATGGATATACATGAAAACAAAAGCGCAGGCCTTTGTACAAATAATTGGGAAAGATTTGACGGAAGTCCTTTGCGCCACGGTGTGGTTTAAGGGTTCCTGTGTTACCGGAGAGAGGTCAACTTGGTTTGTTATTAGTTATCCAAAGCATCTTAGGCTCTATTTTCTACGGAAAGTGAACAATCATATCAAAGTTGACTGAATATATGTCTAGAAACATCTCGATGTCAAAACTACAACTTACTAGGGTTAAACTACAGTCAATCTGACAACGGTAAACGATGGAGGATATATTTATCGAGTTCAAAATACGATACTGATCTTGATGCAAATTTCTGAATAACTCCACCAAAAGTTAGAACCAGCATGTTAGCTTTAGTCTTTGTTTAGTGGTTTTTGATTTGAGCTAACAATGTCAAGTTAATCCGTGTTTCAGAAAGATAAACCGTCCTAGTGAGTGTATCGAAAAGCTAATGGATTCTGTCGATTGATAAACAACTTGCTATCAGCTTTATTAAAGTAAAAGGAATATGACTGATCACGGTTAGTGGATGGCATGCTTGTTGCTAGCGGATGGACATAAAAATAACATTGCGTGATCAATGTTAACTAAGCCAGTACCCGCGCGATTAGTGGCTATCCCAAAATAAATGAAATATGCACTTCTTATGTGGACAGACATTGAGGTACTATGTGGTTTATGAGGTCATAGAATGAACAGTGATCTGGTGTTCAGAATTATAGAGGTATTTATTTGAAGCTTAAAGCTACTTAAAACCATTGTTGACACAAATATGCACCACACTTGGGTGGGTGTACAGAATGCAAAATGAAGAAACGGTACAAGTTTTTTTCCGAAAATGAAGGCAAGAGGGAAGACGTACAGTTAACTAAGTGGCGTGATGTACTGAAAATATCAGGGATCCACTTATTCCTTCTCTGTAAATTACATGACCCCAGAGTCATCGTCAGTGAACCCTTTCAGAGTAAACGTCTACTAAGTCGCTTGTCACCAACCGTGTTCAACAGAAATTTATAAAATGTACCTCACCAATAATTTTCAGGAGGCGGGCAATAATCAGCAGAATGCAGAAACAGAACGCAGCTAACGAAGGAAATAAAGTCAGTTCCAGGATGATTGACGGACTGTATATGGTGTGCCTTAGTGCATTAGAAAATTTGGCACATCAAAAATGTGTCTGTTCTAGAATTCGCAGGTAATTTTCAAAATAGCGTCAAGATGTATGAATTTGTATGTGTTCCCCAAATTAATTATTCGGTGAAGAAAACAAAAATGAAAAGTGAGGATTTTCAAGTACCGTTAGTGATCTAATCTTTACAGGGTTCAGATGAAATAAACGTGTTTCAACTTTAACCAGATTATGCTAAATATGAATCGTCAGTCATCACTGAAAAGAGGAGAACCGCTGTTTTACCATTTTTGACAATCAAGACTTGTGTGAATCTTGCAATTCTCTGGGGCTAGAAACTTTACCATCGAACCGTGGTTGGTTGATGAGTAATGTAATCACACACAGATACAGGATGCTAGTCAATAGGCCTGCTGATGACGATTAGTGACGGGTACCCAAGAAGGAGGAATCGGTGATCTATGAAACATTTTTGCTTCTGAGTAAATTACTGATATTTTACAGTTTGATAGTTGAAGAGAAAACCCATGTCTTGATCCGAAACACCCGAAACAGTAAGTCCTAATCCTCACAAAATATACACATTTATTGCTCACACACTAGGCATGAGATGAGTTTTTACATAAGGACATTCAGCTGAGTCGACGCCTAGTTGTGTATCTCACGCAAACACTCAAGTGGAATACTTCTTAAGCCTTGTTGCATTAGGAAACCTGAGCTTCAGAATGATTCAGCAGAATACATTCAGATTTCTCTATGGTGCTGCTTTATTCTTCCATGAATACATAGTGACAGCATTCACGGTTAAATATGATCTTAATTGTGGTGTTAGTTTTCGCATTACTAGAAGGTCAACTCAGAGGGATATCATGCCGCTCATTGTCACTCACTGATGAAGTATCCTTATGTCTCTCTTAGGACACTATTCGAGATATCAACGAAGATTACATGATATGAGATTGCAGGGTTTTGTTAAGAGAAGCCCGGTTAAATCGGGCACGGACCAACCGGCTCACGGGAAGAGAGCGTTCTCGTACCACGAACTTATCGCTAACCGAGATCATATTCGAACACTGAATGTAATCAGTGCGGGCTGGGTTTACTGTCAAGGCTACTCTATAATTATTCCTGTAACAATAGGAAGTTTTCATCCTGTTGTTCTTCGTCTTCTTATTATTCTGTTCTCATTCTTGCAGTGGAGAGAAGTGGAGGTTTTACTTCAACTAGGCTGGTATTTTGCCTGCAAAATTCAATCAGTGTCAGGGAATTAACACGAATTAATGTTCAGCACTTTCGCAGCATCTGAGTGATAGCTTCCAGGTTACTGGCTGCCTTGATTGACTCATCCACATATCAAATAATCTGAGTACCCGGAAGGCAATAAAAAAGTCACATTAGTTAATTCCGACCGTGGCCTGTTATCAGAACATAACTTCTAACAGTAGATGACACCTTAACTGTCTGTGATATCTTATAGCTGTACCGTTGATAGCTGCACCCAAATGATGAGGTGTTTCTAGGGCTTCATGCTGAAGTTCGAGAAGCACAGGTCTCACCTAGCAGATAAGGCAAGCAAGGGTAAGGGTAAATTATCACCATCTGGTTTTTTGTACGCCTCGTTATACGAAGTAAAAAAACAACTTTCCCAAGCATTTTGTCATAAGTTTATAAGTTTCTGGCTATGAGCTGATTCTAGCAATTTTCCACCCCTATATTGTTCGATAGTACCCGGCAGAAAATATGACCTCCTTTTAAAGGGGACAATAATAAGAAGCCAACCTTCGTCCTGAACTGTGATAAATAGTTTGCCATCAATTTTCTTGTGACCATTGCAAATGCTCTTATCTAGGCTTGGGCAACCTGGCACCCTTCGGATGGCATGGGTGAAAGGCACAAAAAAAGTGTTACGGCTTAACGATGGCTACATTTTTATTTGCTGAGCTGAGAGGAAGAACGGCGCAAAGTCCCAGCAGGTGTACACAGTCACGCTACGTTTCAATCTCAGAGTTTGAGTCGATCACTCTCGAAGCTTTCTTGTCACCAATTATGGCTACCATCATTCGCCTATTATTATTAGTTTCACTTACTTCCTCCTTAAATTTTCGAATAAGACTTCTTTTGATTTCACCCCTATTCATGTATCCTCTGTGCATCAGTGCGCTAGACAAACGAGGACTGACCTATTTTAGGAGCCACGAATGACTGATATAGCTTTGGGGAATCCTATTGTCAGTCCGTGGTAATCTCCGGAATATGAGCTTGTTCATCTTAGTTCTTCAACCAACAGTCTGAAAGTTTCATGCGTTATCCGATCATCATTTGGGGGTTGAAACTCAAGCGTCTGATTGCCTACTGATAAAGAGAGAAGTTCATATAAGCAAGCTTTCTATTTATCCGTTCTTCCAAATAAGTAGCACAGCTGATGCAGTTGTGTGCATCTGCACATTCATTACCAAGGACTCATTAAACAACTTCTTGCAAAAACGTGCACATTCGCTCGAATTCGTTATATTGCTTAACATAATCAACAACTGCATAATAAGCACATGATGGTGGGAAATTAGTCCCAAATTAGTCAGGTTTGAAGCATCGCAGAAGCAAAAGGTTAACCTAATTGGTGAGACCTAACCTACTTGCCATTTCCATTTGAGTCACACGATAGAGGTGGCTACTTTTCCCATACAGATTCTTTTCAGAATATTCCAAAATATGGTTACCACCATGATAAGTATTTTAACCATCCATTTTATTATGTGGATTGTTAACCCTGATGTGTTTAAAAGCTCGGTTTTTGACAAGGCCACAAAAGTCCCTGATGGTAAGAGCTCAGTCTAAGGAGTTAAGGCGATACAAAGTGAGTGTAAGTGTAACTTGTTCATCTCCGTATGCACTGCATAGCCACCTCATATGTTATACGCATTTTATGAACGGTCAAACTAAAAAAGTTGCAGCAAGACATGGAACTTTGTACAACCGTGTGTAAGGTTTTGCAGTGTTACGTTCTACGTGTGACCCATCCCAACGTGATACTCTTAAACTGCAGAAATCGTAGACACATAGGCGGTTCTTTGCATCGCAATTCAATGAGGGCTGTCTAACGTTGCTCTAGGAGACTGACCCATTTAGTAGGCACACAATCGAAAGTGATCACAAATACTGCGAGGAAAATAACTGCTGCCCTCAGCTTTCCTCCATTTTTGCTCTATCATAATTTATGCGTCATGTATTCAAGAAGAGAGGTATCACAGTGTTTCTGAAAGCACCCAAATATGTACTCATCAAGTGATGCACCCTCGTGATACTGTTGCTTCATTTTTGTTCGGTCGGGTTTGTTACTCTTCCAGAATTATAATAATTTCGTTTTGTAAATTTGTTGATCGACAAATAGACAAATAGACCAACCCGTATTGTCAACCCGGTGCGCAAACGGTACAAAAATGTGGTTGCATACTGTGAATCTCGGGGAACTCTTGGTCACAAGATCTTTTGAACTGAATGATTGTTTTCTGACGTACTCATTCTTGTTGGAGACAATCCCAGTATGATTCGGTAGGAATGTTAAAAATTCAAGACCGACTTATCTGTGAATTCTTTTTTGCAAGTCAAGTACGGAATAATCGAACAGGTTAGATTATCCTGAAAGTGCGGTACAACGTTTTGGATTGTCGCTTTGCTATGTCAAGTGTGGTCACAACAGAAACAGGTAACTTGATTCATTTTGACGACAAATGGCTCAGCCACTTTTTCAAATATTTCTCAGTGGACATCCAGAAACAGCTGTTGGACTCAGAATAGTCCAGAGTACAAGATGCGAAACTGCTGTCCGGAAAACTTGTGATTCGAATTAGGCTGTGAATTTTCGAATGCTGCATACGACATTTACGTCCTTATGCTGCTTTAGAGTTGCACGGTATCCATGAGTTGAAAGGGTGTGATCAGCTGAACAAGTTGATAGGATTAAATGTTGGTAGTAAAGATGGGCAAGTGTGCGTGCCTTAATTGTTGCAGTCATGTTTGCAACCAGCAACTCCTGAGCTTACTCAAGAACCAAGCAAACGCAGTGAAAGGTTATTACCTGAGGACTAGCGTAGTTTAGAATATTAAAACTGCCGGAGTTATGCTCCTCTACGTTTGCTTTGGCACGAAGAGCGATTCTGTTCTCTAACCATCAAGGAAAGCGAAAACATTCCCATACCAAATCTATGCTGTGATTGAGTAAACGGTAAACACCACACAGCTGCTTCATTTTGGACGGAATCCAGTGACAGTGTCCCGAGAACGTCTGATGAGGTTCTGCTCCAACAAAACTGCCTGGATTTTTTTGAGTCCAATAAAACCAGGGAGACTGCTCTATACAAGGCACTGTTTCACCACATGTGTTTTTCGAAAAGGAATATGAGTAAACGTGTGACCCTAGTATTGCAAAGTGCAGTTAAATGAAAACGGGAAGGCTTCTGAGCTAGACTTTTTAATGTCCGATAATGCTTCGTCATTTGCTACCCCTAAGCTGCTTTCAGCCGACCTGAAATAGACCTATACACCTCATGAGAGTGAGGAGCACAGAATATGAGATATTTTCCTATTCATTTTTCACTCAATTCCTAACCCTCTTAGGACACTTGCTCCCAAGTGGAGAGACGACTCTGGTCGGTCCCCAAGACTATGAACTGTAATAAACAATCATGGAAATCAACAACTAGCTCAAACGGTGTACTAATTTCGAGGCACATTTTGGTCACAGTCTTTTTTAGAAAAAGAACTCTCGGCGTACATAACAGTCGTCCGCACTGATTAGTTGACTTTTTTCGGGACGCGTAAATCAAACGGTTCTTTTGTATCAGTGGACAAACCGAATTTCAACTATCTACTGAGTGTGAGTATAGTAATGATACAGTGACAATTCTGTCAGCTCGTTGTACCTAGTAAACTAACCTTATATACCATCTATTTTTTGTACCTCCCGTTCTTGACTATAATGGGTCTAACACCTTGGACCTTAAGGCCAATAAAGATTTTGGTACATGGCGTGGTGTTTGATTTCGTTCGACGTTATTCTGGGTGAATTTCGGTTTGCTGATACAGACGCAATTCTTTGTTACAGTTGTATTCGGTGAAAATGCTTGGACTCGTTGCAAACTGTTTTACATTTTTTTACCTCAACTGTAATATGACGTTGAAAGAATACTGCAAAATGCTTGCTCTACGCAACAGCTTTCTCAAAGTTTTTTTCTGTTTGCCTTTTCATTGTTTTTTGTCAGATGAGACGAGGTTCGACAACTTTATTAAGGTGGTCCTTTCAGGAGAGAGTTATGTAGGCTAAGTTCTCGAGTGTTGTTCAGTAGTCAAAAAAGCACGATGCTTACCATCGGAGAAATCCGGATAAAACTACTTGGCCTAGATATGGCACTTCTGAAAAGCAGGTAAGGATGCCTTATGCATCCATCCACGTTGCAGACAACTGGACCATTGCCAATTTTTATTTTTTTCGACTTTGCAAGCATCACGCCTATGGAATTTCTCAAAGCGCACATCAGACCAAATTATCGCCACATTCCAATTCCCGCTGATAGCCTGCCCCGCGCACCTGTTCACATTACAGCTTACCAGCATTGTTAACTTACTATAACACAAAAATATCTGTATGATAAAAGTGGACAATGTTGAGAGGCAGATTACAATGGCAATAAGAAATGTGTGGATATGGAACGTAAAAAATCTCGAATTTTCACGGGCTTGAAAATAACTCACTATGCCAGAACGGTGTGAATAGCTTGTCATTTATACTGTTTCCAGTCAGTATGACACGCTGTGATGTTTTCCTCCAAACTGCAAGGATGAGGAGTTTGAAAGTCCTGCAGCATATAGATTGGCTACTCGCCGTAATTCAGTATTGTCCCCAGAATATAATTCACCAGTCTTTTTCCGCATGTGGTAGTGCTGAGGAACACTATTCATTTTTTGCCTTGGAGGTATTTACTTTTAGGATGGAGAGTTCTTACAGGATTGAAACATGAATGACAGGATGAGAGAAGCATAAACTTATTTCGTCGTGTTCCGACCTTGTAGTTTTAAATCAAGCACACTTGTGGACTTCACGAATTTTTTACACTACAAATGTTTACTTTGGCCAACCGATTAAATAAACGGTGATTAAGGAAAAAGCAGCTGTGTTGTAAGGGCTGTTGTTGTGTTTGTTGCTGTGAATAATAACAGGATAAAGATGCTTTAATTTCGAAAAATGCAGTCGTGTTCGTGTCGCATGCACATTGAAATTTACTCCAAGTCAAAGGAATAATCTGCTACTTTATCGTAAGGAACACTGTATAGGTGACTTTTTGTTGTCAGGGCAATTCACCAATAGGTATTCCGCGCACGAGGGCGGGCATTCTTGTCATTGGCTGCATCATTCGGCCATGAGTGGCTGGCCAGAAGCATGACTTACTCGCACTCGAACAGGTTGTCATTTCATCCTCCTCCAAACATTCAATCCGAGTCTTGTGATTCGGTGTTGCCTGTATCCTCAAGTTAGGGTTCATTGGAAGAAAGGCCTACAAGATTTGTGGAATTTGTCCTATTTCCATGCAGATTACTTGAAATTTATAGATAGTTACAAGATTCTAAGGTTCATTTGAGATCCCCTCTAAACGGGAGGGCTGACTAGCCAAGCATGGCCGATTTGTGTAGTATTCTACGGAAGTTCTTGCCATTCCCGCAACACCGGTGGTTAAGTGGCTCTGCTATGAGCGCTTCATGGGTACGCAACCATCTATTTGATATTCAGACCAGTGTACCAGAACCTGTAAGTGGTGTGCATATATGAGGTGTATATTGCGCTGAGATATTAGTTTTTCTTAGACTGCGTTACAGATTCACTCGTACTTTTAGCTGCATTTCCTTTAGCGATGTTATTTATTGTTGACGAAATCTGTTTAAGGGGATAATACTTTTGGGAAAAACGAAAAAGCTATTCGGTTGGATTGTCTTCAGATGAGACGGAGCCGGTGTTCCGCTGTTGGGCGTTGGTCTTCAGCAGCAACCGCGACAGTGATGAAAGCTTTTGCTTGCATCATAGCAAAACCTTAAGATGTTTACCATATTTGCTTACACGTAATTAGTGCTTACATCAGAACAGCAATATGGGAAATCAGATACGAGTGTAGTTCTATCGGCTACTGACGATGAGGTTACTACAGATGTCCCATTCTAAGTTGTCTCGCTAGAGTTAAACAAGGACGTCAGTGAAATAGGGTGGTCGTTTGAGTAAAAAGAATGACTAAATTGGGAATTGATTCGTGGACAAGTGACGCAGAAACTCATACCAACTACGTTAGCTCAAAGTTAGCAATCAAAGGTTGTCACATGATAAAGAACGTGAAATTACGACTAACCACGTTGGTCTGCCTATCGCACCATTCTTTCGAATATCTACCAAGTGCTAGCAAAATAGCTGTTCAGCTATGATACACTAGTCAGAAGGATGTCCCCTGTAAGTCCACTAAGTAAGACACTTTAATCCTTTCCCAAATGCACTGCACACAAACTTACAGTGGCTACTTACCATGATCAACAGGTCATTGACAGTCACATGATCCCCGCCTCCTCGATCTTCAGTAAGGGGATTTTTCATGTGAATGGATGATAGGGAAAACTACGTTTTTGTGAACTCTTTTATTCGTCAACTAGTGGAAATCATCACATCAAAAACAGCCTTTTCTGCTGATTTACCAATCATGCTTGTGGAAACGCGAAATGAAAAAAGGCATTCGAAACAATAAATCGGCGTACAGTTAACCCAGAATTTGTTTATCAGGTACATCCGAGCATATTAACCCTATAAATTCTTCCTGAGGCGCCAGTACAAATATCAATCGTGTTTCATTCCATTCCAGAGGAGATTTGTTTCGTTGTGTACACCAAGTGAAAGCACTGAAGTAGATGGAATTGTGGGCTCATGACCTGTCAGGGATGCCATTATCGAGCTTGGATACGCAACCTGTGTTCCTAACAATTGTTTACGAAGTATACTGCTTCAAACATATGCAGTGATTATGAGTTTTCAGTTACATGTGATCTGGTGAAATCGGTGAAAAATACAGCCAACCTGATATAATCAGCAGCAAGCTACAGTAGACCCTTAACGGTACACCGGGTGACTTTGTCTTCATGCATTACAAACCGTGTCCGGCTAACCGTCACGACTTTGTCTAGTCTCGATGGGAATTGAAATTGCAAGTTAACCAGCAAGTTCGAAATGGAGAGTCGAGTATAAAAACGACGAAATAATGAATTGTGTTGGTGTAAGTGAAGTGGCATTTAGTTTTCAATTAACGAACGATGGGTGTTGCTGTCGGATTGGCTGAGTTAAAACTGGGGCAACCGCGCGCTGGGAGATGGGTAGGAAGAACACGTTGAAAAACTTCAACACTTATACTATTCTGCATTTTGAAATATTATGCTAAAATATAACTGTAATTCTTTCAACATTGTGACGAAACAAAAGGCAAATTGGATGCGCGCTTTAGCTTCGGCATCATTACGGTGATTTAAAGTGAGTGGACAGTCACGCAGTCGAGTATGATCGCGAGCGGATTTGTCATACTTTCCTCTTTAGAGACCACAACTGTCATTCACTGTGAAAGACAAGTAATGGGTCATGCAGTTTTTGCATTCTTCAACTTCTCACAGTCTCTACCGTCGGTATAATGGGCCCGCGTATGGCCAAATATTCGCGCCTCCATAAAAAACTGCAATTGAACATCATCTGCTGTGGTCTGCAGTCAGCCAATGTTATTCTAACGGGCAGGTCGTTTTGTAGACGATTAATTTTGATAACAGTCATCGCAAACTTGCCTGTAGTTACAGAGGAGCGGATGGAGAGGTAAACAGTAGAATGAGGATGAAATAGCCATTGGTAGTAGGCCGCATACTTTATTGACGGAACGTCCGTTTCCCTGGATTAGTGGCGTCTAGCAGCTCCATGGAAGAATACTGTCTCCGGAAGAACATCAGAGCACATATTTACAGTTGATTCGGGGATTAAAAACTGTTGTAGAAAGAAAATGCTTTAGGCACTGTATATTGTGTTGAATTTTCCGGATGAGCTAACCACAGCGCTCATAACACATTATATCGCGGTGCCTGGATATTCGTTTAGATTTAGTGAACTGGTGAGACCTTCACTGGTCCGCAACACACATGAACATGCACGAAAATTTTATATGAACATAAAGTAATGGTGAACCGGTTCTGGCACAAAATCCCAAGAGTTCAGTGTTGAGAGTTCAGGATACGCCAAGTTTTGATGGCAAGTAAACAGATGTTAGAAAAAGTTTTAGATAGCCCCCACGTAAACGCCTCCCTGCAAATTTCACAGTAAGGAATTCCACTCTTTTCACTGGTCAGTTATTGCCCCGAAGATTTGCTTGAAATTATGCCCAAAAAGCGTTAGAAATAACGATTTAAAACGAAATGGAGGTTTCTTGCCTAACTAACGGTCTCCGAAAAAGCGGCTGCATACGTGAGGGAGTAACTCTGCATTGTCTCAAGTTGGCTTCTATGTTTTAAAGTTTTTGAGTGATACACTGCATGTGGAGGGAACATCTTTGTTGGATTTGAGAACAAAACATAGCACTAGTCATTAGGTGACGGAAGATTGGTTGTTCTAGTTTTCTAGTGAATCAGTAAACTAATAGACCTGCATTAATCCGCGTTTAGCGTAAGCAAGCGAACAGGTAAATTGTCTAGTCGTTGTTTGCGATCGGCCAAGATTAACCTTTCAAGGTAAACACTGGCCTGTGCATCTTCAGCTTGCAGTTTGTTGAATGACTTCCGTATTCACAACTTCAGTATCTCGTGTGAAATGTTTATGCTGTATACTATTGCAGGGAAATCTCCGACCATCATCAGAGTCAACTTATGTGTCGCAGTGTAATCAGCGGTTTTGCCTACGGCCTAAGAATTTAATTGGATGTGTTATGTCGGGGCTGTGATAATTCACACACGGCACTTGTGTGATGACAGAATACCCATTGCTAGGGTGAAATTTGCGCGCCAAGTTCGTAAAGCCGAGCGTTCTTCTCTCTGGCCCATATAAAAATGCCAGTACAACATGTCTCTTTTTGGAAGGCCTTAGCAACTGTGACGCAGAGAGTCCATGTATAACAGCCATACTCTATTACACGTGTTGTGTGAACACAGCTTACTCCCAGAATGTTTAGATTGAAAATGGAAATCGTTTGGGGTATCCTTCCGGGGCCTCTAATTGAGCAACCTATGACCAGCAGCCTACCGGTTGAAGTGTGGGTTTTGTCATCCGCTGCGTAACAATGACTGTTTTTACACTTCGTACATCTTTCTGGCGATACACAGCCAAAAAATATGCCCAGTTTACCGTAGCTTACGTCAGTTTGGGAGTGCCGGTGCTGATTTTGAACTTCATTGGGTGCTGTGCAGTTAAGTGCACAATTATCGTCTCTTAAGTAAACAACACTGTTGTTTACCCCGGGAAGATAACCGAACAATCTTTCCTGCCTTCCACCTAGGTAAAAACGCTTCTGCCATAAACTCACTATAAACTCCAAACTACCCTTCATTCTGGAGCATTTTAAGAGAAGAGAGGAGAGACTCGGTCACAAGGGAAACCGTGTGGTATTTTAAAACGCCTAGAATGCTTTCCGAAACTAGACAAATGCGCTTGAATGAAGCAACCAACTATACGTACCGCTAAAATGTGATCAGGCTGGGAGTTCTCTGTAGATTTTTCACTTTACTTAAGACTAAATAGATTAGGCTGCATTCGGAATTTTGCCATTTGAAATCCTTTACATTACCCCACAAGAACGGTTTAGTTGGCTCTCGCACATTCCGGTTTGCTTGTTTTTGGTAAATATCTGGGTGTGGGATAGAATTCCGCCTCATTATACATACCCCTACACAAGCTGTTTCCACAATCCAATGTAAAAATGGCATGAGACGCGGAAGCGTTTATTTAGCAGTTGTGAACTGTTAGTCGCACGATCCCGTGCTTGTCAACCAATGTACACAGCTTTCTTTATGGACTGTGTGAATCCACTTCTTAACCTATCTGAACAGAGCAATTGATGTTGAGTCATCGAAGTGTTTTCCCGGCTTGTTACCACCGATCATTGTACAGGATATGAATGTTACCAGTTCACCCGCTGCGCATCTTCCTGAATAATATTTGAGAGCATGCAATCAGATTATAAGAAGCGCAGCCAATCAAGACATTCTCTATTTAATTAGGCTTACAGAAATGGCGTGAGAACCTTCGGGATTCCGAGGTAAAACTCTATGGAGGTATTTACCATGATAACATCATCGGCAACGTAATATATTAGAAGCAAATGTTGTTACATCATCCAACTCTTTGGACAGCTCTTTGAAGCTACTTCTACTCTCGGGCTACTTAAGATAACCACGTAACTCATGAGGAGAAGAAAGATGGCTTGATTGTGTACCCAGAAACTTAACGTACAGAGGAAACTAAGATAATGTCATCCAAGAAACTTGTTTGACTGGCATCGCTCATTACACTCCGTCACCGATGGACCCGTTGGTCAATTTATCATAATCACTCATTTTTACACACGCACCCGTAAATTTTTCGAGCGTTGCACGTGATTTCCTACTCACATTAGATAACTTTGCTACTGTCCGAGAAAACCAGTAGAATGACAAAGGCTTTGTTCGGTATTCATCAATATTTTAGTAAAGACAAGTGATACTTAGACAAAACACATCACACACAACCTGCCACTCAGGAAGGGGGCGGAAGCCTATGCGCATACTCATAAAATTATAGCCCGTATATGGCATGGTGTCACCCTTACGGTGGAAATCATTTACTTGAACCGAATTCTTTACTTTAAGGTGTCTATGCCGGCGCATGGTCAAAGGGTATGCGACAAGGATTGGGCGTCCGCCGATCTGCACCCTATGCCCTCGCTTCAGAATTCAATCGCGCTGTTCGCGCAGCTCAGTCCCAAAACAGCATTCCTTCAGGAACGGATTCCGAGCGTGGTTGGCGTGGCACTGGGAGCATTGGTGGAGGCAGCGGAGGAGATGTGCGAACCACCGGTGAACGAGGCCGTCCGGATGAACGCCGCAGCGGATTTGTACTGCGGTCTACTTCTTGCCCGTCACCAGCGTCCCAACCAGGGTTTCGGAGTGCTAGCCGCGGACCCGAGAAGAGGTCTATTTTCAAAAGAGGTCTTTTTCGCAAACTGAGGAAGCAAAAGTCAACAGGAGATTTGTCCACCATTGGTGGTCAAACGATCGGAGGATTTTCCTCTACCTCAGGATGCGGCGGTGGTGGACTCTTTCAAAACAGACGCCGAGGTGGTGGGTCCTTGAGATCAACCTTGAGTGGATCAAGCCAGCTGACTACAAATTCGTTCTCACGCAACGAGATGAAAGGCTTAGGCAATGGTGGTCAGGGTTTGCATGAGTTTATGGATGAACCAGTTGGTCCCAACGTCACAGAAACATACAGTGGTCAGTGGAATGCCGATCGCCGTTCAGGTTATGGAGTTGCTGAGCGATCTGATGGTTTAAAGTATGCCGGTGAATGGTTCAACAACAAAAAGGATGGATATGGTGTCACCTATTTTCAAGATGGGACAAAAGAAGAAGGAAAATACAAAGAAAATCTATTAGTTCAAGCGCTAAATCGGCGAAGTAAATTGTTTCTACTGCGGCATACCAAATTCCGTGACGCGATCGAAGAAGCGGTGAAAAATGCCCAAGATGCGTCCAAAAAAGCTCAGGAGACGGCCTCTGAAGCGGCGTATCAAAGGTTTGTTGTGAAGTAATGTATGTAATTGTTCACGTGTTTGAGCGCTAAACAGTTATGTGTACAACGTTTGAGTGTCGTTGCCACCACTAGTATTTTAAGCGAGCATATGAAGAATTCATCAACACGAATAACAGTTTGCTTTCGCAAATCTAAGTACAGCACTATCGACGCAGTGCAGCTGCGTTTTTATCATTATGACGATTATTTGCATTAGTACTCAGTGCTCAAATTATCAAAAGTTTATAAGCGTCTACTGGATAAACCTGAATATGGGGCCACTGATGATTTTAGATCAGTATGGTGAGCACGCTTCGTAGGCGGACACTTGTGGATTTATCGGATTTATTTTATCGATCATACCTACAGGTCACGTCATACAGCCGTGAAGTCCAAAGAAGACACTGCTGAAACAAAAAAAATACAGACCTATCAGGAAGGGCACAGACGCGAAAAGTACACGTGCAGAGAGCGTGTCCCTAAGGTCACCATCGCTACCACGCTTTCCGCATAGCAGTGCGTGGGCAGAGCTTACCAGACACAGCTTAGCAGTATGCAACCAGAGCAGTGAGTGTAAAAATGTTCGCGGCAGGAAAGTCGCCATTGGGTGGACAAAACGAGCAAGCGAATGACCATATTTGGCCATTTAGCCATCCAATATATTTACGCCGAAGCTCCGTATGTTTGTCCTGACAACACAGCCGTGTTCTGGGCTCTTCTGCTTATCGCGTAGTCTGGCAGGCCCAGTTCAGGCGTAACCAATGGGCGGCCACCCACGGTGCAACAACCCAATAGGGATCGGTTCTGACCGAGACGTAATAAACCGCATTCGAAATTGAGGCATTCTGTACTTGAGTCTCGCAACTTATCTTGATTTCGTGACTTCATGAATAATCGGAATACTTTTTCTTACGTGAATATATCTAGCCTTCACCACTGGACATCGGATAGTTCCTCCTGAAAGCTCCAGAAATATGAATTGATAAGGAGAAGGCTTGATATCTAGTTTAATGTTTTTCGAAAGTGAACTCATGCTTCCGGTCCAAAATCGGGTCATCCTTGGTAGTCGAGGTAAATCTAATGAGGGCATGCACAAATAAACGGAACTTCTGTATATCCCAAACCACTAATCTCCACGGAGATTTCCGCAGTGGAAGTTTCCCTGACGTTGTAATTGCCCGACGGTTTCATCGATGTGTTCAGAGAACGGCTATTTACGTCGACAGATTTGGAGCCGTTTTTCGGGAAATGTGAGCTGCTCCCACTGTAACAGTTATTTCTTTGCAGTAGTTGAGGAACACACTGCTCTTTTTTGGCGTGCCAAAACAATAAGCCCGTTTTTACTGAAGTTAGGTTTTACTATGTACTGTTCGGAAAATTGTCCACGGGAAAAACGACGTTTGTCAGTCTTCGAGTTTGAAATGTTCAGTCAGATCCAGTTCCCAAATAGCAAGTTAGAATAGTGACTTCCACTTTTTTTAGCTAGATCTGAATTTGCAATTCTGAATCCCCCTCCAAAAAGCAATCACAGAGATGGCACGGCATAAAAAAGTAGGAGTGACAAATTTATTTGACAAGGCTTCTGAAAACTGCTGGACAAGTTAGTTGAAGAGAAAGGAACTCAGAACATTAGAGGTTCTATGCCCAAAACACAAAACGTACTATCTGTAAGGGAAAAACTTCGGACAAAAGATAACTAAAAGTTGGCTGCTGTCGGGAGCATATATATGTGAAAATATGCAGGCAAATTCCAGGATGCCTAAAATCAATTGAATCAATCAGAGGAGAGTAAGCGTTAACAATCAACCGAGTACACACCATTATTATGCTACCTTACTCAGGAGGCCTCAGCACACCGATAAGCTGTAAGGTGAGCTCTCTATCAGTTATTAGTTTTATTTTCTTTATGATGAGGGAGTCAGGAATATCTAGTTGCGCTGCTAACAACGCGATATCCGTGATATTACTCGACTCATGTATATCACAACATTCGAATGTCCGTTAGTTATGCTTGCTAAGAATTATGAACAGTAAGTGACCACTCGTAACGCGGAGGTAATTTAATTGAGGATAACTCAAGCATTCGCTGGCTGTCAAGTGAATAAATTTTGACTCTGCCATATAGGTTTTTTTTAGAATGCAGCATGCCGATTTTGATGCTTTCCGAAAATTTGTTCATGTAATACAGGATAGCAAACGCTAGGTTTCGGATTATGACAAAGTAATTTATCACCTAGTTCATTTCATGGGTGACGTTCACAGGTTTGTCCATGTTCAAATAACAATTTTAGAAGCCTCTTGGTAAGTAAATAATAGGTTTGGCCGATTTTGCTGTCAGTAACCGTCGACAGATCATTTGTTTCCGGCTGCAAACTGCAGCCCACATTTCCCCAGGCCCAGCCACGAAATTCGTTTAACTGCTTGAGTCAGTCGTGGAAGGCGAACCACAACTACCGCTCCATTTCAGTTCAGCACAACAAGTTTTGAACAGTAAATCGATCGGTTTTTACTTACTTATGTGTACTGGGTCTTGTGCCCTCCATATCATTGACCTCAAATCAGGCGTTAAATGTCCTAATTTTACTGTCACACCCGTAAACTGAAATCACAGTGAACATTATTCTTACTGATACAATATGCAGGTTCTACTTTGCTCATCGACCCACCTTATTCAATTCTTGAAGCCAGAAGGAACACAAAATTTCCAGATTGATAGGCTACTGGATCCCTGAAGCTGTAAAGATGAAAGTGCTGAGAGGACCAGTATTAAACCGAGTGGAGACGGTCTGCTGAAACTTGAGTGGTTTTTCAACTATGGCCTTCATTTGTCGTGTAATCCTGAAGAGAAAACGCCCAGTTTGTAACACAGAAACATCTCTCTTCCATGTTGATACTAGAAACGTGGGAACGTATCATATGTGGAACATGACATGATTTTGACTGGACCAGACAGAAGCAGCAGTCCGTGAGACACGTGGTAGCTGCAACGGAGCATGCAGAACACAAAATGTTAGCAGTAACTTCATTTAGTGCAATACACTATATCGAGGCAAAATATCAGCATTGTGTGAAAGGACTAATTTTTGTTTTTGGAAATTCAGAATATCAACATGGATTGCAGCAACAGTTTAGTTAGTAACTATCAGCCAATCACGAACGGAGTAAAATATGTGGTAAACGACATGAGTCAGTAGCTTTTCAGCAAACAGGAATGGTTGATACACGTGCTCACATTTAATTTAGAGCAATACAGACTGAACAAATGTTGCCATTCCGGTATACTTTTGCCAGATAATGGCATATACTTAGGGAAGAATTCAGTCGTTGCGACGTAGGACAATCTCAGTTTGAAATTCAGTGGTCAACTGAGCACTAGCACATGCATGATGCACCTTCGGACAAGACGTTCCGACTGGTGAATGTCTATACCAATGGCTTCTGGAGTGACCAGAATCTTCATTCTGATGGATACCGGGAAGTTGGCCGAAGGTAGGCGTTCAGTATCTCGGCCGGTGTAAAGGCCGTTGCACCTTTCATGTGGTCTTCTGTGTCCAGTAAACGGAGGAAAACAGAACTGGTAATCGTACACCGGCATGCTTCCTGGTGCTAAGTGGAAGGAACTGAGACAATCGTGTGGAGAGCTGTCTCGTTGTTTGACCACTATAGTTAGCTCCACAAGAGTAAGAAAGCTGATATATGCAGATCAACTTGGTCTGACGAGGTAGACCATCTTCACGGTTTACAAGAAATACAGGTGAATGGGCGGCAAATAGTGTTATTTCGAAGGGTGTCTTGGATCTTTTTACTTGTGTTTCATTAGTTGAATCACCTTTGAAACGCAGGACAGACGAACAGATTTGTTGTGTCACAATGTGACTCACCTGTTTCTGAAGCCTGCATTTCTGCACCTAATTGACGCAATTTGCATGTGATTCCGCGCAGTCGCGGTGGTGATGAAAAAATCGGAGTAAAATGTCGACATTCAAAATACAATAGACCTTCAGTGTTCCATGACAAGACTAGTAAAAGACGACTGCCTCAAGAGTGGGCCCCGTTATAGTTGCTGTTACCCAGCGTCCAACCTTAAATTAAGAATTATAAATTTCTCTTTATTTCTAGAAAAATAGCGTGAAATGGTTGAGTACTGCGGCGTTTATTCCGGAAGATGAAAGCAGAATCTAGGGGAAGTATTTGGCACTTGTCACAACGTGGTCAAAAAGAACAGGGTTGCTATGTGCTATCTGACTAAGTAAATCTCAGTCCAAAATAGTGTGGAGTACCTTATCCAAAGAAAGAAAAAATGTACAAAAACAAACTACTTCATGATCGCGGTGGCGCAGATTGGAAGGATATCGAATCCTGTAAAAAGGGAGACAATTTATTCTGTTCGTAGGGTTGTGACCAGGTCTAAAAATTTAAGACGTTATACCAACATCTACACTGTCGTTTGCCAGAAACTGTTTATTCATTATGCTCCTCCGCAATTTCGACTCGACGAGCTTCGTAATTATTCGTTGGCCGTTTACCAAACGCTTAAAACTGATTCTGTGCCATCCATAAACTAGGGCTAGGGATTGGTCAGCTCAACTACTAAATGCGGTGACTGGTAGCCCGTCAGGTTTTCAAGTGAGTGTCCTTATTAGGCCAGATTACCACTGATCCCAGTTCCGAGCTGGAGTGTCGGCAGGTGAGACTTTTCCCACTTTTATCCATCCATCATGCTTGATCTACAGTAGACTATCAAGGGAAGATAAGATTTGTCGTACAGTGGATGTAATAAGATTTGGTGCTATTTGTCAGCTTTCTTATCGGTGACCAGTCCGGTTTACATAAGTGTGGTTGATTGTTGCATTGGAGATTCTGCGATGGTGCGCATCTACCCTCTTCTGCTAAACACGTCGTATGTCAAATTGTCAGTTTTGCACATGGATGGTTGCATCAACATGCAAAATGTCAAAAAAGCTACTGACGACCTACATTTACTCCAGCTATTGTTCCATAAATTCGACACTTCGGAAGTTGTCTAAATGAACACATTTCCTTGACATTTTTATGCAGAGCCCAGACTGCTCGAATGGTTGCGAACACGGCAGACGCCAGAGCCAGAGATGCACGCAAGCTATCAGACCAGGCCAGAGCCGTAGCCAGAGAATTCTCACCGGAATTTGTACAGCTAGGTGAGTTTCTCACATATATGTGTGCGCAACAGATGTTGAAATTAATTCTTACTTATTACATGTGTAATTATTTTACTTGTGTATAGTTTCGGACAAACAGGTGAACACACCAGTGATAATTGCAGCAGTAAGATTAAAGAGCTTGTATTATCAACTTCGAAAATCTGGAAAAATAATCAGGCGCTTGAGATCAAAGGTATATTATACGAAATAGCGAAATTAAATAACGTGTAACTGTCTACCAGCAGTTCTCCAAAATAAAATGTTTCTGAACCCAGGCGGCCGCGAAATCTACACCTTTTCCGTTTTTTCTATATGAGCAGTTTGATACTTCTGGGAATCACCTGAATTATCGAATGCATGTTTCACGAGTTGACATACGAACCGTCATGAACAAAGAACAATCGCAACGGACTTGTATATTAACATCGTACACCTGAGTAAATTGAGAATGCGGTCATAAATACTGAGGACGTAGTGTACAGGATTCCAGGCCACATATACAAATACGGTTCTAACATCGACTGATTTTCGAAAGTGCCGGCACTCAACATACCCCGGTATTCTGACACTGGACAATAAAGTGGCCAATTCAGGTCCATTCATAGTCAAGGAGAATGATGAATTCCGCACAGCATGAGTACACTTATTTCCTAGCTTTGTTTCACACTGCCAGCTCGCGCATAACGTAGATGTGCTACCCAGGCCGTGCAGCCCTAAATTCAATAAATTTCGTTCTCCTTTAATGCCCACGGATGAAATAAGAAACGCCATATTAAAATAGACTGGACTGCACTATCTCGCGGATCAGAGCATCGATTTAGACGTAGCGGATGTTAAAGCTAAATCCAGGCAGGCACGGGTTTTCAGACAGACAAAATTCATAGGCCAATGACGTCAGGACAGAGACCAATCCTCCTGTCAGAAATCTAGTTTTTTTTGTTTCACAGTATTTACTTGTCATTTGATAAATTTGTTAGGTTGGTCGTTTTGCTGCAAAACGGCAAATTTTCTAGCTCTGAAAAACCATCCTTGTGCGAGCACTTGTTTGTAATTTGTGGAGCATAAGCACTTATTAGGATATTTTGCTGTTCAAGTGTGATTAGGTAATGTCCACCTGCAGTGGACGTTTGAGAATATCTTAAACCATTTAGCACTTGATGGTTCAGGTCACGTCGCTTTCCAGTCACTCGCCAATTGCTTGGTGGGAAACTCAAAGAACAAATACCGTTGTGCAGAGTAATACTGTCGAAGTACAAGCCATCTATTAAATCACACTGAAACATCTGGGGTGCCTCGCTGCAAGTTGTGAGCATCCCTACCTGGCCCTGCTGTAACTGGTATAGTAAGCGCCTAGAGTTTGATGGGAGTCTGCTATCCAGTGCCCTAGAAACTTGCCCTTTATCTTACTCTTACCGTGAGTTCGAATGTATGCTTGCGAAATATGAGCACTCACTACATTTGACTGCTTGTGTAGTATTGCTCACTCAATCAATCCTGATGAATCAATGGGATCCCGAGTATTTCGCGTATAGACGTAATCTTGCCGGTTGGTGCTACTTTGAATGCCACAATTTTCCAGATGTCATCGATGCCGGAACTGACGGGTTTACGTCTCACCACTCCGGGGGGGGGGTCTGACTGAGTGAAGAGATACCTTTCATTTGATGTATGTTAAGCGCATAAACAATTTTCGCTAACTACTGTTAAGATTATCTAATTACGTTCCACCTCAGCTGCCTATAACCAATGAGTATCCGGTTTCTGGGCGTTTCTGAATTGGAGTGATGTGGATTAGCGGGAAAATGATTTTTTTTACTCATTTAGGGCCAAATTGCGAACTTAACATGTCCAGTACTTCCTCTAGCAGCAAAACCCCTTTTGGTATTAGCATATAAATCCTTCTATCCATAAATTATGTGATGCATTCACTGTTTTAAATGAATCGAATAGGTTAAATAAAGTGGCCAATCAGAAGAAAAATAAAAACTGCCGGATTATGTTGATCACATGTATTTACTAATGCATTAGTGGAAAGAATCAGTCCAAATATGGTCTCCAGTACAAGAACACAATTCACGGACCAGGATATCTACAAAAACATGGATTACGATTTCTGGAAAACCAAAGAGGAATGCCGCGGTGCGGCCACATGAATTAGTCATCACTTTTGACAGCCACCATATAATTCAAACTGAACGGGCCATGTAGCCATATGAACCGTTGACTCCAGAGCACCTGCCTAAAAGGCAATGCGATGGACGAATTGCTGCGCATTTTTCTAATTTACTTCGTATACCCTGTAAGAGAGTGTTACAGATCGGAACGTGCTGGGAGTTCATCAAGATGTTTAATTAAACGTTGTGTAATGTTTTTTTGGGAGGAAAAGTTGAGTGCGGATACCACTTGAGTAAATTGGGAAACAAAGTGACTCTTTAGATGTTCAACTGCCAACGCATTGGTCGCGGATTTGAACTACAAGCTATTGATTTCTTATCCGTACACACCTTAACCCCAAATTGATCTCGGTGTACTCCCGTTTCTGTTGTACTCAAGTTCATTTTATTGCGAACGCGTCTGCTGGCCTGGGTCGTTGCACCATTTGGGCCCATATCTGCCGTTTTTAATCCCCAAACCAGTCTTTATATCAATAACTTTCGACTAAACATCGCTTTTAATGCCAGAGGACTTGAGCACGTGGGGTGGAGCCCGGTTGCTTCACTTGCTCGTCGTAATGGATACTGCTTGCATTTGTTGCCTTATTGATTTGAGCCTCGAAAACATGATGGACTTCAGTGGATAGAACAAATATCAACTTGGGTGGACTACAAACATTCAGTCTTTGTTGACAGGAGCTTCCGAAGAGAGTCACTGTTAGTCAGTCGCGGTTCTAAACCTCCAAAAAATACTTTTAAAATTGAGCTCTTAGCTCTCATTACCTTATATCTGTTTACGGATATAGCAACAGTTAAATTCATCTCTGTTATAGAATCAAACATCCGCATTTCCTTTTTATAAAGGCTGGGTAGTGAGTGGACTTTAACACGCCTTACTAGTTATAGGAAAACCTCGTTTGGTCAATTGACAGCTTAGGTTAGCAAGGATAAAAAATGTCTGATACGCAGACCACACTGCAAATGTGAAAGCATTATAAACAATCCATCCCTTGGAGAGGAATGTATACTGGAAGGTTAATGATGCATGACCTTAGCTTCGATTACTTTAAAGATGAAACAAGGATTATGTATCGATGAGGATAACTTTTCTTAGTTACGTTTACCCTTCTAATGACTAATTGAAGAGGCAGGTGAATACTTATCGCTTTTCAGGGCTTCAGAAAATTCAAGTTATACTTCAAGCATCAGTCAAAAGCAGTAAATGTGTGGCGCTTTGCGAAAAAAATCACCTCTTCATGAAACAACTTGCCCTTTACCAACCTGTTGTCGAACGCCGTTTTGTCTCTATCCTAATCTTAATTCGAATGGCCTGAATAAACCGAGGTGGTCTAAACGTAAGCAGTTTTTCAGGTTGATTCATAGCCAGTTTGTTACGTTCCAAACGTCGCTCAAACTAACACTACTTCGGCGTACCGGTATCGTAAGTTTTGAAGCACGAAGAAACATTTAAGCAAAGTTATGAACAATGATCCTTTGTTGTAACTGGTCTGAGTTCTAAACAGCCGCTGGCCTGCATGCCGCTTCAGTGAATCAAACTCGGAACAGCAGGAATGAGGGTAAAAATTTACATCCAGCTTTTGCCACCCGGATAAGCTTTATAGACAGAGAGCTCTGGTTCCGTCATCACGAATAGACTGATGAGTTAATAAGCCCAGAAATTCATTGTAGCCCCCCAGAGACAATTTCTGAGAGACTGGCTGGCTATTAGCTGTATTCTGAACTGACCAGAATTTGAAGGCATTCATGATATAACTAACGATGGATGAAGAAGTCAGGAAAGAAATCGAATGCCATCTACCGTTTAGCTTGTGTCGCGTGAACAAGACACACCAATCAGTTACGACAACCATGAAACACAACTCCTTTGCAACGCTCTGTTATGGTAATTCCGGCAAACTGAAGAAAATTCCAAAGTTACACGCAGATGATAAACACGTATGGTCGCGCCTACCATACTTTGCTCAAGATATTGGATGCTTCAGTTACTCAAAAATTTGCAGGTCCCGGACATGATTGCAGCTAATTCTTCAAGTAAGCAAATGTAGCCACGGTCAAAGCTGTTCAAAGGCTTGGGAATGCTTAACTGAAAGAGTCCGGCATGCGAGTTTTCACCGTTTTGTTGCGCTTATACTACTACTTAGGACAACATTCTTCTAACAAATCGGTTGATTTTTATTTTAATATAATATCAACAGCAACATCCAATCACCTTCATCCTGAGTTGACTCGATTAGAGTACCATTCTATATAATAGACCGACGTGGTACTGAGAATCAAAATGTTCTCACGAACGCATATGATATTCTTCTTATTGCCAGGTCAACAGTGGGAGAAACAAAATCCACTGTTGAAGAAGGAACTTTTCGGCGTATCAAAAGACGTGACAGACGCAGCAAATGCTAACCGTCAACCACAACACAATTTACGGGCTGAGGGTTTGCTGAACGGCGAAGGAATGACCGGTAACAGTTTGGAAGTTAGCGGTGGAAGTCGCCAAGGTAGTTTTCGATCAAGCTTCCGGCGACACGGTGCCAACACCCACGAACCTCGGTCCCGGGAAATAGGGCAGCAGAACACAGACGTAAGTTTTGCAGTGAACTTCTGGGCTTAGAATATCTTTTCATTAGAATGTTGTGCAGAATCACGTCTGAAAAAATGCATACAGTGTAACAAGGAAGCCCAGTCATTTCACATGTGAACATGGTGTTGAGAGAAATTCTCAGTTTTCGAAATTTGGTATGTCTCACTTATTTACCACGAATATTCTGTGTTGCGGTCTTGATAATCATTGTTTCCTCGGTAAATAAATCGCTGGGATCCGAAGATGACAGGCAAGGCCAGTTTGGCTCATTTAGGAAGAGGGATTTATCACCTTAGAATTTGGTAGCTGCGAAATCGGGGGGTTTTATCAGTAGATTCACTTAAACATTTTTCAGGTGTGTTTTTGAGCAGCTACATGCTTTCGCGAAGACGACGATTGTGGGCTGTGAACGATAAAAGACCTGAAGGTGGGATTTAGTGACACACTGAGGTCACATATCATACCTTGTTACCCGCACTCAAATCACCGCAAAGCTCGTAATATGCTTACTGTAATAGTACTGCAGATTCATAGTCATAACCTTTGAAGTAAACGAATCTCATCGAAATAACACAGCACATGTGCGGCCCAGAATCAGATGCAAGCCGGAAATAAACAGGAACATACAGACAAATACTTAATACAGTTTAAATCACACGGAATATGTAGCACACAAGGTATCAAACAGGAAGTTTTCGGACTTATTTTAGGTCGTGCCAGAACAGGATTACGAGGATAAAAAGACGTGAACAGTGTATTAAAACACTAATACTACGAGGTCCTCAGCCATCGAGTTATTCAGATGAAAATTTGGGTTAGTCACAGCCTGAACTATCTACACAAATGGGATTGGCTCAAGGTCACGGAACCCCTTGTAACTGGTCTCAGGACCCATGCATTAAAGTCATGACGGTAGAATGAGGTAAATTCCTAGAGACAACATTAACGGAACAAGATCTGTTTTGTAGACGCCGACAAGTATAAAATTTTGCTAAGACTCAACATTCTGCCGTGAGTTACACAAAGAAGAATATACAGATATTCTTTGATCAGTGAACAACTCCGGGGAAAAACAAGTCATTAGCGCATTAAATCGAGAAACCTGGTCGACCGTGGGTGCATCGTGTTTCACGTAGTCTGGCTGAATAATGGCGGTGAAACACAAAAGAACCTCTACAGAATAAGGACTCAACTTAAACAAGACTGAGTTATTCTTGAAATCGCAGCACAACATTTATAAAGTTGCTGAGGGCCCTCCAAAAGCCCACTACAGGCTTTGCCCATTTTGTGGCTCATTAAGCAGGTTCAGTATCTTATATTCTAATTGAGATCTACCTATTGAAACTGGAGGAAAGCAAAACAGGCACTGGGCTTTCGAAGAGTTTCCACTAATCCTATACTTAGTTTTCCTTTAGGGAAGTATAGTTCAATATCTTGTACCTTGCACCAACTGAAACATCAGGCTTTGTTTTTAAGAATATTCGGTTAAGAGATACCATAAGTGAGGAGTTCTGATGAGATTCAACCGAGTCTACCGGTATTTATAACCTTGTTTTCAAATGGGTGTATTTTGCCGAGTTAAATTGGAATTGACCGGATCAGAAACCAAAGTTGTACTCAATCTTTCGTGAAATATAATCAGTAGGACAAACGTCAAAACAATCCAAACTTTCCCTAATACATAGATTCATCCTCAATGTCATCTCATTTAATGGCAAAACTCCCATCCACATCCACGTTTAAGGTTCTGTTGTCCGATCATCTCTCACTAGATGTTATCGCAGTAAAGTGATCAGGAGAACTAACACAGTTGCTTTAATCCTCACAAGAGATGAACTCGGTCATAATTTTTGTAACACAAAACCACTTGACAGATTAGCTAGAGTTCACTCCAACAAGGGTTTAGGATTGTGACAGCTACAAGTGAAGAATCCGGTCACCATTTATTTAGTTTGTTATTTGGACCAAATTTGCCCGTTGGACTAAAACGGCCAAATCGGCAATTTGGCGAGGGATCATAATCAGCTGTTCACTCTAGCATAACAGCAGATCATTTTTGTTGCCAAGACTAAACTCACCATATATGTGAGAACTGAAATGATTTCACATTAGACTCCAAGTTCTGCCGGAAAAGCCATTTTCGGTCATTTAACCTTGTTTCCCCGTGAACAGTTATAAAATAGGTGGCTTCGGGATTATAGACACAGTGCGACGCCACTGCATGACATTTAATATGTCGTGGCAGACGCGCTGTTTTTTGAGCAATCATGAGCACCCATGCACGCGTTGTGGTCGCATTTTCCTGTGCCTGTCAGAACCAGCCCATAAGGCTAAGGAGAACACAGACAGTGATACGCATCGAACGTGTATCACCCCTTGTGGCTTGAAAAAAGCGTGACAAGGACAGGGCACGAACTGGCGAAGAACAGACATCGGTTGCCAATAAAACCCCTGTGGCGTGTAGCCGGACAGGCTCAGGTCACGCGACGTCGTAGACAGACCGATTTAAGCTGAGCAGACTATCACGGTTCACTTCCATTCGCGTGCTATTCAAGCAAGTATTGACCTCAGCTAATGGGCGGATATTTCACATTTGTTGACTCATGAATTCTAGTTTACTGATGTTGAACCCCTGCCGAGGTATGCGTTCGAACAGCATGCTTGCTGGAGTTAACCATTTCGGGGGTGTCCATGAATTCGGCATTATCACGGAGATATTACTCGGTCAAGGTACTCCCGAGCACTCGCTCCGTAGGAGATTTCGATTGGGGCAATCAGCCAATAACGAAATTGATTTGCTTCAATGGTGATTCCCTCAGTTGGACGCCTGCTGTAGAGATAGCACAATCGACAAGTCGCCTAAGTCGACCGGACTCAATACTATACTACCAAAGGGACGGCACACGTAGGGAAATACACAGAATTCACGGTAGTGAAATGATATTGCACAATATACTATACAGTTTGAACGAGACTTATGATACAACTTATGGGAAGGCGAAGAAAGCATCGGAATGACATCTTTTCTGTCGAATGTTCCAGTTTTTAGTTATTTCAGTTGCTAATAGGCAAAGCCATCAACCAAATTAATTAACCGCATTTTTATCTGACTGCTAAAGGAATCCTGAGTAGATGTATACGATGTAGGTGAATAATAATCAGCAAGTGAGAATTCGGTTAATAGGTATTTATGATGTCAGGATCCTCAGAAAATGTGGAAGCGGACACTCATGGGTTATGGGAAATGAACGCAGAGAGGACATTACTCATGGAGTTGCTGAAAACTCTTCGAAAGCACGCGTCCGGTTTTGCCCGTTTTGAGGCTCATCAGTTAGGCGCAGTTTCAGAGCTCTACTTGAATCCAGATTGTAAGCATTTCGCGAAAAACACTCAGTTTCAAACTAGTTTGCTTTTAGTGAGGGACTCAACTGAATTTCAGCTGAATCTCTGGTTTACGATATTCTTTAAGCAAATGCGCCGTACAAAGGCCACATCATATTCAATTGGTACGATATTCTAGGTATCGCAGTGCATGTTCTTTGATGAAACTTCTCATATTGCTACAGGGGAGCATACAAATGAAGTACAGTTTAGCACACTTTAAAACTTGATGAAAATATCGCGAGCATATTTTTTGTCTACATTGCGACATATTTCACCTATCATCGTTCCAGAGGCAGCGCTATCCGAATGATTTCCCTCCTGATATGAACAATACAGATACTGGACATTGGTCTTACAAGCAAAGCTTGCAATCAGGACCCGGTTCCATGGGGCAAATGGGCCCAAATTCTCAGGATCCCTATTCCAACTTCGGAAATATAACCGGACGAGCACCCGGCGGTCGACCTATTGCACGAGCTGCAACAACTGGAGTTACAGGTATCGGTTATTCTTCCGTGGAACAGCGACAAATGGCACAACATATGGCCCAACACCCGCATTCTCCATATTTGATGTCATCGGTCAGTCAGCAGCTAGATGAATTCACGGAAGCTCAGACTGCGTACAATTACAACACAATGCCGCCGGGGAAACCTCAGCCACGAATGGGCGCAAACGCACAAGATGGAACTACATTTGGTGGGCCACAGCGAGAAAGAACAGCTGTTGCAAATGCGCAGCTTTTGGTGGCTCAGGAACACAAAGCAAAGGAGATTCATATGGCAGAAGCTCAGCTTGTACAACCAAGTGAGGTACATTGCGCGTCGGTTGGTGTAGTCGAACTTAAGCCATATGCAAAAACTACTGATTCACAAAGTGGTGATAGGTCTGAAAATGCAGAAAGTGGCGAGCACTCTTCCCGTGTTTCTGAGGTTATGGAGATTCCATTCATTCAACCCATGGAGCCTATTCCACACATACGGCGCCGAACACTCCCATCAATAATGACCGAGCCTCCAGTACATCCCGAGAAAACTGGCCGAAACAAGTGGCCCGTAAAGCAAGCCGCTCCAGCGAATAAAGTCACAGACAGCCGATGCAGAACTCCCGCAAGCAGGATTGGTGAAGACGCGGTGCACAGTGCAGAAAATCTACCGGCCCATGCTGCAGACACTTATATTATAGAGAATGGTATACGCAAGCGAGTTCAAGCTGTGACACAGCAAAATCCCCGCGTACCTCTTGTACACAAACTACCAGAAGATGAGGAAAGGGAAGGAAGGAGACCAGAATGGACTATGTGAGTTTGTACGCAGTTATATTAACGGCTTGACAATACTAGGGATGATCACAGATATCACTTTATTCTTCAAAAGCCGATTGTGCGATTACGTAAGGTGATAACACTCGCTAATCACTGTAGGCAGCTCCGCATGGAAAAAACCGATTTCTCGCCATACAGCAACTAAGGCCTCTCATATTTCATGCATGTGTGCTTATACACTACCAGTATAAAGATGTTATGGAGTTGGGCGGGCTAAGTTACAAGGCTACTAGAGCTGGTCAGCTAAGGAATAGTGCTACTTGGATCAAATATCAGCAAACCACATGTCTTTCTGGGAAAATCAACTTCAATCGAAATAATCTGTTGTATACACAGGTTTTTGATTGACAGTAGAGTGAATACGTGCCATTTGGGAGACTAGTATATAGATTATTCGGTTGGGTTTTTCTTCGTGACATTGAACAGGTTTTCAGTCCAAGTCAAACACCTGGAAAACTAAGCTATTTCATCTGTGTGTGCACTTGCCCTCTGTCTAACCAGGAGTTTATTTTTCAGCAAAGTGGCAGGATTAGAATTACTGACAACAAGCATCACAGAGAAGACTAGTGCAAGATGTGACCGTATTCAGGATAATTTTACCATTTGTGACTTGAGAAGGATCTCCTGGGGGACCCACTGTGAGTAGCCACTGCTGCGAACAACTTCATCGCTTTTGAGGTCTGGCTTGTTTTGTAGGAAACGGAAAAACTGTCGTGCATTGTCGATTCTAGAAGTGTTGGGTGATTATCAGTACTTTCAGATGTGGTTCGGAAATGTCCGAATTGGCTTCATGTATGGTTTAGTCGTGATAGAAGTCAGTGAAGGGATGTACAAAGCAAACGAACGTGTTTCTAAGACGTCTTCTAAGCCTCTGTTTTGCATTTATATGAGATAAAGTATGCGGCATCATGGTCAAGTTTCTACCAAGCCTACTCGAGAATGAATTGCTGCTATTCTATTTCTGCATTACAGTATTCGGTGGGTTGGCTGGGAAGCTGACAGTCCTGCTCAGTTTGGGATCGTTGACAGTCTTTCACCAGTCCGCATTTTCAACAATTTTTCCTGTAAAATTTCACACAACAAACTCGTCATGGCCAATAGGTATTTGTACGTGGTGAAGGTATTGAATGTTACCAGCGCTAAACCAGGATCGATACAGATTTTCAAGATCCCACTGTTGAACTCAAGAATGAGTGCTCTCATCTTCATTGGTTAATGATCGAACAGCTTCTCTTGCTGTCGGATTTAGACGACGTTGCACTGAAGGCTGTCTCCAAACTGAACCCGATTGATCAAAAATGTTATTTTTGACTCCACTCCCTTAGATTTATTGGGCAGCTGGTGTTTTCTAAATGGTGTACCGCCCTCTTATCCCCTTTAGGTGAAACTAAGTTGTCACAATATGGAGGGGCACACTTAACATAATTTATACGATGCTGCTTTACCTATTTAGATGCAAGTCGTAGCTAATGCTGCGAGGCAGATGTCCACTCGTGGTGTGGTTTTCAGCGATGCCATTCACTTGAAGGTAGCCTGGATTATTTGCATAATTAAAATTTTGCGAAAGCATCTTGCAACAAGCAAAGTTTCTTTGGATTTATCTGACGAAAGTTAATTCGTGTGGTAAGCGATGATATTAGTTAAAGCTGTCAACGAGCGGCTTGCTCCTAAGTAGTGCCCCGTGGGGAAGAGTGAGCTCTCCAGGTCAAATGACGACGTCCGTATTTTTCATAGTATATTAAGCACATACTCAAAAGTATTTATTCAAATCTTCCGATGGATCTGAAAGTGAGCCACCTTTCTATTCAAAGTACCAGTACATAATAACATATAATTTGTTCAAATATATCACTGTATTCCTGATGAACTTGGTAGCTGGGAGATGTGAATGTCTGCAAAAAAAGTAGGTTTGTTATTTATTCTTCAGATTTTTTATCTTAAAATCCAGTTTGGAGTTGATTATCAATTATCACTTATCAAGAGGAGCTTTGGAAAGGTCAAATGCGATCAAAGTCGAATGAGTGTGATATCTTTGTTGAACTCAGCAATAAATATACACGACAAATGCAGTTTGTGCTCGTTGGTGATATCAGCTAAACTGCCGCTACCGCTAAATATTGCTTGTTTATGAAAGAAGCCCAGTTACTGTGGAATTACTTTGAATGGAGTCATCTTATCGCAGGTAGGAAGATACGGAAAAAAAGTGCTTTTGCTGACAGCCGCGTGGTCCTTACCGCGCTGGAGAGTCTAGCCCTCTGCCATTCAGTTAGTCCAGATAAAAGCTGACAGCATCGTGTTTTTCGGTCCAGGATATGGTAACAACGTCTTTTGAACATACGGTAAAACAACGCGAACCAAACAAATGCACCCACAGTTTTTAATGATAATTACGTAAACATTTTGCTTTGTCCCTGTTCAAACAGTTCGCCTGTTTCTACTCAGCCAGTAAGCTCAGAAAACAGAAATATGTCCCTAACGACAACCCACATTGTGAGAGTCAATCTGTGGAAAGCAAAAAAACTGAGTTTCCAGAACAAATGGATGACGTTTCGACTAAAACTATCAATACACGCCCCTATTTATGTGGAATCTACCATAAAAGACTTACTGAGGATGTAGTGAATTCCTATCATTTTGATGTATGTTGCGGACGTTTATTGAGGTGACAAATAACAGATTGGGAAACCTAAATTTGCCACAAGTATTGAAATTGTTGTCATCGTGGAAAATTAGGCAACCAACTCCGGGTCCTAAAGTCGGTTTTATAAGGAGCTCTAATTTCCCGAAGCACGCGGGTGAGTATCACTCCCTATGCACGTTTAGGTTTGATCGTATAATGTCATGAGTTATTAAAATTGGACAGATAGAAGTAAGCGTTTACTTATGCTGGGAAACAATCTTGGAGTTTGAAATGGTAATGGTAATGGCGATCTATCGCAGAGTTTAGCGGATTCTCCACATAGGTTCAAAGGTATGATAATTATTCTAAAATTTACCTTACGGAAGAGAACTGCTAAGTGGAAGAATTCCAGGCAAATTCGGTTCAGAATATAAAGTGCAGAAACTTTACGTGCAAACAACATTTCAGCACGTGTGAACTGTTTATGGTATGGGAAGATTCGGAAGTTTGTTTAATTAAGATTTCGTCCTGCAAATCAAGTCAGTCTATGCCGGGATTCCGGGAAGTACTGAGAAACTGGGAAGCACGGCACATCTGTTTCGTTCTTACCGGATACCAACAGCACTGTGCATCTCACGAAACCCCAGGGTGATTCGGACTTACAACTTCCGGGTAGCAGTTAAAGATTACACTTTTGGGCCACGAGCGGCTTATCACACTCAGACAGGATACACTACTGCTTACTATTCACATCACGTTATCACAGAGGTTCCTCGAGTGACAACTTCTCGAACGGAAGGTTCTTACGTTTCGCGTGAAATATTTGTCCCAGGCCTGATTCGTGAACGATTTGATGGCTTGAACCCCAGATTAGTCTCTCTTAGTTTTGATACGAACAAGATCCGTGAAACTTCAGGTTTGAAGCTTATCTTGTTCAACTTATCTGTAAGAGGGGAACCATATTAGGTCCGATTCTGCGGCGATAACTTGCAGGAACACGTGCTGGAATTTCATAAACAAAGGAGTGCCAGAGTAACATAATCTGTACCACCAGAAGTATGCGTTTTCGGTGATTTTGTTACCTGGGAACAATCAATTGTATTATTCTTTTACTGATTTTGTAAAAACGAGACTGTGGTGGATAGTAGTTTGAAGGCTGCAAAGTTTCAACGAAGTTTGAAGTATTTTAACTAGGTGTTCTGTGGCACGGAGAATGACATTTAGGTGTCCCTGCCCGTAACTTTGGTTATATACCAGAAAACTTTGAAAACCAAAAACGGTGGATAAAATCCATTTGCCGGATTACTTAAACACTCAGTTTAGGCACAGCTTTCCACTGTGCATTTTGGTCAACCGACAACAATGGAAAACATTCCCTCCTGTTTCCGCTTTTAAAGAAATATTCTTTTCAAAATTTGTTCTCCACTTCAGAACAGTGGGGCATTGTGCACTACCACCAAAAATAAAGAGCCCATGTAGGAAAGGGGGTACTGCGTGATTCCAGGTCGGAAAGAAACAGGTTTTTGGGCACCTACGTTAATTAACCTGTGGGTCACCTCGCTGTTATTCACCTGCTGTCGAGGCACTTAAGACGAAATAATTTACAACCAACTTAAGGACTGGCGGCGGTAAACAGGCTGAACATTTCAAAAAGTGACTGAGCGGCAGGAAGACAAATCTTCCTAGAATGGATCCCCGTACGCCTCAACAATCGACACGAGTCACACCGGAAAAAGGAAAAACCGATAGGCCTGTTAAGTTAAACATCAATTTTTTATTGAAGATAGGCATTCAGTAGCTTTGTTAGAAAAATAGGCTTACAAAATTTTCGTCTGGCATGTTAGACAGTACTGGAACTTTTTATTCAATTCATACGAATTTTTTTGTACAAGGGAGGGGACGACCAATTACCTGAAACCTCAGGAATCTAGGCACAAGTTGAATGCAAATGTACAAAGTACAAGTGGTTTTGAGAATCTAGCCTTCGTTGAATATTCCTGTGACACTTGCCATTGCTAGACGAAAAAGCTAATTGGCCTACCTAATATCCCTCTAGCAAATGAGTGTTTGAATCCTCCGGCACAAACTTGAGCTGCGTACTACTGAAACGTTATATCCAGGTTAATCCATCAGCGTTCAGACTCAGCTGTATGCACAGGTTAGCCTAATTAATATGGACGATAATTTCACGCGAGTATTGCACAGAAAACCTCAGTAGGTGCAAAGTAGATGCAGCCTGAAATCGACATTGATACATACTCCACAAAAATATTCATAACTAATCTCCTTTGTACAAACAAATCAGACCATTCTTAGTTGTGTTTCAGGGTCTTGCGCCTCTTTAGCACTAGAAGGAATTTTACTGCTGTACACATTAGCAGTGGTTCCTTTCGCATACCGTTCCCGAATTTGAGGTCCAGGCATTTGTCTTATGATTCATGTGAAAATGAAAAACCTGCGTTGTTTTTCTTTACCTCCTTTCAAGCGCGTAGTTGTTCCTCATTTACTGTCAAATATAAACCATTATCGCTGCTCAGACAAACCAATCTCACGAACTGTAGGTATGATTGTAATATTTGCCAGTATCGGTGTTCCACGACACACTAATATAACAGTGTAGAGTGCTCAGATAGCCAGCCGAAACGTTCACCCACACTGCAGTCGACGCAAGTTATGGGACTGATCAACATTTCGTCTTTAGACCGATGTGACACTACAGACCTGGCCTACAGTGTTTCATCAAAGCTTTAAGTCCAAACAATGTAAAGTTTAGATCGCAACCTGGGCTCGGCTGCACCCATCGAGGTACTGAGCTCGGTGGTGTGAGGTTCAAATCTGCCAGGTACATTCATTTGTACTGTAATTTACCTATAAAATTTGTCACCATAGATAAAAGCGAATCGTTTGAGCAATATCGTTGTTCACATGCCAACACGAGCGCCTCAGCGACGATGTTTATGCAAAGTGAATTCTGTCGGTGAAGATAAAACGAACCAGAGTAAAATGTGAAATTACAAGGAAGTTTTGGTCAGCTCTAGAGCGGTGCAACATATGACTGTAGATACGAAGCAGAAGTTCACATCCACTGGGATATTTACACCATTATCGATCGCGGTGAAAAAAGGTGAAATCTTTCTGGTGAAATCCATGACCATCGAGTTCTTTCGATGACGGCTGTTTTGGAAACCGGCTTCATTGCAACTGTTTTCCATCCACTGCATCATTGGTCCTCAGTAGGCTTAAGTGGCCACTTCCTGTCAGCACGAAGTAGATCCATCTTTTAGCTAAGACCGCCGGTATTTTATTGCTTCCTGGTTACGCTTGCGTTGTTCTGTAACACTAGCCTACGACGTTGCTTTTGAGCCAAATGTCCTCTGTGAACATTTGAACAGTATTCTTCTCTTCAGAGAGAGTTCAGTGGTCGGAAAGCCGGTACTAACTATGGATCCCTATCGTGCTGTTCTAGATCGAAAATCTAGCCAACCCTAATTTTATCCAACTAAATATTTTATACCCCTGCAAACCTGTGAGTTCAGCTGACTGGGGTGGTCTTGAATATATGCAGTGCTAACCGTTCAGAAATCTTTTTAGTACCAGTTTATAGCAGCAGACACCATTACTTATCATAAAAACAAATTCATTTATACTTTCGTCTCCAGAGGGCACGTTGAACATAAGAAAATAGGTCAAAACTTATTATATTTTAATGGGTGTTGGTAGATATTGTATGGCGTTTGAGTTGTACATGATCTTTAGGCCCGATTATCTGGTTAGCTGCCCATCAAGTTCTATAGAATTGCTTATGAACAGCCAGACTGTCAGGTCTATTTAAGAAGGGCTCATGGGTGCTGTTTTAGAGATATAGTTGACGCATTTTATCCAAAATACCGGTCAGTATGATGGTCCCATTAAGTAAATTTGTGACGATATCCAGTCCCATTTCTAGAATAGAATCCGTACCAGTCATCTTTGCTGTTGAAGCTAAAACTCTGTTTCAACACAGATTAATGGTACATCCTCATGCATCTTACTAATTTGGGTGCGCTTTTTATTGACACAGAGCTTACGACCCGTACCGACCGGCAATGGAGAGCACAGTGGTTGTCTCACATCTGGGACCTCCTCCTCAGTACTCAGAGAGAAATAGTGGTCCTGTGGAAACGCCATTGCTTCCAAGAACCTACAGGATTGAGTCCGAGATAAGCCTACTTGGAGCAGCCAAGGAAGCTAGCATGCCGGATCTTCCATCAGCTTGTCATTCTGCGGTTTCCGGGCACGGACGAGGAAACACCCGACAGGTCGGTCTCACTCGAGAAGAGCTGAATAGGCTCACTCACGCAAGAAGGCTGGAATTGATGGAAGAGATGGAGCGGAGGAAACGCGGAGAAATTGTTATTCGGCTAGCTGATATAAAGGTGAAGAAGAACTATCATTTTACTACATTTCGTTGCTTATCATCACGCAACATTTAAAGATTTGATGGATTTATTCACACTCAGACGTGTAAAGGCATTCTGGTTTTAAAATAATTGAGAGAGTTCCTATTGATGAGTTATTTGTGATCTTCAATCCTGGATACAAAGGAAATAATCTAAGTGAATGCATTTTAATAGTAACATGATATACATAGTTGACGTAACATACTCATCTCAATAAATATCGCCGTACTCTGTCACCCCACAGCCTGTCCTTCTATCTGCAACAAAATTTACTTTATGCCTGTCTGCTCGTTGATGTTCCTTGTTGCCTAAAAGTTATATCAAAATAAATATCCACTAAAACCGTTAGGCAGTATAAGGGTTCGCTTTCATCACCCCTGCATACTTCTGTTTCTCCTCCCGTCCCTACAGGATTGGATTCGATCAAATTTCGTCATAGTTTTCGTCCTACTTATCAATGCTAGCCTGGCTTTCCTTTTTTTCAATCTGTTGACCGGCTCAACAGACGCACGTTCAGCTCCGACAGCTGCACAAAATCGACTGACCCGGGCTCAGTCATCCCCACCGACCCCAAACACTGCTGGTACAGTTCAGCTAGCCAAGAAAGTCATCAGCAATGCAATCAAAAAAGCCAAGTTGAATGGGAACCGAGACGAACCTAGTGGCTCTGGTTAGCTGGCTCAGAACAACTGCACTCAGAATGACTTGTCACTTCCGAGAAATTGATGGCCACTATTTTGACCGTCAATCACTTATGTGCTCTGTGTTTCCTCGTGGACACGCTGTAAAATTGGTTCTTGAATCTGCTGACTTTCATGTAAATTTGCAGATACACAGCAAGAACGTTTTTCGTCACAGCGGACACAAAGACATACGCACTCACAAGTACGCACACAAAAACACACGTAAAGGAAAACAAACCGCGTAAGAAAATGCAACCATAAACAACCTTTGGAATGTAGGATAATACACGCAACACGGTCCATACCACACTCTTTCTGTTAAACAAGTAGAATTACCAAAATATGGAGAATTTCCTCGCTCATTCGCGCTCGAGCACTTTGATCTCCCTTTCACCCATCCACGCAAGAGCTACACCTTGTCTGGTTTACGGCTTTTCCTTTTTGAGTTTCCCAGCTCGACCATCCTCCCCACCACGCTAAGAAGGTTGGGAGCAACCTTCTACCGTACTTCCACCGTACACACGCGTGCTGGTCAACTAATTCCGATTCCTTACTTCCTGTTGCTCAAAGGAGACCCAACCAGATGGTCTATTATGCATTATGCCTATTAGCGTTCCTTCATCACTTTCCAACGGCTGTGGATTTGTTTTCGCCTGTCATTTGCACTCTTGTCACCTTTGTCCCTCGGAAGGAGGACTTATTAAACTGAACCACTGTGCTATACAGATCCGTTCGGTGGTTCGATTTTTGTCCGTACCGACTCCCCTACAGGCAATTAATCCGTCCAACTTGGGTGACAATATAGCCCATGCACTATCGTTGAATCAATGCGGCAACTTGGGGATCAGGCCATTTTCTGCTCCCTTCAGAAATTTTGCACACAATTCAGGACCAGCATACGTCTGCTCCGAAGAAACTACATGTGTGCAAACGATATTTCCTGGTCTACCTGGTAGATTATCCGGAACGGTCGCCCTTGTCTTCCCTTTTCTGGCAGTGACGGGTTGATATTCTTTTGTTAGTTATGCTTGCTGTGCATCTATCCCCTAGCCCCGACCAGGAAACTGTAAGTAAAGACAACCGTGTTTTTTGAGGAGTTCAGATTTTTCACTCACACCACACCAAAGGAGCTAAGGTCAGGCCAGTTGAGGTTAATCCGGTTCATGTCTGTTGATTTTGTGTACAAATGTACCTACAACTGTGCTGTTCATGCTTCGCAAAATGTTCGCAGATAGCAACTACTCAGGCGCCAGGGGATAGTTTCGCAGTCAATAAATGAGCTACATAGCCCTATATACTCATCTACATACCAGTTAGGTTTTGGCGGGATGCTCACCTGGAACCAAGCAGAATTCCTCGTTTATGATGTTTTTTTGGCCTTATGATCTCAAGTTAGGTCAAATTGGCATTTGTTCTACGCACACAGAGAGTGTATTTTCAGCATTACGAAACCCACACAACAGAGTGAACAATCAAAAATAAGTCATTTAATCGGGCATAATAGACACGATCGAGCAGGACGTGTAGACAAACGCAAGCACGTGATAGCAGAAAGAATCCACCAACGCATCTGATAGCACTTTTCGTCCTGTTTTGCTAAACCTAACGCCGTCATAACTCGAAAGTTAATGTGTAACGCTTGTGGAGGTGTACACTTTGTTTTGTCACTACGGTTACTGAGAAAATTATGTCGTGATCAGGGGTGCAATACGAAATCCGTTTGCTCAAGAACAAGGCTGACGAAGACAGAAGGTACCGGTATGACCTGGGTAGTATGTAACATGGTCTACGCACTCACAAATAATGTGGTTGTTTGAAGGGATCTGTCACCACAGGCTGCCGTAGTATCCGTAAGAAACACAAACTAAAACGAAGTATCACCTACATAACTTAAAGAAAGAATGGATAGCAGATAACTGTTGAAAAGTTTGTGATCCATACTAAGGTGATTATTCGGTCAACTCGGATTAAAATGTGTTTTCCATTGCGGAGGTCTCTGAAACCTGGGTAGGATGTACCAGTTGAATTTTTACTCTGAAAAGACGCAACTTGATGCAGGTTTGATATGTCATACAGACTGAATCAGGTTACGCACCCTTGG
>SJOL01010174.1:435003-507209 GCA_004794785.1 Opisthorchis felineus
TCTTGGTTAGCCGTCGGTTTACCGGAATCCAATCGTCTAAAAATTTAGAAACCTTATGGTTGCGTTCAGGATAATAATAGGTGAACGAGAGATGGTTCCCCTGCATCCTTAGACAAAAAACGTACTGGACAGCCGGTGCTTTGCGTACTGTTTGTTAATAAAAAACATGCCCTGCTTACTATCTTCTTCGGATTCCTCGACTTTCCGTTTTCCTTGCAGGCCGCCTGCTACATTTGTAGCACAACCATTCGTAACGCAAAAAAGCGTCGGTACTTCGATTACTGGATGAACGCGTAAATACAACATAGTTATCCTTCAGGTATTCATTTGCCGCATTCTCAAACGCAGTTGACGATGAAAAGGATACAGCCCCCTATTTCTCAACAAACATATGTGAAGCCACTTCTAATGCCATAGCACAGAACGTTCAAAAGCGAATGCGCGCCAAAAAATTTAGAAGCGAGATTAATTAAAACAAATTGCGACGAAATGAAGATGGATTAGGGTGATTTTGGTTTGAGCATAAATACAAAGAATGCAACATTTTTTCGTAAAAAGTTTTATTCCAATCCCAAAGGTTTTGCAGATAAGAGCATTGTGCGTCCAAGGATCGGCCTCATCAGGCGATCGCCGCACGCACACGCAAGCTCAGCGCCTACAAGAGGCAGTCGCAGAGGCTCATGCCTGCTTAGTCTGTGTGTGGATGTGTGAATTGTGCTGTTGGATTTCGCAAGCCACTGTTTACAGGATGGTCGACGATCGTGAACACGTCATCTTACTGGTGGTTGACCAACCAAAAGACAACCAATTTTCACTCGCCTCAGTGCACGAAGATCAAGATGGACACAAATTGGACTGATGCAACTTCCACACATTAGCTCAAACAAGAACAAAGAAATAATATGAATTCATGTAAACATGGCTTTTTAAGTGACACTCCACTGAGGAAGGCATTAACAAACACAGTGAAATCGACCAAGTCCATGGACCACTGCCAGGAAGTGAACTACGGGACTACAGAATGCAAAGGCACACAACAAGCCCTAGTGAACCGGTATAGAAGAAACAGGCAAAACGAAACAAAAACGAGGGGCTTAGTTCATTTACCGGACTAGCACCAAGCCGACAATACGAAGAAGGCAGGTATCGAATTGATTCAACGGCGCCTGACGATGTCTCCTCGACTGAGGACGAAACGTTTGCAAGCCAATTGTCATGGTAGGCGAACAGATCACGGGCAATCTTATCAACAACCAGTAAACGTAACCGAGCTACCAATATTTCGACACCTTGACATCACTTAATTGGATGTGGCTACCTAAATTTGACTTCGCAATTAGGATGTTAGTAGTTTGTTATCCACAGTGATTTTGAAGAGTTTTACGACAATTCCCACGAGTGACATTTAAGTGATTTTCTGGTTCTCGTGAATGACTAATTTAGTACGTATCGCAAAATGATTGTGATTAAAAAGCACGCTGTGTGCCATAAGTAACTAGGCCGCAAATTACATTTTCACATTGGAATACCAACTTAAATTAGTAGATACTATCAAAAGATCCCGGCTGGACAGCTCAAACGGTCGGCGTTACCAATAAAAAATCACAGATCCAATTTATTCAATGGAATTGACAGGCACAGCGTTGTGGGGATGTACAATGGAATATCGACGCCCGACTATAGGTTTTCTGTCTGATAAAACGTGGAATTCGTCCAACAACTATGCTGCCTTTCCCAAGTTAGTTTTGACTTTCTGATGGAATGTCGATGAAGCCGTGTTTGCTGTATTCAGTACAGTCAGCAATCATGCAAAGTCCTTTTGTCAACTTTGATGACGTCGCAAAACCAGATTTTGACTTTCAACTTCCCTTCTGAGTGCGCTACGGTCGACTGCAGTGGTAAGGCAGTTCATATGATATTTGTATGTGACCGTAGTATGAATCGCTTCCTGGCATTACTTGAGACGTCTCGTGTTGTTGCATCGCGGTTCCCACAGTTATTTGAGTTATTAGTACAGTTCACACAGCAGATATCGAAGCCATCATTGTTGAAACGGTTACTACAGTCGGTGCATTTAGAGAGGGCATATTTTTTGAGTCTGTGACCCTAGGCTTCCATGAGCTGGAAAATAACACCTCTTAAAAGGTTAAAGTTATCCTTTGATTGTTTCACCTTATAGAGTCTTCGAAATGTAGGTAAAGTAGGGAAGTGAAATCTGACCAGTATGGGCACTAGTATCTTAAGGGGATTAAAATTACTCTAATAACACGAGTTTTTGAGGATGATTTACTGCAGCTACGCATGCTTAAATGATTAACATTGAAAGCTAGTAAAACCACCCGGGTTTAATTTCGCGCTCATGACATCCATCAATTGAACTTACCATCCAAAGACCATCTCGCGTTTAAGTTAAAAAGATGTTCAGGATATTGCAGTGTGTTTTCTTGGTTGGTCATCGGGTTGCCGAAAACTCTTCGACAGACCACAACCGGTTTCACTATTCCATATTCATATTGTATGCAGTTCAGAAATACGCTCATCTGCAAACTACTTGGGTTTTAAAGGAAGATTCGATGGAATCTCTCGTTTTTGTATTCCTCAAGTGAATTTTCTGCAAAAACGCCGCCAGACTTGATGCGATATTCGATATATCGCAGCATATCCTTTTGAAAGAACCACACTAATCAAGGGGTTGCCAAATCTCTGCGACTCAGGCTGTCAAGTGCTGTAAAACAGGGAAATCTTTCGTGTCGAAGGCCAAGATGGGTGTTAAACAAAACGTGTAGCTTAATTTTTGTTTGCAGTCATTCGGCGTAAATTTTTCTTACAGACCCAAAGCGATTAACATGTAGACCAGTGTCTTGTGAATAGTATGGGACTGTTGGCGCGGAATACCGGCAACGGTGTGCTGTTACCCAACCAATTCGGGTGGTCTGACAGCGGTTAGTTCGCGGTGCTGTCTGCACAGTTAATGGAGTATTTCACTGGGAGAAGCGGTGGCACGTCCAGCAGATACCGCTGGTGGTGAGTTGCACTTGTCTCAAAGGCGACTGTGGCTTGGCTGCGTAAACCGTATTAAAGTTATATCTTGTTCCTGTCTTTTTTATAGTTCTGTGAACGAAGAGAACATAAAAAACATCATAACTGAATAGTTGATCTGCTTAAGAGGGTATGGCGATTAGGTCCAACTACAACAAATACGCATGGAAACATTTGTAGTTGTTTTAAGACCACTGGCTTCCTTTAACAAGATTTTTCACTTTGTGAACAGGAGTGCATGGCAGTATTCTTCCCTCACCTGAAACTTCACAAAATAAGGCTAGACCTTTCTCTGGTGAATGACTAACCACTTTCCCATGAGCATATTGGAGAGAAAAATTGCCATAAACTGAATTAAGTAGAATCCGAAGGCTTTTGAACTCGTGCTAAACCAGGCGGAGGATTTACACACGGAAGCGCAAAAGGCGTGTAGGCTTTTTCTATTATGAAAACTTTCTAATAGCAGCATCAGTATCAATGCTTTTGTGGGTTGATGTAAGAAAACTAACCTTTCCTCTTGAGCCACTCCGTAATATGCACGTCCTTCACTGATCCTCCGGCAACTAAGGCGAACCCAGGTCCATTTGTAGGCCTTCTGTAAGATCTGACCAGTAGCATAATTCCTCTATTGTAACCCGGCTAGTTTCTCAACAGACAAAAAACGATCGGATCATTCCATACATGTACTTGAACCAAGTGAATTTGAATCGCTGCATTCTAACCCTGCTTCCCACACCCACTCTGACCTCAGACCAATTAAATGCAATAATTTGATTGGTGTGAGAGCGTAAATGGCTACGCAGCCGAAACAACGCACATATGCACAAAGCTAGCGAAGAGGCTGAACGTAGTCGTTGGCATTGTTGAGCGCTGAATTAATGGAGATCTCAACTCACAGTATTGAGCTCAGCAAACTGATAAGTCACCTGGGAACATTAAGAAGAACTATTCAACGTTTGTGTCCCGCTGTGCGAACCCAGTACAGTCGGAATTACATGTTTTGGGCTTTGGATCTTGGTACGAAAATCAGTGGGCCGATTTTTCACCAAAAATTTAGGCGGTACGGTTCAAACCACATCCAATCTTGAAGGACTGTGTATTTCAGAGTTTATAATATGAGGATACTTTCAAAGAAATATGTTGCCAACAGAAGAGCTCATCTCTGTATTGTGACTGAATCAAATGACTGCTAACACAAAGTTCAGCTTGGACTGGTCCTGGCCTTCCTTTTGAGTTCCCACCACAATTGCTCTAACTTACCACTTTCGACGTTTTTACACGGAGTCGATTTAAGCGCCTGGTCTATTGGAAAAGGTCATCTACGCTGGAGCAGTCGGAGACACTGTCCATGAATGTAGTCGGATACCAAAAGGAATACTGGAAAAGGTTATCGTAGGCTTTTGTAAAATTATTCCGCAATGCAAACAAAATGGTGGATGGTATTTTGTGCACTTCACTGGGTTGAAAATTTCAAGTTCTTTGTCTGCTTCGCTAAATGTATATATTTTGATCCCGATAAGAACGACTTCAGTGGAAACTCACACTTTGTATAGTTAATCTCAAATCATTGGCGCATAAGTAGAGTTCGCGTGCCAGTTTTACGCCAGCGGGTTGGATGCTAAATTCTGGATTTTGGCATAATAAGGAAGCAGTGCGGACGTGCGTTCGACACCAGTGGCATAAACTGGTCAGTTGACTAGAAAAGCAAGGGAGTATGGGACCACCTTCAGTTTCTGGAACCCATGTGTTTGATGCCATTTTGAATAGTTTTGAATATAAAATGGTGACATGATGAGCAAAAGGAGATCATATCACGACGCTCTGAAAGGTGGTGGAGGGTTGCGGCAGGAAGCAAGGTGGCCAAGATTTAAATGGTTCTGTGTATTCTATCAGTTATTTATAACCTCTTGGTAGAGTGAAGAAATTTGGGAATTATTAATGTAGATTCCGTTCTGTCGATGAAGATCATCTATGCTAAAAGCCGAGAACCACAGTGCTGTAGCATAGATCAGCATCAGAAACGGGGCAGAACCCTCAATAGAAATTATTAAACTGACGGAAAGAAATCCTACTCCAGATAAAATGCGAGAGGGGCTGTTCATGTTAGTCATGTTCTTCAAAGATTTACTGATGTGACGGATATCTGTGTTACTCTAGCTAAGGATCTCAGTTGGTCGCTTTACGTTCAGACCTTTACTACCAAAGGTCAGTGGAGTTCTTTCTAGGCTTTCAGGCTGGCAAAGCCCTCCGTAAGTTGGACAGTTCAAACCTGAGCTTACCACTCATCTACCGTCATTTTGTAGCGGCAGCAGAAATACAACAGAAATATATTGTTCACTAGTCATTTATCATCCTGGCTTCAGTTAGTGTTCAGTTATTTTTTCTGTGTTTAGCGTGACTGTGGACGACAAACCTGCGGATAAGACTGACGCTGTAAAAGTCCTTGCTGTAAGAGGGAATGCGAATGACCAAAATCAGTCAGCCAAAGCTTCCGTTTTTTGTCAAGTCCTGATTTAGATGGGGCTACAAAAGTCCGCACAGAGGCCGAAGTCACATTCTTCACATTTTTCTTTATTCAACAAATCAAATTGCGATAATCTTCTTAAAGTTTATTGAAATTATCTATTGGAACAAGTTTGGGACCGATTGGGAAGTCATCGTTTCGGAGAGGTTTGGTCAACAACCGGTGAACTGTTTACCAAAGCTCTCTGAAAAAAATATTGAAATAACTTAGCAGAGAAAGCTGGCAGTTGGCTGCCTCTACCTGAGTGCATGTAAACGCCCCTGATAACTACAGACCGTCCGGTTGGCGAGCCTGGACAGGTTTTGCCACCGGTTATTGCGCCCCCATCGCTAAATCAGCTTTCCGCCCGTTGGATCCACCGGGTCTCCTTTTTTGAGCTTGAGTGACGCGTGCCAATTCACAAAAAGGAACACGAAATCCGATTTCTGAAATCACGGTACCATTGCAAGGATAATAATACACATATTCAACAAACCTCAACAGATTCTCCTTTTCAGCTACCGTAGGAGTTACAAAATAGGGAGGCACAACTACCAGCCTGAGGATAAATCGCAGTTCACTTCGCCACAAAATCGATATCGTCACAAGAAAACAGATATCGACGGCGAGTGACCACAAAAAACACAATATCCGATCAAAATCCGTAAGAGTTATAAAAATATTTCATTAAAACAAGAGGATTTCAGATCCTCGGATCAGGGGGGAATAATTATGGGAATTGGTTGTCACATATGGTGGGGAACGGGAGCACGTTTTTGATCAGCTGTCTTCTACAGGGTCTGTGTAGCACACATTTCTAAGCGGACCGGATGCACTGTAAGCCCCATATTAACATGATTCAGTTGTACAGACACACTGTCATGCCCTTGGCGCAGGAAAACTAAACTCCCGATCTACACTCAAATGTCACCCACGAACCCGAGGAGAGGATGATGTTCACCATTTCCCGTGTAATCATGTGTACGCGAGACACGGATGCTCGGATGATCGATAGTTAGTTGCTTTTGAATAAAACAAATGTTGTAAAAGAGGATGACTTGAAATTACTTCTTAGCTTTGTTCTTCCTACTACTTAGTATGCCCCGCATTTCCATTTTCATCGTTTTCCTTTAAAGAATCTAGATTGTGCTTACTACCCCTTTTGGTCTTGTATCGATTGTCATTGCTCTCTCTATTAGTTCACTTTCATGCTAGGCTTTTCATCCAGGTTTTATTTTCCCGTAATAACGAATATTTTTCTTGCCTTTACCGCTCTGCTAATTGCAACGACGTGTCAAAACTTTTTTCCCTCTGAAATGTAGATGGGCGGCTGGTATACAGTCCAAAATATAACCAATGTCAGCGTCCTAGGCAATTCCAATATCCACAACCCCGTCCCGGACTGTGATGGCCCTGGAGCTTTGCCCCAACGCTAATGCTGTTTCTTATCCTCTAACTTCCATTTCCCACTAGGACTCACTGATTAAAACTTCACTGCATGTTCATAACCAATCCTACATATGTAATTTAACACACTATCCCGGCTTGTTGTCTTGTAACCTGCAGATGGAAACCGCAAATATAGATGTCCGTTCTTTCTGTCGAATCTCCAGGAATGTTGTTTCTTAGACCATCCATCCCATTTTGCAAAGGACTCACTATTGTCATAAGTAAGATTATCCTCCTCTTTTACACACTTGGTTGATTGTCTTCCCCTGAGCGACCTACTCGTATCTGTGCACTATAGTCCAAACAAACGTTGCACACCAATGCTGGAAAAGCGCGTCAAATCTTCCGTTAGGGTCAATTCTGCACGCTTCCCTTATTCTCACTAATACTTCTACCTCACCCCCTTTTATATCAATCTTCACATCCCAGTTAAACTCCTGGAGTCTTTGCTGTTTCACTACAAGCGGTAGGATCTTGATAATCATACCCTCCTCAGAGATATATGGCGCAGGATGGAGGTACTCGTTTCGTAAGTGACCTCCTAATGTGAATATCTAACATCTCGGCTACTGCGTTTCTACTATTTCTATCATCTTCAACATCAACATAAGGATTCCAAGAGGCCTTATGCGCTCCTCCACTTTATTAGTATCACATATGAGCGATTTTCCTATTGTTTTTCCAGCACCCACTCATTCCTTCATTCTTATACCATGTTCTGCCCTTCGCAGCACTTTGCATTATTCCGGATCTAGGATGGCTATTATACACTACCATTGCTGCAAACTCAGCTCTTGCGTGACTGGCTGATCATGTTTTTCTAGAGGGAAGAAATTTAACCTTTCCACTCCCCCCCATATATCCATCCATCTATTTTCTGATCCTCCCGATCTTTATTGATTTAAATTGTCTCTTAGTATCCCTACTCTGCCATTTGTGCGATTTGTTTTTTGATTAAATTGAACCCATTTCGGTTGGTGCTTCCAAATTTGGCGTTATTTTTTCACATGCAGATGGACTTACTCTCTCCGAGCTTTATGTCATCCGTAAATTTCAAAATAACTTTACCTTGGGATGCAGCTCTTATGACGGGAATCTGGCCGTTTGAGTTAACTCTCAACTTCTAACCAAATTAAATAAAACTTTACAGGCCTAGTTACTGCTCGATCTCTAACCGATATCCATCAAGCACGCATACATAACAACGAAGGTGAGCAATCTTTTCTCCAGTTGGTCACTGCTAACATAGTAAATTTTCTTCCAAAATGGTGCAAGCTGTGCCTTTCCCGCAAAATTGTACTCTCACAACACGCAGTCGTTCGTCTAGTCATTATTACCAATTCGTCATCCTTTGCTGCTGGGACGATGCAGTTGCAGACTATATGTGTCCTCACAATCAAAAATTCTTCAAGGATTAGGTCTACATGTTCAAATGGGAGTCAGCATTGTCATCAGTTTTTTTAGTTCTTCTACACTTTTATCGGAATTTTAGTAACTATGAATCATTCTCTGTAGTAAAATTTCTCAAGGGGACTATGTTGCTTCTCTTTCCTATAGAGGATTTACGGAATGTGCCAATCAAGGAGATAAGTCGAATTTACCAATTATTTGCGCTTCTATGGAGTCGTCTATGGAAATTAGATGATTTAGACTATTTTTCTAGTTAGCCGTCGTTGGATGCACAGCATACCCAGAAGGTTGTTAATGAGGTGGATCACGTTCTAATCTGTCAAGGAGAATTATGGTGATCCTAGAAAGAGTGGCGAACGTAGGGAGGATCAGTTACCCGGATTACGAAAACGAATAAGTGTGTCACACAGGATGTTCACCTGGACTGGAGACACACAAACAGTGAAGTAATCAGGTGACGGCTGGAGAATAGAAGTTCCCGAGATTTAAAATGTTTCCGTATAATATAGAAAGTACTGATTTTGCACGCAAATTTATCACATTCTTTCCTGCCTTAGCACAAACCGTTTATTTTCCTATTCTTAGCTGGTTAATGTTTGCTTACTTGGCATTATTCTTCGTCAACAGGCACCTGTGATTATTGACGACGATAGATGCCTGTGCTGCCTTGCTAGTTCGTAGCCCCGTATTTGTCATCTGAATGCCCAAAAAAAGAAGAATGTGCAATGATTTCGATATTTATGTCTGAGGATCTCAAGGTGCAGTCTGTGATGACAGCATGACTTCTGCGTGCGTTGACTATATTTTCCGTCCTGAACATATTACTTTTATTTTGAGAGTAGCGAAAACGTTCGTTTATCAATCTCACCATGACGCTAACGCTGGTACATACCCGTCAGTTAGAATTCGTACAGGAAGGAAGCTAGAACAGACAGAATCAAACATCTGAATGAGAAGTGTATATCAAATTAACGTCCTCAAGCTGTAAGATATGAACATGTCTGATTCTCCGAAGAGCTACTTATCTCTGTGATCGTACAAAAAGTAGGACCGAAAACTTTGCTCCGCTCCTCGTAGATTTCGCACTGCAGTGGTCTGCTGTTGAGAGCTGGCGCTTGTTTGGAGCGTAAGGCACTTCATTACGTTCTGATGTGATTTGTCGAAAATTTAGGTTGCAAAACGGTTTCAGTGGACCGGGTACATAAAGTATTAAAGATGTTTCGTGATAACCAGCTCTCCCGAAAAGGAAAGCAAGGCTGTTAAGGAGATATTCCGGTACTCAGTGAGTGCCTTTCACAGAATCAGAAGATTTTCGCTGCTGGAAGGCTCCCTGTGCGTTTATTTGGTACTGCTATGTTCCTGGTATTTCCCACTGTCAAGAAATGGAGTGCCATATTCTAATAGAATATGCACAAACCTTTAAAATCCAATCCTTCGAGGGAAACTTTTGAAAGAATTGCTATCAACCTTAAGATAAAATTCCGGAGTATGTGGCGAAGAGTTCTACAAAACTATAACCATTCAGAGAAGCCGATGTATTGATGTTGCGATGCTCAATAATAACCCCTGCAGTAAAATATACTTCCTTACAAAGGCATTCTTTATCGTCCATGAACACCACCACTGTTGATGAAGCTAGTGGACCTACTCGAGAAAACATTATCTCACAATAGCTAATTGAAATAACACCACAGACCCTGTATTTGATGCAGAATTATGCGCCGCCTCATTGCAAACATTTGTGAGTTTTCTTTCCCTTGAGATAAAACTCTGCTCCGAAGGCTATGCAAGTGTCTGTTATATCTAACAGTAGTTTTGGCCCGGGATTTCACACTGTGCAAGTTGTAGCCTAATCAGGTGATGTTTTGGTTCGAGGTTCCGTGTTTTGCTGATCTTCAGAAGCCGCCCATGTTTGCAGAAACCACCCAACAAAGGAACACCTTGTTTGGATTGGTAGTCAGACACCGAATTGGTGTGAAAAGTATAAAAAACCAGCGCTGTCGCTTTGCGCGGAAGCACATTCAAAATGGCTTGTGTTTGGAGGTGGTGATCTTAAAAATGGCTGAAATTTCTAGGCTTATTTACGGGGATCAGAGTGAAGTGACATTAATCCGAGAGGGGGTGGTTTTTATTGGGACATTTACCATCAACTGACAATCAGCTATGCGTTTGGAATAAAGATTTTAGTTGGTGCGCAATGACTTCAAGACAGGCAGGACACCGTTTATAAGCACCTTCGACTCCTGGAATAGATCTGCTAAACTTAGTTACTATGTGGTGCAAACAAACTTCATTTTTAGCGGGCTTGTGGTGTTATCGAAAAATCGTTTTCTGATAGGCGTTTTAGTGCACACGGCCATGATTCCAGTGGTTGGTGTTTGTTCTTCTCATCCGAGCTATGGGACCCTTGTAATTGTACAGTGTTCCTAGTCTTCAATAGCTGACCCAGCTCATGTTGCGTTGAAAACATCTAACCTCTTATCTACTAATGAATGACGTTCACTTGGTTCTTGTATCACCGCACTGGATATCCCACATCCTCTCTCAGGTTATATTCAGACCCTTACTAGATGGGGTTTATGTTTTTGTAAAATCTGTCCCATTTGTATCTTACACTTCAAGTTCATTGAGCAGTTAACTTCTGGAGTAATCCGGACGCGTTCTTCGATGCTTGAAAGTGTATAGAATTCCAAACCGTTCTTCTAAAATCATCAGGATGAAGATTGGCATTACCAATTTCGTCTTCCTTGAGTGACGATAGTTGGATGTGTGTTGCGTCACAAGTAAACAGATATAGTATGACTTCAGGCCATCGAGGGTATGTGTCAAGAGGTCTGCAAGCAATGTTTCAAAAGTATGGCTTCTGTCAGTGGTTAATAAGGCTATCTTAACCTACGTGTTTTAGTCGATTCAACTGCAACCCTAATTCTAGGCGGAGAGGAATGAAAGCCAACGACTTCAAAGTTGTTCCCCTGCTCAAACCGTCGTTCCGTTAGGCCTAGGGGAGGTGGAAAAAATTCATGATGCTGATGACCTGATTTCGTCACAAATTGTGTGACCTCATCAGTTCATTTTCGTTTTGTTCACAGCGAACTCTACATTGGTTTCCAGTGAAAAGATAACTTGTTGCTGATACATGTGATCGCTAACCGCGGTCTATATTTTTGTACGCGCCAGATGTACCATACGGCACATTACTCATGTAGTGGATGGATAAAAGTTAGAACAACGGTGAAGCAGACCAAGCAAACTCCCCAATTTGCCCCTACGCAAGTTTCTTTATTAAACCGTTCTTTTTTGTAACTGCCAGTGGATGATCAAACAGACGCCCCATAGGTGTGAACCAGCGACAAAAGTAGCAACAGTCAACAGTCAACAACAGCAGGTAGACAAAATGGACGGGTTTTCTTGTGACTACAGTGTTGTCACGCTTGATATGGTTGTGCGCGTGGTGGACCAATCATCCCAACTACGGTGTATCGCAAAATCAAGAGCATACATGTGCAACTAATGAGCCACACTGACCGAGTTTTGTGGTAACCAAATTAGAAAGGACGGTGTCAAAATGTGTGGACAGCAGACCAGCCTGGAAATTCATATGTGAATGTCCAGAACGTCCGTAATGTTTGTCAACCGTCTACACCATACGGGTTAAATTGTTGGATCGCTAATAGCATACGTTGAGGGACCTAGTTTTCCTTAGCACCTACGTGTTTAGTAATGTGCGACTTGTGCAGTCTCATTCCGGCTAATTTACGTCTGCAATATTTGCCCTTACAGTACCTTAATTGCTTAATTTTAACTGCAAGTTGAACAGACCCAGAAAATCACAAATAGGATTCTATTACTCATAAGGAGGACTCTGAAGTTCCCCACTGATATGATCATTTGTAATATCGAAAGGTCGGTTACTGCTTTCCAAGTGAGATGGTAAAAACTGTCTTCTGATAACAACATTACGCAGGAATGGTACCGCGGCACATCTGGGCAGTCGGAACAATTTGATCTGGCTGTAACATCGTCCGATTTGCGCCTTGGAAAAATCAGGCAGGTGCTACATGACAAACAGGCAACAGCCATCTGTGGAATTGTCTGGAAAACGAGCCACACCTCCTGAGGGGGAAGCCCTTTCTCTGTTTTGAAGTGATTATTTGGGTACGTTCAGGGTGCCTTGGTAGAATAGTGGCAACACGCCCATCTCACACTTCTGACCTTAAAGCCCCGACAAGGCCAGTGGCATACACTGTTGCTGAGCCCTGTTTAGAATAAAATTTGAGTCAAGTTCTTTTTCGATGTAACATGGATCAACATGTACAGAAGGAAAGCTGGTAAAAGAGTGATATGAATACAACTTCTGCAATCCCACGCTTAATGACAACCAGACGACTCATTGTGGAATTATTCAAACGGAGGGAACCATACAGAAGTTCGTTTTCCATGCTGCTCGCTCTCTATACTGATAGGTCATTGACTACACGAACGATAGTGCATGGAATTAGTTATTGTAAGGATGGAAAAACCAACCGAGTCACCAGTTAGTCAGCTTGGTTTGAAACGTAAAACTCCAGTTGGATGAGTCTCGCACAGAAATATGTCTATACTTAGGCATGGACCGTTAATTCCGTGCAGAGCTTTTATGTTATTTGCTCAGCTGCTCAGCACCAACAAACTCAAACAGTGAGGTCGATATGCCCAAGCGTGAATTCAACCTAATTTCCCACACGGCATACTGCAACACAAAGTTCGACGTTTTGTTGTGAATGATTTCATTGCGTGCATTTGTGAACGATTCGTGTGTGGAGTGTAATTAGAACTCGGGATTGAAACCAGGATTCCTTTTAAGTTATGCTTTACTTTAATCATATAAAAAACCTGAATAGTGAAACGGCGAGAATCAAGTTCGTATAGCAAGCCAATTAAATACGTCCAAGACGTGAAAAAACCTACGTTTAAGCTATTTGATGTTCAGTGGGTCGGAAGAAGGCCTTTATTGATAACTAAAGGTTTCCGGGTTTCACGTAGAGCACGTTTCGACACAAGACAAATCAATAGCTACGATAAGCACGACGGGTTGACATTCGAAAATATATTAGGATGACAACGATAATGAAGATTTCACTGTGTATTTATGCAGAAATTCCATTTGCAAGAAGTAATCAAGAGGCAAACATAGCATGCTCTTTTCCCGATTGCTCAACTTTTTACACTCGACTGGCGAAGGCTAATGGCGAAATACTCACCTGGTTTACTTTGAGGTCGGAATTGCAGTGATGGATTTGTAATCCGATGTTTCGAGGAATGCTGAGTAAAAGATAACTGAACACTGCAATACACACTTATGAGAAGCACTACAATCCTGCGATCCTCAGCGCAAAAAGGGCTATTTCAAAATTTATCCACCTTCCATTCACGTTTAGTATCGCAAAAGCTAGTTTTGCGGCCGGTGCGCATCTAAAATTATGGAATAATAGCTTATTAGCCGTACACAAAAAATAAAAATTGTTCAAAGTTCAAGAGAACAAAATTTGAATGTGGCTACACCTCAGGCTACCAGAAATCAGTGGTTGGTATGGCAGCCTTTTTGGTTGTTGGTAAGACACTCCAAGGGTTAACCGGAATGCAGTGTAGTTTTTTCTTTTGTTGGTCGCTGGTTTGTTCACGAAAGAGATATTTCAATGTGGTCCACCATAATTTTCCCGATGTGCGTCAGCCACGAACAAAGAAAACTGCATCACATCCGAATATCAAACCTGCCAGTGACATTGAATATGTGGCAGACATGTCTCGTTAGCTTAGCATCTTACTTCGATTGCTGCACTCACGTCATTACTTGGTGACTTCTCTCGCTCTCTTTTTACTAGAAGCAAGCGGTTTTAATTCAATTTTACCAAACCTCATACTTGTGGGTTTCATAAAATTGCCTGAAAAATAACTCCATGTTCCACATGATCAAGCACAACGAGGTGAGTGGAAAAGCGACTAATTCAAATGATGCAGACAAATAAAAGTGTCAAGGAATCGCACCTCTTCACTGGAATCGATGCAGGCACGGAAAATTGATGAGCAAAAGGTAAGTGATTCCATAAAAGACATCCCAATAATAATGTGTTTTCTTAGAAGCTAGAACAACAGTAATTAATGAGACTATAAAAAATGTGGCAGTGATCTGGAGAGCGTGAATGAGATGCAGAGTTAGTGACAGGCTAACTACCCTACTGCTATAAACGGAAAAACCGTATTTCGATCTGAGAAGGTCAGTAAATAAGTGATTTTTTCAAAGAGGTTTTGCGGTAGATAATGTGAATCCAAATGGCTTAACTTTGTGTGCATCATATGATTTCACTTGTCTATTCTTTTCGCTCGTGCTTAAGTTTGGCCCTGGTAGATTTAGGTTTGAACTTCCATGCAAGGTCCGAAAGTTTAATAGGTTAAGCCACCTACAACATTAGCGAAACTTGAAATCCAAGTAACCAGTTTGAAACGAATAATGGAGTTGAGTTCATTCGACGTTGTCAATGCAGATATTACAAGCATCAGTATGTCATAAACGCATGATGAACGTTGTTCCATACAGATACGCTTGAACAATGAAATTGTTAAGAACAACAGCCTATCAACAAAAACAATGAGGCTACTGAAGCAAGTGACTTCAGTGCATTGAAGTTGGGAGTCGTCCCCATCAAATGTCCTTTAATGAGACAACACATGGAGGACAAACTTCCTATTCAGGCCATCTCAATATGATTTTACTAATTTGTCTGCTATTTGGAGTCAGATATTTTGGTTGAACGATGGAACGTTTTTTCAGGCAGTTGTCTTAAAACACTCCGGCAGGTCTTTTCAAAGGAAATCGACATATCACTAGCGGTTCACTTTCAGCCCACCTGTTTTGTACAGGATGTCAAATCAACGTTCCAGCGTGTTTTAAACGTAGTTACAAAGTTTTGTCAGTGTTTCCGAAAGTACCTAGATCTTTACATCTAGCCACAAGTGAAAACAATTTCATATATATTTATAGGCCACAACTTTCTACACACAGATGCTGCGTACAGACATCGGCACTCGCGAGGCCAGAAAATCAAATATTCTCCCCAAGACTCCGTCGCCGCGTCAGTCCTAATGAAAGCTATGACAATTAATTGATTGTTAACTTGAATAACCCCGGTTAACTCTGTCAAGCTATAAGCCATATCCATTTGTGTATTAGAGGTAAACAATGCGATGTCAGAAGTGTTAAGTTCGCTCACACCGTATCCTGCTTAATGTGACCATCTTGGTTTTCCAAACAAATGAACTGAGAGACCTCGCCGGTAATGGGGATTGTTTGAAATCTGATTGTTGGAAGTGTAGAATTGAGTAAATTCATACGAGTGAAATGCCTTTTTGCGGTGAGGAGCAGAATTAGATAAGCATAAACTTAGGCTAGTCAAAAATGACATTTCCTTCATGCATATGGTAAGCAGTACACTTTTATAACTTTTGTGAATACATTTTGCACAGTAAGGATAAGAAATTTGAACCGCATTTCCTCGTCTAGCAAAAACAACTGACCATCTGTTCATTGATATTTTTCTTCAGGGGAATTTTTTCCGATTATTAGGAGCCATCTGATGTAAAGCACGTTCTTGAAAATAAAGGTGAAGAACATGATTATTGGGTTTCCCTAATTGGTTCAAGAGTCTAACTTGATATTTGGGCGGCTGCCCTATGAGAATTTTCCCCGTTGACCGGTTTACAAGTACACATCTGCTGTCACGCGACGCTTCGCCCAGAGCACATATACAGTTCGTATGAGGCAAGTTCTTTCAGGTTATTTGCCTTGATTGCATGCTTACCGCTCATTGGAAGTTACTGAATGACCGATTATGAGGAGGTACAAGAAACAATTGCTGAATATACGCCTTGGTAGTTTGGCTAACAGCTGAAAAGTCTTTTTAAGACGTGACGTGAGTAGGATTTTTACTAGTGATTTCCAAATATAAAACATTAAGAAGGGGTGTTTAAACAGAAATCCCTCAGAATTTTTAGGTGGAGATGATTGTATTGTTTTGGATTGGTCCCAGTAATCAATGAAATTACAATGAAGTATGCCTTATTTTCTTTTGTGAATGGTTGGTAAGTCTTGTAGGTCTGGTAAGTCTAGTAAGTTTTGGGCCTTACAAAAATATATCGTCATTTTGGAAGGAATGATATAAGGGAGGATTTTCTCTCAGGTGCAGGGATGCGTCAATACCGCCTCAACAGAATAATGTGTGTTTGAACATACTTTCAATAAAGTTTAAAAGATGGTCAACGCAGTCCTTCTGTTTTAACAGCATGAAGCTGTTTTATGATTGTCGGGAATCATGATGAATTTTTACCTCAAAAACCCCTGTACTGCCTCTACCGATAAGTTTTCTGAAAATGTCGGCAACAGAGATAACGAAAGCTTAAGAAATCTAAACCAGAAGAGAACGAATCCCCACTCCTATGAATATATACGTACGCTGGTAGACAAGCTTGAAACCTATGCTGAGGATCTAACTGAGGAAACATCACACTGAGATTCTTTCTGAACCACTTTATTACGGGTTTTATCTCAGTGGTAGCCTTATATTATTGTAAAAGCGCCCTCAAAGTTTTAAGCCTGTGACGTTCACAAAAATGAGTCGTTTATTTACTTTCATCGCCATTTCTTCGTAACCATATCATTTCCTCAAGGACAGAACACAAATACGGTCCGCTCACAATTGAAGAGGGGCAGGAGTTATGCCTTTACGCTAAACGATATGCCACTTCCAACAATATGGTCGTCCCCAAATACCTCAGGGCTGTAGAGGCAAACATCTCCGTAAACCTCGGAGGCAGAAACTATATTGTTCAACTACATCAAGTTGCATGACACCGGCGTCCATCAGCCTGCAGAGGCCTGTATCCCAACGGTCTGTTTAGGACTGGAATCTGAGATGTTCCTAAGAAACTGCCTTTTGAGAAGTAACGGTATCATGTGAGAATTATTATGGATTTAAAGGAATGGAACTGCATTATTTTGTCGGTTAGCAAGTCAGTCGGATAAAGCAAGAGCGTTGATTTACCTTCAACTCTGAAAAGATGAGCCAGATTCACACACACCTTTCTCTTAAATGTACCGGATTTGAATATTCCTAGGCAATCACACAGATTCCTATGTATGAGTTAGGAAATTACGCAATAGTGGAAAAGATGAACTCTACTTGAATTTATTCATTTCGTCGTCGTTTAGCAGTTTTCGCACACTTTTTTGTACAGCCTTTCGCAGAGAGAAAGGTTTAAATTCATTTAGAGAATGTTAGTGTGTGGGTGCAAGTGCGTCCATTCCCCCCAAAAAAATAACGGTCTAGCTGGGAGATATGGGTGTTTCGTACGCTGTCTACAACAACCGGAACTGTTGAAGCATGTCAAAGCAAACCCAAAGTTCACGCTTTCGAACTGCACGCAGTGTTATTTCAGCAAGCCGCAGTTTTATGCTGAAGCCATTTTGACTTTGGCACTTACTGAAAATTCGTTTCGCCTTGGCTAATGCCTGGCATCAGCTGTTTTACAATCGTATCCGCGATGGAAGGAGCGTTTCTGGGCACCACAGCCTGAAGTTGAGTACTGATCTGAAAGAGACTAGAAATCCAAATCAGCCTTAGCGAGGAGGGAATGAAAAACGTGGGGATTATATTCTCGTATAGTCCAGTAGTGCTTTAGTACCAACCGACCACGTGTACGATTGACTTAGAAATTTGTGCTTTTTCACTTTAATGGTGGAAAGTGAATGCACAGCATTCTTCTCCAAAGCACATCAATGGACCTGTTAATTTTTCCACCAACTTATCATGCTCTACAGCAGTTCCTATACTTGCATCCATCAGCAACCCTGTATCTGCCTTCAAGTACCTGGCGAATCTGTGAAGTCCGAGATTCTACCGCCCAGTCTTCCAGTGAGCAGGCCCCTAAGAAGGCTCAGTACAGTATTATTTAGGCATGACTGCAGGTGTAAAGAACTCAGTGCTCCAAACTTCCAGTGTCCACGTAGGAGAGGTCTGTTGGCACGTTGTAAGGTTTGCCTGGCTGGAAACAACTTCAGGCAAAAGAGGACTTTGAGGTCTACAAAATCCCCATTATTGACAACTCCAATAAGCCTAAGTGATGATGCGATAAGTGACCGAGTGAGTGAGTGACCGACCGACAGTGGTCGAGTGTCCAGATGGACAAAGGGAGGACTAGCATAATCTCCAGCCAGCAGCAGATCAACCTAGCGTTAAGTAACAACTGAGATATTTCGGTTTGTGAGTAAGCGTGGGTGAGTAACCGATATGCGGACGAGACAGGCATAAATCTTAGCGACTGTGGGTTCACCACAATATATGTTATAATATCGCATGATATTTCTTTGTTATACTGTTTTCAAAGCATCGCCATTCTTATGGTGATTACAAATGCTAAGGTCGATTATTTCTATGAGTCTATCAGTGACTTGCAACCCTATATGGACTTTCGGATAAAGATAGAGCCTACTTCAAACTCACAAATCTTCATGGATTACACGACGGGTAAGATCGGCAAATAATTAAAATTACCGTCTACTACACACACTGGTATTGTTCCAGACTGTTCAACGTTCTGTCCAAAAGCTGCAATTTATGGTCCATTAAGGGCCGTGTGTATGAAATTCGAGCGAAAATTGGCTCCAAAAACCGGCGATCACGAGTGATATTGGACCCGATATCAAGACAAATTAGGGAATAAATGGACACAGACGTGGTTCTACACAACATGAATATCCAAGATTACTCGAACGATGCTAATGAATATTAAGGTGGTGCCCCAAAAATGACGAACGTTACATTCAGTATTGGGGTGACTAACGTATCTCCAAATTGAACGGATTCTGGAATGCATGTACAAAAGTGAACGCAAACACGGTACTAAGGTCCGCGGGGAACACAGTAAGGAATTACTCACCAGAGTTTGTATGTGCAAAAGAAGAGTAACTAAACCGACAGAAACTTCAAAGTACTATCAAGTGTGGTTCAAAAATGGCGAGATATGCACTGGACACAAAACATAACGCGTTCGGAAAATGTGAAAATTTGAAATGGAGGTTACGATTTACATCATGGCGACTAATGGCTTAGACGGTATAGTCACCTGGTATCCTAAGTTGTACAGCACAGGGAAGTTTAGATTTCGTGAGCGTGTGGGGAGCAGTAGTGGATCAACCTGTTTGGTACCTGACGGTGCGCAACTAACAATCAAGTTGGATCTTTAACAGAATTAATATAGATAGAAAGTAGAAAACCAAAACCAAAAAACTTGTAACCACAATCCCTTATCAGCTTGTGGCAGTTCTAACGTACACTCGCACAAACCATCACACAACCAGAAAAATTTAACTCAGATAACCAGCTCAAATATATCTGGATAATCCCCTCAGGTCTAATTCGCCCTCAATAGTGGCTGTCAGTCTCTGGGTACTGCTTGAATTTTGCACCGTTATCTCGAGCTGTATTACCACATCAGACTGGATTTTCTGTCCAAATTCTGTGTTCTCCAAGCCGCTCAATAACTTCTCTCTCTCCAATTTCTGCATTCGAGGCCCACGATCGTCCTTGTTGACATTGTGGTCAGGTTAAATAGTGAATGTGGTTAAGAAGTTTGCCCAAGGACATTGTTGGACGACCAAAGTTTCGAGAGCAATCGATACCTTGAATGTGATTTTCATCTTTACACGCCAATGCATACGTCCAATGTACTGTGACTCCCTACACGATTCGATACCTCTGCATTAGTAATTCTGACGACATGGCGGCTACCTGGGTGAAACTGTGATGTAACCTTGAAGCTGCATGGTCGTGTCCTATTTTCTCTTTCACAACGTTACCTAAAGTTCTCCGTAATTTTTGACCTGTATAGTATAAATCATTGTTTGGCTGCATGAAGCTTTTCTTTGTTTAACCTCAACTATCAGTGATGCCGAGTTTACTAATATAGTTTCTTTCTGGTGATTCAAAACGACCTTAAACAGGCCATTTACAACAATACGATACATATGCAATGAAAATGTATCTGGAAGTTGGGCATTCTAGACACTAGTCCGAAGTCTGATTGAGAAAAATGGGTAAAACTTCAAAAGTAGCAGATTCACAAAAGTACCAATCCGCTGTCACTCGATGGTTTGTACTTAAGGGCTATTATGTTAAGTTTATTGTTTCTAGCCGAGTGGTATTACTAACACACAGTGGGCTCTCGTAGACTTCAGTAGGTGTAACAGTTCAGCTGTAAGCGAGGAGCCAAGCTTTAGCGTAAGTATTCTGAATCTAATAGCTCCAGAGACAAATGTAATCCAACAGTTGTTGCGCAAATGAAGTGCCGATATCTTGGAGTACAAAGGCCGTGTTTTTTTTGCCAAATACACTTCTCTGTAAACTAAGTTGGAGCACAAATGTATCTCCAGTTTATGGAATGTGCTGCACAAAGGCCGCCTCACGTTTCAGTTGGTACGATATTTGAGATATTGCAGTATATTTTCTTGAAGAAAACTACTCACATGGCTACTATAAACCCGTTGACAGCCCGCGAGCAGTTTTACCTCTTCAACTCGGGCTCAACGGTTATGAGCAGTCTCCGAGTATCCGACAAACCAAAAATCTATTTGAAATCAAATTGGATGGAATTACTGAATTACACTCATTTGCAGACCATTTGGGTTTTGACGGGAGCCTCAACTGAATTCCAACTAGATTCCTTGTTCAGGATATTCCTCAGCGCATGTTTTCGCTACAGGTGACGAGTTCCCTAGGGCCATCAGTAAGTCACCAAAAAATGGGACTTTAATCATCCACTGGACGATGGTGCATTGGATAACTTTATATGCCACTAAAAATTGGTTTTCCTGGAAATTTTAAGCTATTTGTACGATGTGTCTTGACCTTAAGTTAGAGGACTTGGGGCGATGTGAAACACTGTAGGATGGCTTGAGTTGAGTTAAAGAGACTGGCATTAATCGACTGCTGACACCATACATGCTTAGGCCGATCGGATGTCTTTACTACTGGGAAGGGTAGAACAAACTTTTGAGAAACCGGTTCTAATCATTCTTTTCTCTGTTTTTCCAGCCCACTCGGAATAAAATGTTCTGGATTTTTTATACCTGAGAAATTCGTGAATTTCGGTATATCGATCGGAATTGAACAGCGTTTGACGGTCGAGAGGGCCGTGAGCAATACCGGTAGCAAAAACAATAAATAATGCTCTGATGATACCTGAATGATTCCAGTGCAATAGCAATAGGAGGAGCAATCAGAAATACCGGGTACACTTCGTTAAGGACAACGGAGGACACAAAGAAGTCACTGGGTAAAACAAAGGTGCAACTCAGACTCTATAGCTGTAAGCTATTGGTTGAAGAAACAACAGGCTATTTTTCTTGTCTATTTAGTGGCGGGACACCCATTTTATGATTAGGGTGTTCCCTGTTTGGTCGAATCACATCACTAGTGACACAGAGGTGAACAGTGGCAGACTTAGTCAAATTCATGTACATGCAGTCGTCTCCCTACAGAAGAAATTTAAAGGCCATTTTTCCTCTTTTAGGAGGGTGGGTCTTTATTTGTACTTATTTTGTACTTAATGTGTACCTAATTTATTTAATTATACTTGATTCCATAAAGTTCCATCCAAGTCATGGTGCACTGAAAACTAATTAGGGCTGTGTGCAAGAATGTTTTTTCGAAAGAAATCCTTCAGTGAGTATTGTATAAGCTTCTCTCTTAGTACAAAATTTTTTCAAAGTAAATACAACGTGGAGAATAAATCATTTAAGTCCTTTCTTCTGGGGTGGCGCTGAATTAGGTAGTGGTTGCTGTTGAAGGCCACTTTGGAATCCATAGAGAGTAGCCTTGTCTCAGGGAGATCCCTGTTTTGGAGATCACTAAATTTATATTGCACCTTGTACGAAAGTAGTCCACATCAATACACAAAGAATAAGCCGAGTAGTCGCTTCCGAGATCGTATACGATTTATTTTTTGCTTTCATCGACTCCTCAAACTCCAGCCGATTTGATCTTGCGGACGGTCTTACTGGAAGGTCTATTGTAGGTTCGACATTGCCAATAGAAGTGGCCACAAAGTAATCAGAGTAGCCCACAACTTAGATTTGTACACTCATTTGCAAACTGATCACCAGTACCGGAACGCTCAGCCGAAATGCCCTTCTCCAGTATGTCAGAATTCTTGCAAGATACTGTATAGCATCACATGCATACTTGTCGGATTGAGTAGAAAATAAGGTTAATGAAAATTCTGGAAATACGCCTAGTTTTTGGAAACAAGAAAGGCAGATAGTTGATCCGCCAATCGGCAAACCCACAAGTTTGTTGCATCGAGAAACTTTTGCGAAATTTTCGACTGACTAGGCACCATAAGGGTAGTTATCGCTGGGACATCGGCTTTTGTGTTAGGCTTGAATACATTCAGTGTTCCAGCACAAATGCGTCATTCCTCTATCTAAGTTCATCTCTATATATTCTAGGGGAATTTTAATCAGACACTGCCATACATGAAGTATATCTGCATACTGCTCTAAACTGTTGTTGGGATACTGTATCTTTGATGATTTCCTTGAAATCCTTCAGCAACTTCATCAGTTGGCACCTGGATATCCCACGACAGACAAAGTTGGTGGTGTAAACAACGTCTGCATTTTGGATAAGGGAAATTTCAGTGAAATGGTATACTCAGTGGGAAGAGAATGATAACACAGTGTTCCTGGCCTGTAATTTGGCATAACCGTCAATCTACACAAACCGGGTTTTGGACATTTTTGAAGCCACCGACCAGTAGTCCCTAGCAGTCCCTAAGTTGCAACTCTTATCTGTTACAGCTGACAGGTAACCCCAGAAACAAGAGCCATTCCCTGCACTCTTGGATAATCGTGAGCATAAAGAGGTTGGACTTATTCTGGTGAAGTGACGTCGTGCACTTTCTAAGGGAATTTAGGCCAGCGTACCCAGAAATTAGAAATTCCATTTAGAGCTGGATGGAAAAACCCCTGTAAATTCTGCTGGAAATGGTCTTTTTCCTCCAAGAAGACTGATCACTTTCAAAATGTCCCCTCCATCAAGTATCTGCGACGTATTTTTCCATTGCCTATGTCCTCTTTTGTGACATAAATCAATTAGCTGCTATCATCAGGGTATTGTGGTTCATTCAGAGGAAATTATCTTCGTAATTTAGTATTTCCAAGTGATTGCCTTGGCTTTGGAAAAGCTGTTGGCATGATGACTGATTAATCCTATGATTAAATAAAATACCTCAAAGATGGATTACTGGCGGTGATCGGAACGATATATATATATATATATATATTCGGCTGACAATAACAATTATAGATGCCAGAACAAATGAAAGTGACACCTTTTGTTGTTGCAGTCGATTTGCCTTGGTATTAGGAATATTGGGGAGCCGGTTAAAAAACACTGAAATAAATCCTTTTTATTCTTACCTGTTCTCAGTTACTTAACATTGTAGTACACCTAACACCGTTTCCTAATTTTGTGATATGTGATTGTTGAAAAGCCCACCAGTTTTTATTAAACAAGCAAAAATCTGATCAACGCTGTTGTATTTAGACAGCAGAACTGTTTGTTTAGCGGACTGAAGTTTGATGATAACCTTAAGTGAAAGGGAACTGAGAAAAATTTCGTTTTACGGTTTAGGAAGGGTCGTGGTAACAGCCAAAATTGTTTTTTTCCACCCCTCACCTCGTCCCTGTTGCCAATCCTAATGATCTTGAACTGACTTGTGACTGCAATCTTAAAATTTCGACCAGCAACCTCTATTACGCAACACTTGAAATCCTTGTTTGAAAGATCACTGATGCGATAATCTAACTGTGAAACAATCACACTGGTGATCGGCTGCTCGGGCCGGATGTTTAACTATTCAAATACTAGCCGGGATCTTGTGAGTTTGAAATACGAACGAGTTTTTAAGCTTACTAGATGTCGCTTACTAGACGCAGTCCGCCGCTGAGCTACCGCCCTATACGATTCTTAGGGCGCTTCCTCAGGATACGCCTGCATCGTTGTATCCATACGTAATGAATTTATGGTCACCCGTGTGAATACAATTATTGTTTTCACTTTCTGGCAGCGGCGAGCAAATCTGATTTATTCAGAAAACTACACACATAGTCCGATCTTATTTCGGACACACGCTGATCTCTTTTAAATAACCCTCCGTTACCACTCGGAACAATTTTTGAGGAACAAACGTCCATCTGGCTCAGCGTATCGGTTCAGTATCGGCGAAACAGTAAAGCCCCACAGAAAAGAAAGTTTAACGGATTCGTTGTGGATCTACGTGCATGTGAGAAGCACAGAACGATAAAGAACTATGTATTTGGAGTCTTGTATTTAGACGAGCACAGATCTGGCGGTTAAAGAGGGGTAGTAGTCGGACTGAGCAAGTTCCCGAACACAAGAATATACTTATACATAAAACTCTTATTTTTAGGAGTAGTTTTAGAAATAGTTAAAAGTAGTTTTGTGAAGTTCATTCTACCATCTCCAAATTAAACACAATTTACCAAACAGTTGGATCAAGTGTAAGGGTTGAATTCCAAAATGCCGCCATTTCCCAAATAGATTTTCAAACTCGACTATAGTGTATTATACTCGATTGAAGACTGCCTTATACTCTGTTGTAATAAATTTTTGCCTCTTGCACGCACCAACATAATTGCAAATGAGTGCACAAGTCCACCTATGTACAAAGTAGTGTTCACGTAGTAAATGACTGAAGGAATTTTGTAAAACAACACTTACTAGACGAGACCCGGGACGAGTCAGTTAGGGACAGTTTTCATCAACCTGTTACACCGAACGTCGCGATCTGGGATATCGTTCCAAATGGAACACGAGACTGCCTTTCTCCAGCAAATTTGTTTGGAGCGTAGGACAAGTAAGAGGTTTATCACCGATTCGGTATAGTCTGTATCTATCTAATTTGTTTTGCAAATGACCGTAAACATCCACTCAAGTCAATTGCGTTTAACGAAAGCACAATGTCCCCAGAAGGCCTCAATCCCCATCGCCAAAGTAGGTGCACACAAGCAGAGCGCGTGAGCAAACTTGAAAAAAATGTGTTACAATCGAAAGTACAAAAAGATGCAGGCCTGAGTTTTTCGTTTTGTCGATCGGCATTGCTGACAATGTCTGATACCTTCGTGAAATCCTCTGAACATTCGAGTGCGACGAAAAAAGGCTGCATGGGTGCGAAATGAAGTTCTGCTAGATGACGCCTGTATTGTCGGCGCTTAATTGAGCACATCACATGCCTGGACATCCGGAACGAAGTATTTTCAATGAGATAGCAACTTTGACCACCATTTTGCTACACTAGAATGTGCTGAACTCCACCGGCCGCACACTTGTTTGACGACGTATTAAAATCTGAGCAGAAAGATCTGACCGATTTTTACGGCATGTCTGAATTGACCATGATTATTCCACGTCCCGAATGCACGGCCTTATTAGTTAGTGACGGAAAAAGTCCTAACAAAATTAGATTGTTTCTACTGCATAGACCAGCGGAACGGGTAATTCCCACAACTGATTCAAACAATCCATCGGGTTTAACCATCCTTAGGAGATAGCAGCCAAGAATGACTCCTTGAGGCGTACATCAGGAGGCTTGTCCATTATGGTGAAGTCCTCTGAAGCCTCCAAAAAGTAATCTTTTCTTCACTGTTAAAACTTGTTTGGGATGATATCTCTAGTCCTAGGCAACGAAGAAACATAAAGGTGATTTTCTGTGAGAGGTGTTTGTTTGTTTGTATTCCCTCTACAGTAAAATGTCTGGCTGGAAAGGAATCCCTTGAAGACCCAATTGTTGCGCAGTACTTTTGCGTGAAAAAGATGCGATGGCGTCTGAATGATAGTGGGTATTCGCATGCACCAGTAAGAAGAAGCATGACATATTTTGATGTTATTTCTAGTGCCCCGAAGAACCCGTTCCTAGAAAAGGCATACGTTTTTTGGTTGCCTGAGACCCACCCAGGTTGTCGGTCCACCCACTAAATTTCTATAATGCGAGCGGATAATAATGTTGTCTTGCGGATTGATTTAATCTTTTGAGGTTACCGGTAGTCTTAGGTTCATTGCTACTAATCCGGTAAACAGCTTCTATCAGCTTTAAGAAAAAGTGGCTCGCGAGTTTTTCCGGCCCTTTCTTCGATGACAGGAGAACTTGCCTCTGAGAGATATGCCCAGTGGTCTTGCCGAGACTTAAAAGAGAGGCCCTCAAAGCGTAGCAGCACCGAGCTAAATCTAATGGGGCCATAGAATTTTTTTTGGATATTAGTCTCATTTCGGAGGGGACTACAGTAGTTCCGATGCAAACCAACACAACAATGGTGCAAATGAAGAATCAAATCCGTACCAACACATTATGTATGTGTTATGAATAATGGCATCCTCCGTCTGAAACAAACAGTGTTCACTTATTTATAATAAATTTTCCAAGGTGGCAGGTTCTTTTATTAAACATTTTCGATTTTATCATATCTCTAAATATCGTCCACACATTGTGATATAGATTTTTGCTTGATATTCAACACAATTAGGAAGGATCACTTGAGCGAAAATAAGTTCATCGGCACACTGCATTCTCAGTAGCGTAATAATAACTACAACCCTGTGGTTCTCTTGCCGGACCCCAAGCGCCGAACACCAGTTGGAACGTTAGCTAGGAGAAACTGCACCTACTGATCATTCCTTATGTTTTAGCGTTTCCCTCAGTGTGGAAGTGTCCCAAATCTACCGCAAAGAGTTAAGTATGACAGAATACACTTTCTTAGAGGAGCTTCTGTAGGTCATAGCCTGTTTTGCTATTTTCTAGGGCAGAGAAATACCTAAAGGTAGTTTATAATTACTTTGAGGCGAGTGAATAACTCTATCACGTTCAATAGAGGTTCGTAAGATAACTGAGCACTGCCTTTGATTTTCCGGCGGAATTGTTGTTAAGGTCACACCAGTATGATCTTAAATGTCTGGTATTATGGTTCTGTTTGGACATTACTGATCCCAGACGTTCATTTGTCTATCAATAAATAAACACGTTGTAATGAAAACTGAAGGTTCAGCGTATTACCATAAAACCTACATTAATCGGTAGATCAGTTTACAAATCTGCAAATCTGCCACAAATCTGCATCTTTTATCGATGCGGGGGATGGTACACAGGTTAATGCTCGATCCAATGACCACATCGCCCAGCAGTTGACCACGTACTATATTAATAGACTTCCCACTTTGAGACTGGGCAGCAGTCCCATTTTTGTTTGACATTAAGTAGACTACTGCTTGTGCGTAAGAATGTTGCCACAAAAGCTATTTTTACGGGTCGTCCATACTATGTTTCGCATCAACGTTTTCAATATCTACAAGAATAGAACTGTATTTCTAACTGTCAGTTTCATGCGCTTTGGGGTTTTTAATTTACTTTAAACTTGCAATGATCTCTTAATCTCATCAAAAACTTGGGACATTATTATTTCGGATATCCTGAATAAGTTTATGTTTTTTGTTTGCAAGCTTTCTTCAAAACTAAAAAATATGTCGGAGTACTTCAAAATATTTATCCATGGAGACAGAAAATCGGTGACCCACATATTCACATCCACAAGACCGTACGCGATTCTCGGGCAGATGTGTCGTTTTATTGTACAATCTTACCTTGGAACCGGCCAGCATTCATGTGTGCGCGTGGGTGTACTGTCAGTTTAACCGTTCTGTTGCAAAATGTCCACTTTTATTTCCCACGTTATCCTTCACAAACCCAAGCTGCTGTTGCGCTTGACGCCACAGTTTGATGTGCACTTGTTACCCAAAAATGGAATTTATAAAATTCACTAAGATAAGCGACTGACAAAGTAAAACTAAATCAACAACGTGCATCAAAATTTACCCTTCTCCAAATGAGTGAGTATTAGAGGTCGTCTAGAATTTCTGGTAGTAAGAGAACACCTGGAAAATCAAAGTGGGAGCACACAATGGAAGGAAGTGAAATCTATTCCATTTTTCTTTTGTTCGGTACATATTTACTCATATTTGGTGCTACATTAGAGGAAGCTTTTTTATAATTGCACTGTCATGGAAGTACCAATATAATTTTCAGCCTTGAAAAATGTTTCGGTCACCAAAAAGGACCGTGGTTTCACAAAACTCGAAGCTGCTAGAGTTCGTCAACATGTAGCATTCCGATGGAACAGGAAGTCATAAATTCACTATGCTCTTCGTCAGCTAATTGTACACACGAATGTATTATAGAAACTTGCTTAGCTTCATCACGGAGCTCGCTCACTTTTCGGGTGGAATGAGTGCTAGTTTTCACGCATCCACCCTTCAATGAACCCGTGAAGAACTCCTCCAGCACCCTGGGCTATCTAGATTAAAAAAATATGTGAAGTCCATTTCAAACGTGAAATCATACCTTTCTTTAAAGGAAATTTAGTCCAACTTTAGCTCTTTTCAATCAAAGTTATTTTTCTTACATTGACTGAACTACTGAAAAACCTGTTCATCTCTAAGTCTTTGTTGATTTGCTTAAACTCTGCAGATCAGTACGGTTACTCTGAATGATTTTCACCAACAGATCGCGACCAGAGCTGTTATCAAAACGCTTGTTTTTTTCTTGGCATTACTTTGTTTATTTGAGCAGAGGTAGATAGTTGTGCGCCCATATCAAACTATACATCCAAATTATCGTTGTGTCAACAAATTTTGGGCTAGCAAATTTGAGATCTTTGATATATACGAGGAGTTTAAAAGCTTGTTCTAGTGCACGTGCCCACTTGACCTTGAATCCCTTATCTCGCACACAACGCAGTAATCATACTGATTGGCACACACCAACCCAGTTTGACGAAAAAATGCGTAGATCAACCACTGCGTCGACGAACCTCTCTTGTAACCGAGTTCTTTCACCAAGGTTACTTCTAATTTCCAGTCACCGGCTGCAGTGAAAAAGATGGCGTATGTGTTCACAGGATACGGCCAAATTATCGGTTCTATTGCAAGCTATTTTAACTCCGTTTCGCTTCACATAGGAGATACATCTAGGCCAATTAAATCTGTGCATGCCGTATAGTTAACGTCTAATTTATTTGATGAATTTATTTAATGAATCGCTGCTATATAAAAAGGCAAATACGAATATACTACACAAAGGCATAATTGAGCGTTGCATTTATCATGATTCTTTTCCAACCTAAAACACCATATCGATAAAGGCACATATCTGTTCAAAATGGAACCTCTAATTTGACTGAAAACATCAAGTGTTTGAATACGGTGATAAGTAGTCCACATTGTATAATCGCATCCCATATTCGGCTACACTTGTGCACGACGTAGTTGGAAATTCACTGAGTCAGCCTAGGTGTGTGTGGAATTTCTAAACAACGAACATTGGACTGTATCAATCCATCTCCATAGAAGTCATCCTGGCTAAGGTGTTAGTTAGCCACTTCCACTGTTCTACTTCCCACAAGGCTTACAAACTGATGGAAGGATTGTGCTGCTTATTTTACTGAAACATGCATATTCATATCAATAGATTTCAAACAATATGACTGAGTATACATATATTTCAAAGTCGGCTTTGCTGACAATGGCAGGTGCGTTTATAAGGGTATGTTTCCGACATTCTCATTATATTTTCTCTTAAATTAAAGCACAAGAATGCCTTTCCTGCCTTCAGACTCTTCTATAGAAATAAATGGATGAGCCCCACAAAAGCCACCACCAGATAAAAGCTGTGTGCGTTTTTTCCTATGTCTGAATGACATGCGAAATGTATTACGGGTACCTGGTACTTCTTGCTCTCTGTCCTAATAACGGCAATTTCTCTGGACCAACCTATTTTACCGTGTTTTATTTTCTATACAGTGACATATTTGGCGAGTAAGGTTCTTACTTTTGCCTACCTTATCCATAGACACTAAAACTCTCCTACCACTCCCAAGCTATTTTATCATACAAGCGAGATTTCTTCTTGACTTAAACAACTTTTGTATAATATGAACTCTGAGTAGTAGTACTTAAGCACTTTCTTGAGTTGACAAAAGGAGGATGAGTAACTTGAAATGCGTGGATTATAAATGGAAACCTACAAATGGAAAACGCATACCTTAATGAAACGAAGTCTTTTATAAACGTCAGATTAAGGTAGCAACATGTACCGATAAACCAATAGGAAAAACGAGTGCACTGAATGTGGGCCGTCACTGTCCGTTGATAACAAGAAATGTCTGGCGTAATTTCGAAGACCATCAGTTATTATGGCAGCTGATGTGCGGTGCACGCATAAAAATCTGATTTCCAGCTTACATCTGTGCTTGCCAATTTAGCAACCGTTGCTTCATCAGGAGCCAATTTTTGGACTGCTGAAAACCATGAACTCGGTGAGCTGGATATAGACCGTTATTTTACGTATATGATGGCCACACAGCTCTACTTGTATTGCTGGAATTTACGAACAATTAATAGGAAGACAACTATTAAACCTGTGGGTGGGAGTTTCGTAAGAAGAGCTTTTGTCTTATCTTCTCCCAAATATCTGAGTTGTTATTATTAGTTGTTATGGTGGAGCTTGTAATTTTCCACGATATTCGGATTCAGAAGATGCGTTTACTCAGGTTTGACGTTGCTATTAGATGTGTGATAAAACATCTTCGTTTTAGTGGCTTGCGGAAAGACTTGAAAAATCGCAAAATTTAACTCTGGAGTCCTTACACAAGACTCAACTTTCGATAGGTTGGGAGGAGAAAATTGTGAAAGTTTTACGCAGGTATTAATAGGTCGTAGATTCAGATGATCGGAAAAGAGTAAGCTCGCGTCGGATAGTGGCCACGGAGCATGACTGGCTTACCTGAAGCACAATGTTTTATTGACAAATTTAGGCATCGGGAGAGAAAAAAGTTAAAATTGTATTTGGTTGGTGCAAACTCTGCTCTGCGTACTTTGAAGGATAGGTATAAACTTATTATATATATATATATATATATATATACGGTTGGCCTGCATCCGAAAATAATATGCCGGTTAACATCGGTTGCTCCAGTACGCGCCTGCAGGCAACCCGTTTGCGCAGAGACGAATATGTTGCTACTTGCAAGTCGCTAACAAAGATTTGAACCCGGGGCAATAAAACGGAATGGCAGGCAAACAGAGTCTCGTTTGAGGCCACCAGGCAGCTTCAGCACGAGAGCATAGGATGTAGTCCATCTTGGTTTCTCATGCACTAAAAGCTAATTCCTCATAATTCCTTCAGTTCCAGAAGGATACCGATCCCTACCATAATATCTTCTGTGAAGTGATTCGGTAACTAGCCACTCACAATGGAGGACAAGGCGATAGACCAGTTGTCGGATGGCTGCAGGCATTTTCATCCCGTAACTTAACTGTAGGGGTAATCAGGTGTAGGACATAATCCGTAAAAATAGATTTTAAAACAATATATGTAAAGTTATTGAGTTTCTCACATTCTATCAATGATAATATTGTTGCTATCCAGAGGTTAATTTTCATTATTGCGATAACTCTTCTCATAAACGTGTCGCTGAAGTAAGTCATAGACTAATTATGTGATGATCCTAAATCTCCATCACCACCGTTACCCCCTCCATGGGATCAAAACAGTTAGAACAGTCTTAAGCTTGTAAAAATTGCGTGCGGTTCATGTTCAGTTAAGGTAATACTGCCAAAAAGGCAGACGAAACAGCAAAGGAAAAACTCTTGCGACAGTTCTTGCCCGCCGTTTTTAAGACGACGAAATGACCGAGAAATCGCGTGATCTCATCATTGACGGGTATCCGGAATGACTGGTCGGGAAAAAAAATTTCAGTCAGCATGTTAGGCAAGCATACACCATAAAAGTGAATAATAAGTTCGCATGAGATAACATAGTCCAGGTCAAAGAAGGGAAAATTTCGCTCACAAGTTTTTTTATAATTCTTTGCTAACAGCTGTATGTTCTCAATCTTCACATGTTCAGTATGCCTAAACTCAAAGATAAAATACATGTCTTTAAACTCACCATGTGTTTATTTGTTTTCGGACTCTTGTAGAACAAGATACATAAGCCTTAAAACCAGACACCTATCCCATCGGGTAAGTAATCGATGTCCATCGAGAATTCTTGAGTTTCTACGCAATGTGGGAGTGCCGGTATATCTACAGCAAAGAGCAAAATTCCAGTTTAGACCGATCTATCCCCCTATGAGGGCTTAATTTACAACGATTACACAACCAACAGCCTACCAAACAAGTTGCTCGCAAGCCCCTTCTGCATGTTAATCAATTAAATCCACCTATCTAAATGTCCTAAGGATTTTTCACTTATCTAAGGAATATAGTGTTACTGTTATACCGAATGGCGTTTCGGTCAATTGCTGTCTCGCCGCGACTGGTCAGTTTTATACCTAGGTCCACCTATTTGCTGTTCAGTTTATCTTGACAACTGGTCTGGCATCCAAATTATTATACAGACCTGAGGATACTTCGCCGGAAACAAGGTTGCTCACAACCTAACAAACAGAGTAGTAGTTATAACAATCGACAAATATCAGCCACAAAACGAAAGTAATTTCTACGATAATACTAGCGTGCATGAGTCTGCAGTTTTGTGTGTTTCTCATCTATTAACGTCTGCCAACCATTCTGAAAGCTTATAGCACCCGCACTAATAAAGGTATGCGGATTGCCGGGCGATTCGGTAGTGAATACTGAGTTGATTTGACTACCTGGAAAATTAAGAAAATGAGTGCTGTCGACAATATGTAGACCAAAAATATGAATAAGTCACCGTAAAACAAACGAGGATTTAGCAGATTATGATTAGGCAGTACCAAACACGCACAGTGCGCGCTAAGACCTCCATCATAGCCCATGTGAATGTATTTAGCGTAAATGATGAACTTCGTTATTCTGTCGTGGATGAGAACTAGCGTAAATATTTGGAAGAGTGCAGCCCACTGACAGAATTTACAAGTCTAACACAATGGGCTGCGGTCGTTTATTACTGAAGTGCATTTTAGCATTCAACTGAAGACATCACGTGACACGTGTGAGGTCTATATCTTATCCACTAAATGCTACCGTTATTTCAGTCCACGACAAAGATGAAGACTTCTCCAGCAGTTTTGCTTGGAACATTTGTATACAGGAAATATTATGCCGGAATGTCACAAATGTTTTATTTTGGAAAGGACTAAAACCATATCTCTTATTATATATAAATGAGACTATCATGGATGCACAACTGTAAACTCATCTGTTCGTTTCCTAGTATGGTTTTAATTAGCATGATTACGTATTGACTTTAGGCTAATCCACGACCTTGACGGTGAAGTAGACGCGTGGTGCACGATAAAAACCGCGTTTGTATTTGTATTTTTTGCGGTCACATTCGTGAATTCAAGCGCCTTTTACAACTACTACATCGCCGAAAAAATTTCTAATCCACGTATTAATGAAAGGATAACTGAAAATGTTAAGAACAGTTACATGTGCACCTGCACTGCCACATTCAAATATTTATGACCAATATTAGTTGACTGTGAGAACAACAACATGTGTTTCGTAGTTTTTTAGCCCAGTGACTATAAAACACGTGGCCGCAGCAAATCCCTATTGCCGGTATTGTTTTCGCTGACATTGTTTGTATTCACATGCTCGGTGTTCGTACACCCGATATTATGTGAACACGAACGATGTGGTGATTCCATAATCTTGCGTCACACCGCGGAAAGCAGTGCGCTAATTCAAACTGCGACGAAAGCATTACAACAGCGATAGCGACTATTCTTCATGTGCGCTGTGTAGCAGAACTTCTAAGGAAAATACGCAGACGCATCACAAAATCAGCCAGAAGCGTCAGCGCTTAAAAAAAAGCCCTTACCTGTGGATCAAACGAGTGACCATATTTGATCGAACACGAATTCTTTCACTGAGTTTTTTGGTCTGCGCACCGGAGCCGATGGTGGCAGGGAAACTCAGCCACAGTTTGGCTGCAGACACACAGCGGGCATCTTGATACCCTTGGATTCATTTCATTTTCTACTGTAGCGCCTGTTAAAATGAATAACTGACTCATCGTAGAATTAGTATCATGTCCAATCAATCTTCAAATTCTGCTAAATATGGTTATAGTATTTCAAAACTCAAATTATTTGTGTTTTTTTGTAATTTGTTACATTAACAAACCCTGCTATAATCCACCTGACATTTCCGTGTTATATGCTAAAGTGTATTAGGGTCAGAACTGACCCGAGTTTGCTCTCAAGGGGAATATCGATCAATCGTGTGAGCTATCGTCTCAAAGACTCCTTTTAGCAACACTATATCCTCAGAACAACCGAGAGGTAAATTAATTGTCCAGTCATACGTCAATGCAATAATTATCGGAGGCACGATAAATAATGAGTTCGATTGTGTTGTATCTTTCTTCTGGTTTTGGTAGCTTGATTACATATTGTGACCGTGTTGCACGTCCGACTACAGTAATCGTCTGATCTAATGATAGAGCTTAATCACCTAATCTTCGCAAAAATTTCTGATATAATGGACTGGTGTTAAGACTGGCGAGACCAGCTATTTCATATGACGATCCAGGCAGAAATCTGAATAAATATTGCAGAGCATGATGGTCGCGATTCCTGACTCTCAGAAATCAATTATAAATTCTTCTAGCCCGAAAGTCTCTTTTGAGTACTTGTGGGATGTTTGCTTCTCCTATATAGATTGTAATAAAAAACGATGACCCGAAAGCTTCTCTTTAATGGAGGCACTTATATTTTGTCTGTCTCGGCAAATAAAACCAACTGAATAATAAAACTGGGCTTTTATCAGACCGAATGAACGCCAAAATAAAAAGCCAAGTATTGGCAGACAGCAAACAGTTAGTTCTAAAAAACAGCACGTATGTTTCCCGCCAGCCCTTATTTCATTAGTCCACTGGACTTATGGTCCTTTTCTAGCAAAATTGCTACGAAAACCCTCAAATCTTCATAACCCGAGACAGCCCTGTGCGTGATGCCTGTGGCAACCGGACAGAATGTGGACAATTAAGGGGCTTGTCATTTTTTAAGTCTGCGTTGGATACAGAGAATAGCTTTGGGTACTATTTGGGTCTGTGCAAAAAAACAATGTTAAAAGTAGCTTTTTGCCAAACTAAAATTGCCGTGCAGCAACTCAGTTTGGACGGGATCACCATACAATTTAGTCGATGAATCGCGTTTCGTGCTGCGGTCTTCTAGTTTAATGCCTTAGTTTAGGTTGGGTGGCCTGCCATACAAGATGCTGTGCTTTTAAATCCCTGTCACAACTTGGAACGAGATTTTCTGTTAGTTTAATTGGCCTTCTATGAAATTATTTGCAGTATTCATGAATTACTTCATAATAAAGGTGGCGAAGAAAAATGACGCGGTATACGGCTTCAGGCAAATGGTGTTTCACCAGTCTTGTTTCACCAGTCACTTGGTGGATTACCTGAAACAACTCCCAGAAGTGCTTCAAAATAATTGTAGCGCACTCCCTTCCAAATAACTACTGATTGCTCTGCGCAATGAAAATCAAAAATCTACAGTTTTCTCCACTGTGCACTAGGGCTGACAGACAAATAAGGTATGCGGTTGCAAACTGTCTACTCCCAATAAAAAACTGATTTTGCTATTTAGCACGAGAAACGAACTATGCTCATCAGGTGGCACGTATGCTGTCATGCGATATAACCGAATAAATTTCATTTGGTAAATTTAAGATCCAATATTAAATAAATTAAATCTGATTGTACGCCCATGGGTCTGGCCACACATCAAGTTCAAAGAAACAACGGGGATAACATAACTAATCTACGCATGAGATTACTTTCTGAATCCATGTTGATGTTGCCGGTCAACTGTTCCTTTAATATAGTTTCTGATGTCCTGCAGGTTATAGCTTATTTTATGAGACTTACGGATGCACCCTCCATCAACAACGGACGCTGCTGAGTAGTCAGTCATTATCAAATACCCTTTACGTGTCCTTAATATGCAACTTCGTTCATGAGTATGAAGCCCCCGGAAAGCTTTTCATGCTTTTCTGGCCCCGCCGTTGGGTGAACAGAACAGTGCTGGGTTTCTAAATGTATGAAAGTATCTGGTTGTTGTTGACTTAAATGTCCTTACTCAAGCTGACCCTGCATGCTCAATATCTCCGGTTATCGATCGGACATCAGCGGCCTTTTGGAGACCTAGCTTTGGTACACGACGATCCTTGTGATCATGGATTAGACCTCTGTTACATGCAAGGTCACGGCGGAAAAGCGGATAACTCAGGTATTTGTGGCTTTGTGATTGTCTAATGACTTGTTCCTCGGCACCCATCATCCGCAAGGCTTGCACTACTTTGTTTCCAAATGACAACCGTGAACTCAACTGTGATAGCAGTTGGCGCCCTCAATTCTGTATTAGACCCAAATATCAAAGTTGAATCTCATGAACAGCTGCAGTGGCTGGCAAACAAGGCGAATTATTCTAATAGTAGGGAATGACTGGAACGTTCCTGTTATTAGACGATACCGCAATGCCTGCCATATATCTGACCGGTGTGGAATGTGTCAGTGCTGCGAAAAAGGTGACAGGCTTGCGAACGTCTTGCCCATCATTCAGCACTAGGACTACCCTTTTCTAACACCTTAGAAAGCACTTACTGGCGGGGTAATAAAACGACTGTCACGTAGCACCCAACACAGATCGCACTCTGGTGAACACACGGTGGACACGTGAACTGAAGTCTGTAGATCATCTAGAGGTCTGTATTCAGGAAACGCATGAAATGCAGATCATATGCTCCTGGACAAGAGCAGTCCAAAACGCATCAACAAGTTGTTTTTCAGGAAAAACCAATATTTATCTTCAGATGCAGTCATCATCACATTAGACCGTAATAGTTCTAATCACTCACAACACTCCACTGGATGCCTGGGGCTTGGCTTCAATAAGTTCTATACATCAAGCCACTGAGGATAACCTGGGCTGTGTGCAACAAGGTATCAAAAAGTGGATGTCTTGTGAATGGTAATTGAAGCTCATCTCAACAAACCACTCAATTTCTACGCTCCTCTCTTCTTTAAGCAGGAGAGATTATATCTCATACTACTTGAACTTGGCATCAGATATAGAATCCTCTCCGAATGCTGATGGCTTCGAAAAATATTTCCATCTAGCACACTTCGGTTCGGAAAACCTTTGGTCTCAGTACGGTATACTACGTAATGCAATTGGATACAGTGACTGAACCGATGGGCAGAATACTTTAAACAACTACCGAACTAACCGTCCATTCTAGATCAGCACCTCGAAGCCATTCCAACCATATAATGTAAGCTGTGGAAAACAAAGTTGGCCGGAGACCATTGTACCGAATCACAATTCATATTAATTTCTTTCGCACCAAACTCTGTGTTTTTGTTTACGTTAGCAGAGATTTTTAGACCCATATAGAGTGGGTATATTGAATGGCAATACAGAACATGAGTTAATTTTTATTTCACTCACGGGAGCCGATGACTTAGTCCGCGTGATCACACGCATGCACTTTATTTGCCCACATATCAAATACCGATTCATTCAGAGTTCACAATGTTGAAGCATTACTTTTTGTATTCTTCTCCGAGACCGGCACAGTGTGGGTGAGCAGATGTGGAACATAACCCAACACCCTCAAAAAACAGACATTTGTTTATAGCGAAGTAAAGTGGTCTTGGCCTTCGACTGATTGGATCAATCTACCGCATGTACACACCGAAAATAGGATAAGCCTGTTGCAAATAATCACTCCTATTTGACTCTGAATGTTTCATCCTACCATCATTTTGCAATACGGTTTGTAGTACTACAAAAAAACCGGTACTTACAAGACGTTGTCAGATAAACACGAACTTTCATTTTAACTAGAAAATACCGACACTTCAAATTGGACGGCGCACTCTTGATATAATTTTTAGTTACTAAGATGCCCTTCAGTGAAACGGGAGATATTATGTGCAACTTCTTAAACTCCTGCTTACGTTACTTTTTATTTCCTGGGAACAAGTGATACAGATGACGTGATGGTGCAGACATGGTAAGTACCGCAGGTTCACTTTTGGTTTATGTGTTTACTCATGTTCATATCGGTAGCCTCTCAACCATCCTCCTCCTCTCCTTGCACAATTATCCTGACGAATCCATACCAAAGGGAGAAAGAATCCGAAAAATTGCGCAAGAACGGAGGGGGGTCTGTTCGAACGAGAGGGTGCTGGACGTGAATTCTACAAATCCAGTAACCATCTACAACTGGTATTTTCAAACCAGAAAACTAACTTCAGTTTCTGGACCGACAAATGCGACAAAATCCAGCGGGTTCAGCGGCACGCTCTGTGTACCGCAAGCCTAATTGGAGGAGACTTTAATTTCAGTTTACAAATTTTTATTCACTGTAGCACAAATGTCCTCTGGTACATTCTTTATTTCACACAGCCAGACTAATCTCACAAACGGATCTATTGAATGAGATGGTCTAGGCTGCTGAAGTGTGAAAAGCTTTGGAACAATTACCCGGAGGCCTTTGCTGAGAAGCACTGGAATAGGTCAATCCCACAGGCAATTGCCTGAAATAAGCACAATCCTTCTGCTCAAAAACATCCTATAAGTCCATTGGTCGTCGGTTGCCGGGAGTTTCGATGAGACTCATTTAATTAAGGCGGAGAAAAAACTTGAGAAAGCGACAGACGAACGCTTCCAAAAACAAATTTGTGCACTACTTCGTGTTGAGGAATTAACAGGATTGCAAGAGACAGAAAAGTTGTGTTCATTGATCGCGAAACAGTTGATTGCAACCAGGCGTATTTTTGAGGGCACTCATCATTCCACTTCCATGGGAGACGCAGTCGGTCACAGATTCTTAGAGTTTTCGAGGCAGTATTTATCAGTTGACTGAAGCCAGAGCTCAAAAGGATGTGAGCGTGACCTCGCGATTACTTAGGTTTCACTAGCTAGGCCAATTAATGTGAGACTTACCTGGGACTCTTATTTCAGTCGTAATGTGGTAGTTCCCCAATAATACGCCGTTTTACAAGCATCGAGGTTAAAAATTATGTACGAATGAAGCCTTATCGTAATTGTTCTTTTGTCATTGCGCTATTGAAACTGATCAGCAAAGGTCAATATTTGAAACAAGAGTAGCATACTGGAGAGAAGGCTGTCTATCTCATTAACTTTTACCAGAGACTGAAGACTTCTATCCGATAAAGTGCTTATCTCGTAGAAGATATGCCCACTTTTACAACCATGGTCAATACTACAGTTATTTTGACAAACGTTCCCCGGTCCACTGCGTATTGTTGTGCATATTGGACCTCTTGACTTTTTGCTTTAAAACAACACCAAATCCGTTCATCATCTTTCTCTAAGCACATTCTTCTGGCTGCTCATCATTCATGTAACGGTTCTGCCACTGCCTTTAATCCAACTACACAGGCCGGTGTTACTCAGTTTCAGTTGGGGTGCCATTAGACTCCTGTGTACTATTGCATAAAGTAAGGAACTTCACCTCCAAACCGTCCAAAAGTACGACAGGCGCGTGCCCATGTGATGATGCAACTTCCGTCCCCTTCAGTAGTGAAATACAGGCGTAAAGGATAATCGCTGAATTAAGGGACCGGAGAACTTCATTGTAAAAGAGCACGTAGATTTAAAACGTTCACTACAGATAGGTCGGGAGAGCCAGTGTATTATTTTTTCCGTGCATTTGTTTTAAATTCTTGTGAGCGGGTCGCAACCTCCTTTGAAGGACGTACTTTTCAGGAAGGGGGTCTTCTGAAGCGGGAGTCAAGCATTGAAAAATTACAAACTTGCTCTTAAAGGGGATTAATCCTAGAACGTTGATGGCGTACAAATGTACAAGTATTGTCCTGACACTCACTGTGCTTTCTGTTAACCGATAACACTATAACTGTCCGAAAAATACCACTTCTATTTTGTGAGCTCTCGTGCACCAAATTTGACCGCATTCCTGTGCACCAAGGCTCCGAAGTGTGAACAGCGATTGATTTAAATCAGCCATTTCAGTCAGTCATACATTTTGCAAGAGTATAAAAATCGTAGCACAAAAATCCACCAATTGGAAAGCCATTATTGAGGGCAGTTTTATTGACTTCACCATAGGGTTAACAAGTTGTGGTGTAAAAGGTTCGGAAATTTGAGGAAAATCTCATAATTATGGGAAAAATGCTGATATTTTGTGGATTCGGCTGACTGATTTTTTAAGTGCAATTTTGTTGATCGTTCATAAACTTTATATGGATGTACTGTAGTCGAAATCTGAAAAGTCTTTCAACGATATAGCGGTCTGGTTTTCTAAGTTTTTTTAAAAGCAACACCATATCATTATCGAAAACATATAGAATAATTGAATTTATCAGCTAACCTCGTGAGCAGTAGACCAGTGTTGTTGTAATGTCATCAACCTACATTCCACATTTAAGCACGAATTTTATAGTAAATCAATTACAGAACGACGGATAATCCTACCCCTCTAAGTAACCCAAATTAACAAGATCAGGTTCTTATCCTTTCGCGAAGGGGCACCTACGCAATTACCAAGGCTGATTATGTGATTAGATATGCGATCGCAAGTCGCTGCTTACTTGTCTGCTCCGAAAGGTTTTGCATTTTTTTTGCTTTTCATCCACGCAAAAAATCTCATTCGATACAGCTCTCCAGTCTGTTCCAAAATTGCTAATTTTATTCTGGAAATTCGTAGCAAGAAAACTGGCCGGTTTATTCAAGTAATGCTTGTCTGCGTACAAATTAGTCACCTCCTGGTTGATAAGTAGGTTAATGGATGCGTCGTTTCCCGTTTTTTTCAGTCTGAAGGTTACTACTAGCGGTAACGCTAATTTATAATCTAATAGCTGAATGAAAAAACCGAATATATTGTTGATAACAGTGTTCTTGGTTTGAGTTGCACTGTAGCCTGCTCACTTGAATTAGAAGGTCAAATGGCTTAATTAATAAAACGTCTCCGAATAAAAGAACCCCAGCATTCTGCAAAAAAATACAGAATGGCAGGCTCCGCATTCGTCTCAGTTCAATGGATGCAATAATGTCCATAAAAAGCTTTCAATCAAACCGATAGGATGACCTTGGCACAGGTGAAAAAGTTGTTTAAACTTCCGATGGCATCTACGATTTGGAACTGCAAATATTGTGAGAAAAATCATCTACTGGAAGTCCATAGCCGTTGCCGAGTCACTTTCAAACCAAATTGACCGCCTAGATGTGATCCCAAAGAGCTCAGACGACCGAATTTGGTAATCATATTGCCCGCAAGGACCCCACTGTCAGTGCTGCTTTTTTTATGGATGAGCCCTGATAAATCTCGATAGTAAGTATCCTCTGCATTCTATTGAGGTACATTCCGACACTACAGGCGGGCACCGTTCATATGTCGGATAAGACTCAGCTGGATTGAACTGAATTACAGAACGGCGCCAAGACGACTTTTGACTGGAAGCTAGTCGGGAAAGCGCTTTCAGTTCTGGGGGTGTGTGCAACTCCTACACCATATATTCCATGGTTCCTCCCTTCATAATCATTGGACACGGACAGTGAAATGTGAAATAGCTGAGTTTATCCTTGGGGTTTTAAAATGTATATACGCTTGGATCTTGTGTGCACGCTTTAGAGATACAGCATACGTCACTTTTAAGGGAGTATATGGTCTCAGCAAGGGTTACCTGTGTGGCAGTTTAACATAGAGCCCGAATGTTGAACTTTCCTATGTGTGGAGGATCACCTGGATTTCGCGGAGCCTTGTTTTGTCTACCTCAATGGGGAGCGGGGTAGATACAGCACATCCGTAAATAATTGGCAGTCAAATTAGCCAACGAAGATTGCCCGTAGGGCATGAAATGACTGAGGTTTGAAGCTGATAATTCCAGGTTGCCCAAGACAGTGAAGAAGTTTGGATGAGATACCCCGCCTTAAAATTTGTCACAAAATTCTGATCTGGGAGCGAAATGGATGAAGGATTTGTCCAAGACCCTGCCTCTAGCCATTGACTCAACAATCAGGCCCGCAAGGCAAAGGGCAGTGGGGTTTTCTTGGGGACCTTGCTTCCAGCAAGTTACATGATTGTGTGGACCGCTCAGCTGTAGACTACTGTGAGCTCAAGTTATAAGATAGATGTCTCATTTTTAATGCCTTGCATAGAGTGGATGAGTTTGTGTCTGCAGCGAACATATGGGGAGATTTATGTTTTACGACAATATCGGGAAAATCCCAGTGATTACAGTCAAACGCTGATTGATCGAATCTTTCGGTTTTTAGGGTCAACATTTTGTAACCTTTATTTGTGGGAAGACAGCATTACTGATTCCATAAATAAGGACAAGCTGATTGCCTAGAGAACATGCTTTACTGACCCTATGACACCACCCATAAACCGCCCTGTAATAAGATGGCTGGTAGTACAGTGTCCTGCAGCTCCTACTCTGGTTGCTACCCTTTGGCCCTCTTCGCATCATCGTTTCTTTTGCCTTCTGTATAAACCGCGGCATCAATGCAGCACTCAAGACCGACTTCCATATAAAGCAGTATTATAAAAATAATCCGACTACTGATTTGCTTTTGTGTATTTTGCGCGTCGAATCAACTGGTTTATGAAAACCACGAAAGTACAGTGTTGAGAAGCCCGATACCTTGAAGCGCGCAACAAATTCACTTGAAAATACACGCAAGTAAATTTTTAAAAATAGCTTTGCAACTGCAAGGCTTAGGAAGAGACTAGCAGACATCTCGCTGAGTGTTCGTTCGCAGAGGTGCAAAAACCGGGAAACAAGCATCCAGTCCTTTCCAACTTAGTAAATAATGTGGAGATAAGACTAATTCATGAATAATTTTTAAAACTCTGTTTAGAAAGACGAATCTTATTTCCAAGTAGATTAGAAGATCTGAAAAGTACACAGAACAAAGTACGAGACTTCCATCGGTTTCGTGGAAACTGTTTTTGTGTGATTGATTCCAAACAGGATTAAACAATAATCAAATTTTAGGTGGTTAGTTAGTTAGTAATGAAATACATGCATGTCGTTGAAAGCTCCTGGTGTGAAATAAGCAGTATAAAAACATATGCGCTTCGATTTCAGTGCCTATAAATGATATAATCCGCAAGCTAGTTTAGGAGGTGGATATAAAAGGATTGGTAAATGATTCAAAAGCGAAACTCTCAGGTTACGGAGGAAGGGAAGCACTTAGAAAGTCTAGTCTGGCCAGTGGCTCGGAGGTCATCCAAAGAGGTCGTTGAAATAACAGTGGCAAGTGCCCATCTCAAAGAACACCAAAGTTACTAAGATGTGGCCCAAGCACTGAATGTTGGATAATGGGACGGAGAAATTGACTAATCAGCCAACTAATCAGCTAACAAACCAAGGATGAAGAGCGCCTGAAAGAAGACAGTTTGTGTAGAAGAACTTGGCTAGTTACACTAAGAGCAACCGAATAAAAGTCGTGAGGCCAGAAAATGAGGTGTGTCTGATAAAAACCGATGAAGTTTAGTCAGAAATATGGCTGAGTAATTGCCACCCGCTACCATGACTTCTGGTTTTTTGAAGGGCATACAAGAGAGTGATACTCTTTGGGAATGGGTTTGTTACGAATGATCCATAAAAACGGAATTATCCAGCTCCCATTGTGGCTGCATTCTTCAATGCGATACTGCGTTGAGCAATACGATACGTCTGTATAAGTAGGTAATATAGAACAATAACAACGAGATGGGAAATATGCAACCAATGAATTTGCCTGAGGTTTCTAGCAGCGTTGCTGAAGATGTTATCACTCTCATGACAGACTGTTAGAATTATTAATGTTGTCTTCATGCTGGGGAAATGCAAAAGAGCAGAGATAAATGCGTCCATGGATTAATTCGGCATATTGAATAGAAATATTTTTTTAAAATTTGAATCTAAACATATTTTATCGGAAGAGGATAAGCCCGGAGAATGCAGAGTGCAGATTACCCTACCATCTAAGTTGTCCATCACCCCATCGACGGTTATGGTGTTATTTCTTTGTATAATAGACTAGTGCCTCTTCCAACGAATCCTCGTAGGTATTCTGAAATGTTTCATGAAAACAAGTAGATAACGATCATCAGACAACAAAATAATTAGCCGGAATCCAGCTTCCGTGATTATTGAACACCTTTTCAAACTATCATATTAGGTCATTCTGCTGGGCATCCGAGTGTGGCATTCAGTAAAGCGGTGAGCGTTTATTCGATACTGTTACCACCATGTTGAACTACAAAACTGAGTCAGGATAGGTGTTGGCTGCTTAAACGAGAGCTTTGTGAATACCATTTATAAATATATGCCCATGTTCTGGTGATGTTTTGCCATAAAAATTGCACTGGCATGTTTCAACTGTGTGGCTGTCTGTTGCCTGAAACGGCTGTCTGCAGCACATTCACTTGAAGAGAGAACAATTTGAAATCTATTTTAGTCTCCCGTTAGACCAATTTCCAAATGGATATGTCTCCTAAATTGACGGTAATCCTAGGACAGCGCTCATTGGGTGGGGGTTAATAAAGGCACAGCCGAACATGGGTTGCTGAAGAGTTTTCAGGAGCAATATGAATAGAATGTTCTGACAAGTAATGTGGGTCCAGAATAGCTCAGACCCTCGTAACTCGGTTTACTACGCCCGCAGTTTTTTGAGTTAAAAGCACTCCGCATACTAAAGTCTTTTATCTGTTGGCTTATTTAGCTTACGAGACTCAATGCAGACTCAATGTACGCATCCGTTTCACGGACTTTGTTGATTTGATAGAATATGACATTCAAACGACCGGCATTCGTGGTCGTCTGGTAGATAGACAAAGATATATGGATATCCTGTTTTGATTTATGTCCCTAAATTTTAGTTTCAGAAGGGTGAATCGGAAATGACAGTCTAAAAATCTTCGGTCACAAAACCGAGGCTGTTAATTAGAAGGATTGTGATTAAATTACGTCACCACTTTTCGTTTAACCTCCATTCTTGTCTATCCTTTCGGTTACACTCCAGCCCACGAGGATTGAATCCACTGTGGCGAATCGACTTAGGCGACTTTTAGAATATCCTATTAGGCAATTGGCGAAACCAAAAAAGTCGTAAACCGGGGGATGAATAAATCCTCAATTTATAGCTATGCGTTGTTTAAGTTGTGATTTTAACATTTTCCATGTAATTTTAGTGCAGAAAACACTGGGTGAATATGCCTTGCAGAAACAAAGCACCGCCCTTTTGGGAGGGAGATAAAAACTAAATAATTTTTGCTATAGAGCTGCTTCAATTTCTTCTCTATCCATGGGTTCTACAAAAAGTTGGAAACGGATAATTTCAAACTTGGGACTTACATAGCCGTGCCACTTGCGGATCTTAATGGGGTTTCCTTTGGTGTAAAAGCAGCTGACGGAAAATCAAGAATTTATAATAATGGGTTTGTGTAGAGCACAAAGTTGAGGGAAACTCTTGAAATGCGTTTACCTGTTGAGCCCCAATGAGGGCGAAACCAGTAGTGTGCTGTCGAAGATGGTTCAGCGGCTGTATGAGTAGTGTGATATGTCTAGACAATAATTTATATTCTTGTTGGTCTGACAGCGCGACGGACGGTTCTTGATATACAGTAACTGCTGTGAGAATTTGCCTATGTTGTTGCACGCAACGTTGGCTCTCCACTAATACAACATCTCATGCTTTTCGAAAGAATCAAATTAAATGACACAGTTTCAGCAGCCTCATTCTCCATTGATGTTTTGTTACCAAGAAGAAAGGCTTTAGCGCTCCACTGTTGCTAAATCACAAGATTTTTTAACCGAAATCTGGATGACTTTCATGGTAAGGACAAGTGGTTTGTTCAGAATGCACTGCAGTGCTTTGGTTCAGTATCATTAGATTAATCCTGAGAAGAACCAATAGTGTGACTTTATTTGATCCGTAGTGTTGCAATATGTCGTGTTTTCTGTGTAACGTATGACTATAGTTCAGTCCTGTTTAAGAATGCAAACTCGAATAGTGTGGTGAAAATGAGTAACTTTAGGGCAGCAAAAAACAGTTCAATGCGTGGGATCCACGACCTTGCTATACACTAAGGGAAAATAAACTAAGGGACTCCATTAAATGTGTGCTGTGTGCTTGAAACTATGCAACACCTTCCGATTGTTTGCACCCTACTTTGCCGAGTTACGTTCAACAATGAAAGCAACTAGCAGTTTCGCACTAGTTAAATTTTTGTGAAGGCACCATTGGGTCTTTGGTCACACCACATTCCGTCTTATGGCATGCTTGGCGTGTGACTACCAAATGAAGTTTAACTTTAATGATCTTTTTAGTTAAAGATGGTATGAAGTAAATGAATTCAAGCACCAACCTGACTATGACATATTAATATTATCGCACTGAATACTGGAGTGGATTAAAATGTCCGAATCATGACATTTTAGAAGGTTCAGGCGACTACGGTTGTGATCACCACTAGACAAGGAATTAAGTGCAGTATATTCAATCAAAGGATATTGCAAACGAGAGATTCAGCTGAGTCTCTAGTGATAACCAAACTGATAAGCAAATGAGTGTGTTTGTCGAAAGGAATTAAGTGGTTTTGTTAGAAGCACAGATGACTGCTCTGTGTGCTGCTACGCAATCCTTTGCTGATGGTTATCATTGAAGTAGCCTGTAGGCATCAATAAAGCAAACGGTGACAAGTTGCACGCAGAAGCAAATAGGGTATACGCCAAATCGACAATGCAGCGCTGCCCCAGGAGCAGTTGGTACAATACACGATGTTTCAATCGGGAAAAAACTTTCATTAGTGTAATAATTATTGCCACATTACAAAAACTTTACAAGACGTTATGTGGACAGACAATTGGTGATGGATTTGGGAAGAACAGTGCCCCAGACCATGTATCATGATCTAGTGGGTAAAAAACTATTACAATTGTATTATGTTCTTTGTGGACCGTCTGGATCTTAAATATACCTCGGAAAGATGGATACTGGTCAACTGAGGGAATAAATCATACAAAACCCAGCATGTTTTGTGTTCTTTACGGAGCACACTAGTGTGTGGATTATGCTGCCCGGTGAATCATGTGGGAACACTTTCGCATTTTATTACATATTTCGAAGGTCATTTGTTTTTAAAAAAACTAACACTTCACGAGTGCATTTTTCTATCATATTATCATGCTGACATATGCAAGAAAACACAGTGCACATTACGTTTTTACTAAGTGTGCGCTTCTTAGCCTAATGCAGTGAATTATAAAGAACCACAACGTTTTAGGCAAAGCCCTCGTGTGCACTGTGCAGCTCAAATAATGTTCAACTGACAAAAACGAGAAAAATCCTCACCCACTTATGTTGTGTGCCATTTCTGAACTTCGCAAAATCCTCTGTAATGATCAGCTTCGAAATTTACAGAAGTGGCACTTACACTGCTTTTCGGCTAACTTATCCATTCCTTCTTTTCTGGCACAATCTCTCTGCTGAGTGAGCCTCAAAAAGAGGCGCACTTAGCTCGCGTCTTGCTTTTATTTGGGTTCATCCGCAAAACATACGCTTGGACTCTTTTGAATTGCAGGCCCCAGAATCTATGATCCGATTCAAGCTAGTCATCCTTATTTCATCAGTGACCGCCGGAGGCCCACATAGGGTGGGCAAAATAATAAAGCTTGAGCGATATGGCTGGCTTGCAAAGCGACTTGAACGATGCCAAAGACATTATCTTCGGCGTTGATAGGTCGATCTGACGCTATTACTATTAACCTTTAATGGGGTCACAATTTGCCTCTATTGCTTCTATTCGTTACAACGGATTAACCAGATTGATGACATCAACAGGAGATACGGTCTGTAAACCGGAGTAATGTGAGTACAAGTTAGGTGAAAACAGACCGTTATTCCTTTCAGTTTGCAACAAATCCCTGTTTTACGACATCTGATTCCAAGAGCAATTGTACATTCCCTCCGGCGTGCTGCATACTGAAGCTGTAAAAACCCTAGCTAGGTGAATATCTCACTATAGCCTTATCGTGCAACAGGCAATCTCTTTAAATTTGGTAATTTCGGACTGAACACGTGGTTTTTACAACAAAAATGGTAGTTTCAAAATCCAGATACCGATATTCGTTCGAGAATTGGAGGGACTAGGTACGTTTCCCGCTAAGAATCAGTCATGCCTTCATCTACTACGATTTACTTCTTCTGCGTATCCTGGTGGTTCACAGATCGCTGGAAAACTTTGGATTGTTTTTGCCCATTTCAGCCCTATATCACTTCAATCACCGTATACCGTAATTTGCCTATGAACCTTGATTTTAGTAAACGCGGCGTTGATAGGGTGTTCAAGCGTTCCAGAGGTAACAGTGTGTCCAGCTACAATCAGCCCATTATGTAATCTCGTTATTCCATTTATTTATGGAAAGAGCGTCAGTCTACCTTTAGATAACCATACCGCCAACTGGTCACAATCCCCTTACCGAAGAAAATTTTACCGCCGTAGGCAGGGAATAAAAGACATCCTGTCACACATGTGACACACACTTCGAAGGACTTCAGCTCGTTTAGACATCAGGCCCCCTCCTATTTCAAGGAGTAATACGAAAATGTGTGCATTCAGCAACCATCTGTATGAGAAAATGCAGATACTGCCTGGGTGTACTTTGAAAGTTTTCTGCGCATTCCCCAAGTGAACTAGGGGATCGTTAAGGGGAAGGTGAAACCTTCTTCAGTGATTTTGGCGCTGTATTACTGAAATGATCAGCCGGGACAGTGTCACTTAAATTAGATTCAAAATGACGTGGCAAAATATCGAATACTTCATTTGAATAAATTTCTCAGCAACTGCCGCCTACATTTGTCCTGTTTCACTATTTTGCTAAACTCTACTCAGAGCACATAGCATCTGTTCGAATAGACATGGTGGTAACTTGGGATAACTGTCTAACTTGACTGGTCAAACTCTAGCAGTTGATTTAAATGGTTGTTGAGCTGTTTACTAGGCTTAGCAACTAATTTGCATACATGTGGCCAACCTTCTAAGCGACATTACCCCTGCACAGTGATGATGTCTTCTAGAATGGTTGACTAAAATTTCGCAAGTCAATTACCAATCCCTCCATAAAGAAATAGAAAATGTGTGCTTCTAACATCATCTTCCCACAGTTGATCGCATGATTAAAAGCTGTCAAAATGTCCACCACATGAATGGACGAGTGTCAGTATTCATCAGATACACGCAAACCGAATAATCCAGTTCCAAATTCCAGTCAATTTTACGACATAGTGAAAGAGATTTGCGTTGTAGCTTTCATTTATTCAGTTGGTCAATTTATTTAGCGCACAGACCAGACTTTGATGATAAAATTGTTTTCTTCGTCCTTTCAGACAAGCCGGATTAATTAAAACAGCAGCTGGAACTTATGAGAACACAAATAAACTGGGCTGTTTCTCAAGGTTTTGTCTACCAGCAGACTGCTGCTTCACATCATGCTTGCGGTTGCCGGATCACTCTAGTGATGTATATTTTGGCGTACTGAAGCATCATTTTAAGCCTCGGCCCACCTAGGTGAATTTAGCAGTGAGACCCCACCGATTCCTTAGTTCCCTACGTACTAAGTCTTCAACGTGCCCAGCATGAATACTCTTTTTCTTATTTGCGACATGGTGCTCTGTGCGACAGTTCAGTTTTTCGGTAGATGCGGTCATATTCAGGCATTCCAACAAGTGACTTATCGATAGTTGTGTCATCTTTGAGTGTTATTCGTTAGGCTTGAATCACACCGCAAGTGGATGGAACAATCACGTAACGGTGCTCACTGTGGACGGTGCCTGTAAGAGGACTTCAAGATAGGTTCGTTTCGGATTAGTTCCAGGTGTTTCAGTTTGTTGAACCGTAAAGGCCATCCGGATTTCAAACTCCGACAGTGATCCGAGGATCACTGTGATGTTCAATGCACCGTACTTTATGGTCGTTGTCTTTAATGCTCGAGATTACACTGAGTGAGCTTATAGTTGACTTTGAACAATTTCGTGTTCGTAATAACAGTCGGGTAACAAAATGCAATTATGGCTTGAATTAAAAAAGCAAAGCTGGTAGACCTATAGATGATGGACTTGACAATTGATTTTTTACTGCAGACGATGCCTCATTTTTTAAACTGGGGAAAAAGTAGGGATTAGTTCCTTCACTTGAAGGGCGTTTAACGTTAGCTGATAAAAACAATGGTTTTGGTAGAATGATGGTAAGTAACGAATTTCGGTTAGAAAATTCGGTTTTTTCGTAAATAAAGCAGGTTGGGACCCTATCTTCCGGGTATTAGCATTCATCTTTAGGATTGAAGTAGCAATAACTAAGTAATTTCCATCGAGTCAAACACCTCTTCCTCCATTTGGGTGGAATAATCCATAAAGCCAAAAGCCCCTGCGTGAAGATGTATAATCCAACGACATTTCAAATCGCCCACTCACAAACCAGCAGTCCATAGCCAAATCAGGGTTGCATCAGCCAATTTTGATTTGACTGACAGAGTCTGTAGAACGTAGGCCCCCAAAGTTGAGAGTCAGATTCACAACCACCGTCTCATTCTGTAACGTTATCCTGCAAACAACAGGAAAAACATTTCGTTAATTCAGCTTCAGATCATACGATCTCTGGTGGTGGAAATAAAACCGATTATCTTATCCTTTCTAAAGTACCTAAAAACATTCATCAATAGACGAGCAGTCTCTTACTTTCGCACCACCGGCAAGACATGCACTCGCTGACTTAACGGCAAACATTTAGGAACTAGTTGGTCTGCTCCAGTTGATGTCTCCTTATGAAAAGAGTACTATCAGTTATAGCTGATGTTTCAAATCAGGACTACTATTTGCTAATTTCAAGCAAAGTTCCATCAAAGTTTGAGCTACTCCTTTTCACCTTGCTTCTCTTTAATACCACTGACGTCCAAAAAATGACGCCGTACACGAAACGACCCCACTGTAGCACTGATGCACCCGTCGGCTGCTACTTAATTCACGTTGTATTTTGGTAGTACAAGTGCGCAAAGTCTGCCTTCAAAGAGCCCAAAGGCTACTCAAATTCATTACCACGATAAAAAATGCTGCTCCTATTTTTTTCTGCTTCTGACTTTTTTACAAACAGTACAGATGTCCAAAAGGATGTGACGGTAACTTTTCATTTACCCAAAATTCTAAGTTATGTTCACTGTCACCACTGTGGTCAACAGTAGATCACATTTTTCGATAATGTGTAATTTACTTCTCCCTCTACTGTCTAAACTACCTGATCAGCGTTGATTTCTAGTTGAAAATACTCTTAGAATTGTACCCAATAATATCTTAAGTCAAAGGATTCCTTTCCAAATCGTCTTTTTAACGTTTACAGTCTTCAGTGACCTCTCACAACTGCGGGTAATCCACACAATATCAGCTTTGTCTTCTGCGAGGCATGTCAGTCAGATTATCAAAATCACACTCCATTGCGTGTTTGGGTTATACTCACATAGCCTGCATCTGAATGATGGGTGCGTATGTTGAGAGTGAGATGCTGTGATCCCAACTTTATAAGATGTTCGAAGAAAAAACACTGACACCGTTTGATTCGGTGTCTGTCAATATGGGTGGCCAACTGGACGCTTTGAACTCTAACAATGACCGAAACATATATATACAGTAGAAGCGTTTCGAACCACATCGAAATTACCTTGTTTTAACAAGGCGCGAGAAAGCTTACTCGTTGTAACCGAGACGTGGGGACGGGAACATTACACTCGATAAGTCAGATTTGGTTTTCAAGCTATCCAGTTGCATTCCGCACGGTTTCCAAGCTTATCTATGCTATTCAGGCCAACTCCAGTTCAGACTGCCCTTCTCATCACTGAGCATTTGAGGGCAAATACGTGATCCAATTTTAGCAAAAAAGTCATATGATATTCAGCTAAATTGGTAGTCAGAAACAAAGACCTATATTTGCACCACAGTACCATCAATTTTCTTCTTATCGGATGTGAAAAAAACAAAATATCGGACATTTTTATTTCAACAAAAAGGAATAATACGGTTCAAGAACTCAAAACGCAGAAGGTAGTAAATGGGCACCGAAGTATTTCCAAGTTATTCTGCAGTTGCAGTCAGGTTTTGCTGAAAAGCCTAGAAACGATATGACTGTTTGGTTGGTGTTACATATCATCCTTACTACTGACCTCAGGGAAATCTAGCGCGTTGCGAATACCTAACTAACATGGCTCTAGCAATTTTAACGTGAACATACGATCAACTGATCAGGCGCGAAAACAATACGTAGCTAATTTGTGAACTTAATAACACCTGGAATGGATTATGGGTTATATTGCTGGAAGTAAGGTAAAGCCAGTGACATTTAATCGTTGAAGCTACATGTCACATTATCTGAGTGAGATGGGTGATTCATAGTTACTAGGCCCGCTGCACTGAATTGACTTTTCTGACTAGATTCTGCCGACGGTTTTCAGAGCATACTAAACAGTTAGGCAATAGTTCGCGTTACATCTTACAAACGAATCGCAAAATATTGCACTGTTGCAGAGTGAAATATTTCCGTATGAACAACACAATAAGGCCGTTTTGCTTCACACTCAATATGGCGGACAAATTAATGCAGTCCACTATTCTCAAACTGATCTAGGTTTCAGCTTCCAGTGGCTGTCCATTGAAACGTATTTTACAGACACATATGTAGTGCACACACATTCCAATCGCCTGGGAAGTCTGGAGAAGTTCGACCAAAAACAGCACACGTCAAAGTTTAAAATGTACAAAACTACCTAAAAGGTAACTACGTGACCATGAGAGCGCCGGGACGTTCCCAGCTTGATTCTGAGCACTAACATGCGCCAGGAGTAAAGTATTATGGAGAAAAATTAGTTTTGCGGCCACTCGTGGATGAAATAAGTGTGACGGCTTCATAAAATATTCTCGAAGTCCCGCTCATTAAATTTGTGCTTGCTACAAGACACGATGGCCTAATTAGTTTTGGATCAGCTGTTTGTCTATCAGTGTAAAAGATGCAGTTACTCACTCTCAGCAGTTTTTGTGTTGCTCAAAACATCAATGAAGTTCACCCCCCGCCTTCACTCAAAATTCAGATTTTTAACATGACAGTTGATTAATGTGTTGCGCGCAGAGGAGTGAAGTAACGCCACCTACGTACGAAATCAGCGCCTCTTAGGGCGTGCAAAAGAACTTGAATCCGGAATAGTTTGTCAGTACTACGAACGAAACGGATCTTCACTGCTCTTTTGCACCGTGACAGAAGCAAACAGGCAACTAGGCCATTATTTTAATGAAGCACCATTTCTTTAATTTATGATTTAGTATGAAATCGTGTTATTTTAACTTGAATCTGCTCCTTGTGACAACAGTAGTTCGCTGATTACAAAGGAAGTTCAAGTTGGCACCATTCAGCACTCCTCTGCCTAGCATCACACAAATGTTGTTTTTAATAATTAACAATACTTCCTAGTTAATATCACTTTTGCGTGCGTTCACGCTCGTTTTTTCTGACTTTTGCGTACCAGTCGTTAGTTTCTTGTTTTATCCCGCTATACTGCTTGCCTACAAACACTATCGGAGGTGGATGCATCTCGCTTTTCATGTGTGAATACAACCTTCGGAAATGAATAACATGCTCTTGCTGAACGTCTTAAGAGTTCTTATTTGCCCAAGGCGGATGTTAGGATACTTGGGAAAGTTATGTTCAAAGGTTTCTGAACTTTTCAGGAAAAACAAGCAACGTTTTTATTACACGTTCAAATGCGTCCTTCCATTGTCGAAAAAGTACTGCTACGTGGCATAAAATTACTCCAAAAATTGATGGTTTCAAACCTAACTAAGCATGAAACTTTTACTTAAGCAGCTTTGCGGATTTCGGGTTTCTAAGCGTGACTATCACAACAAGGAGCAGATATTTTAAGTGTGCAGCTTATGGCCTCATCTTACGTGAGCTTTTGGAGCCCAAATATAATTTTCTATTATGGTATCATTTGAAGTTCAGAGACAGGTTTTTTTCAGTTTAAACTACAGCAATATACGTTCACATGTTCTTCTAAATCCTTGAGACTACAGAGCATAATACGTTTCGTTCTCTCGTAGTTGGTGCCCCTAAGCAGATTAAAAAAATTGCCGCCCGCATATATCAAGGTTGGAGCAAAATGCGCGTCGTGCTGACCCTTCGTTGCACCAATAACAATTAGGTAAATCACTTGTCTGAATTAGTCAATGTGTACTGTGGTGGATAGCTGGTGTAATGCGCTGACAACACAGAGCGAATGGGGTAATAGCCACCGTGATCCTTCATTTTACTGAAGCCGATGCGGAGAATTGCAGATTTCTAGATGAGCTAGTCAGACGCGAGAGGTGCATAGACTGCGGTCGTTTCGTTTCCGGTAGTAAAGACCTTGTTTTGGTTTAAGGAAGTACTTGGTGTTGCAAGTAAACTTAAAGCATGTTCGGAACTTAACAGTCTCCAATGAATTGGGCTACCAGAGTTTAATAGATCTCATCGAATACTTAATCTTCAAGACAGTCTTCCATATTTTGTGAACCAAATCATTAAAACGCAATCTAACCGCGTTTTGGAGTCACTATCATCCAGTTATTTTTTCTCCAGTTTTGCATGTGATCAACAGTATGTCGTTCCACACTCCATCCACTACTGGTGCTAGAAATCTATAAAGAGTCGGGTTAAGTGAGTCGAATAGCGCTCGCGTATTCGGTTGGTCGTCATATAGTATGTGATTATAGCCGACCACAGTCAGATCAAGTGGTGCACTTAAAGTCGCAGCTGTCAACAGTCCGATGCATGGCCACCGCTTACCGTCTTTTGCCGCGGTTAAACATAGTGCGGTATACCTTGCTGCTAAGATTGACCAAAAGTTCTTTGTGTACCTGTGACAAGACTCAGTCTCCAATTGCTTCCGGCCACGCTTTTGGAGTAAGTCTCTTCATTGATGTATCACAGATCGCGTACCAGGACGGCTGTATTTCAAAAGCAATGTAGAAAAAACAACACAGACCATGATTTAGATAACTGAGGCGTTCAGCCCACTCGTGACGAAGGGGATCATGTGCGCCTCAGTGCCTAGCACATCCGTTCAAAAAGTGCCCCTATTGTGAGTGAAAGTCCCTGGTAATCGCACTGAAGACAAAGCCGAACTTGTCAGCGCCCTCAGCTTGCGTGGGAGCAAGTGGTACAAACAAACGCTAGTCTCACTCTTTGGCTATCATAACTGCCTATTGTGTTGGTTGTACTTCTAGAAGTTGGCCGTAGGTTAGAAACCTTTTCCGACCTGCCTATTGATGACATCTGCCTGTTTGATCAGTAGCCAAACATATGCAAACTCCTTAGTTACTTAACACATTGAAGAAACCTATCAGGTGTTTTTAAAATTGTTTGGAGGGCAATTGGTTCAGCTACGCACCAACACGTTGCAAGGCACCAAAATTTATACAGTGACAGATGCAGTCGTTAACTAGTACAATGCAGTGAAGCTGATCGAACAGCAGATTAGAATCATTCCTACATCGACCTTTATTGTTCGTCCCATTCCATCCCATTCCATCAAATATGGATTTAATGTCAAGAGATAGCGGTGGATAAGTATTCTTAACACCCCTGAAGACCTCATTCCATAGAGAGGGGGGAGCTAAATGGACAATGGGTTAGTCGTATAAAGGTGGTAATGGCGGGTCAACATCAAATTTTATGGCACATGATACTGCTTTCCGAAAAGGAAACTGTGCAAATCGCTAACACTGGAAGGTCCTAGGTACATTTATCTAGCACTATTCAAAACTTCCTGACTACAACTAATCCTCATCTATCACCATGGCTGTTCTTCATATTTCCCACAAATATTGTTCGAATAAACCTGGTAACCCCGTGACAAAACATATCAGGTCAACTCTGATTCGTACAGGATGCAATTTTAATCTACGCCCTTGATTTCATCCGGCTATGAAATGGAAAATGCTCAGTGACAGAGCATGTGACTCCGCTGCATGCAAAGTCGGAGGTTGGCATGATTTCATCAAAAGACCGACATCGTCACTGTTAATGGACGCAAACATGTGGTCAGTGGTGCACCGAAAGCGCGAAGCTGTCTTCACGTTATGTTGTACGAAGCATCGATTGAACACACGAGGACGGCAAAATTGGTGGTACGGCAAGCTTTGCAAGTGAATGTACTGTCGTGTCACAAAATAAGCGTATAAACGTGCCTACGTGGAGCCAGCTCATTACAAGCTAGGGCGAACAAAATGGAACAGAACATGAGCAACACATTTTTACCAGTGAGCTTGGAATCCACGGTGAAGTTGTAATCGTGTACACACAGTGGCCATATCCATGTTAATGCATGGAACTGATTCGATGATCACAGTATAATGGAGTACCTCAAAACTATTCTGCTGAACAATTCATTATCCTTGTTGTGCTCCTTATCAAAGCATTCCCCGAAATTTTTGTGAGGTTAAAACATAGTTGTCCTGGGGGTCTGTCAATGAAGACTTTCTGTGGATGGAAAAGCTACACATTTTTAGCCAGACAGAAATTCGTACAAAAAATTCGGTCGATGATTTATTTACACCGCCCTAATTCTTGACGATATTACGAAAATTTGAGGGATTGTTAGTTGACCTGATTATGTCCTGAAAATTTATAAACTACTGTTATTTTCAGAAGCCTATTATGGGTTGACCAATGTCATCCGAAGCTGAACAAATACTCTTGAATGCGCATCCTTTTTTTAATTTAAAGATATTTAATTGGCCCGCTTACATATGGCTGTATTGTAAGTATTGAGGGACCGATAATCATCTTTATGGGTCTCCACTGTATGAAACAGTGAAAAATTACAAAAAAGTTCCTTGGTTTCTCCAGGAAAATACTGATAATGCACATCATTTTGAAAGTAAGATGGTCAAGCCTTATCAAACTCGTGATTCTATGCAAAAATAATAATTACTAAAAAGTTGAAAGGGCAATGAGAAACGGACATTTAATTTGTGGCGCGCTGCGTCGAGCCAATAATGAAAGTTGCTTCTTTAAGAGCACTCTTTTAGTTCATCACTTATGGTTCCAAATCGTCATAAATAGAAAACTAGGCGCAAATGAGGAGATATAATTTACGGTGTGTTTAATGGTAACATTAGGCATACCAATAGGTTCGTATACATAATCGGTATTCGGAAACCAAGCAGATTTGCCTTGACTGTACGCAAGTCAAGCTTATATGTCTCCTTGTCTGCTTGTCTGCTAATCCCTGTCGTCCTTTCTGGTTATCGCGTTCTCCCTGTCTGGTGTTGTGACTGTGAAAGTTTATTTTGCACAATGAACGAGGTTTATATGCGTTTGAGTAAGCAAACCCTTTTGTTTTCTCATCCGCAATAAAATTGTTTCGTCGAGCCTTGTACATAAATTCAGGTGACATATATTTTGATTTGATAGTGAGTAGTCGGCCGTCGAGTTGATTCCCTGTTGTTTGGATTACAACCCACGGCTTTATCAGTATCCAAAACATAGATCAGACAACTTGATCTTAATTGATTCTCTCACATATGGCCTTTGATTGTGTGTTATAGCCATTAGAATCAACGGCCCGTTATCTTTCACAAACTACTTCTGGATTCCATCAAAATGTTCGGTCTTACCAGTGAGTGACACAACACCATGGGGATATAGACTTTTTAATCTGATGGAACCAGGTGTTTTCGGGATACTCCTTTCTTGGAGTCACCTAAGCACGAAACAATAAATCTGACCGCAAATGTGTTAAACTGAAAGTGGGTCCGCGAGGATGTAATAGGTGGACAATGATCACGTGGAAATTGTCAAGTTTGTTACACGTAGGAATAAATGTTTTCCACAATATTCTGACCTAGACGTCAGGGATTGCGTACAACGAATAGACTTCAGTTATCAACTCAAAGCTCACTACTGTCACTTTCAAAGCTGCATTCTTAAGTGAAGTTAGTTAGACGAATGCCTTCCGCCTCTCCTCTTCAGTGGATACCTTACAAGGTCCCAGACTAAGCTACAGTATTCAACGATACAAAACTCAAAAACAAAGCATTAAGTTTGTGCGCTTAGGCCTTTTAATAAGTGGCCATCCACCTTCTCAAAGTATTCAATTTCGTTGGGCAAAAGTACCGGGAATACGATGGTCCCCCAGGTTACAAACACAAAAGGTATTGGTGATGGTTTTAGGAAGAAGGCCGGAACCCTTGTCTCATACAACCGGATGTGATGAACTGAAGGAAGTTTACGGTAGGTATTTACTGGACACCTGTGCGTCCCCAGAGGCATACAAAACCTGTACAGCAGAGAAGAGTTCAGAAGAACCAGACAGCAGACACTACTACGGTTTATGTGGGCTCATGGTGACTTAAGGAGTTTTAAACTCAAGAGGAACTACCACCCTTGGTTACCCGTCCAGTTCTAACACTTGTCGCGTCTCTGGCCTTGGCCGAACCTTGAGCAATGTTAGCAAATCAGGCTCTCCAGGTGATGCATCAGCCTGCAGAAGCACACCTTTCACCGATGAGTCTGCACCATTTTGCACTATAAGAGCCGTCGTCGGTTAGCTTCATTCTGTCAGTATTCTGTTTTTACATCAGATTTTTTGGAGTAAACTTGTCAGAGTTAGCCACAGGTATTGAAACGTGCAGGAAGCAACTTCTCTGAACTAGGTGCTGTGTGGCAGTAAGGTAATGAAAATTCACCCTGGATATTCGTTGTCATTTGGAGACCCCCGATGTTTTTTTCTGAATCACATGTTTCTTTCAGAGATTCAGTTCATTTGGGTTGGTGCAATGTTCTCCAAAATGTTCAGCCCGTCGTTCGAGGCGACATTTGACTGAACACGGTTGTCTCACTAACACACTCTCCTGGCAGCCAATGACGGTTGCAGCTGATTCCCGTTGCAAAACCCTCTTCATTGCCCAAGCCTTCGGTATCCGCCAGCGTTCTCAGTCATCCCTTAAGTGTATTACATAACTGCATGCGTCATCATGGTTGCATGCCATCACAGTCATGCTGTCCCTGGTTAGTTTTCTGCGTGAGGTGAGCAATTCCGGTGCAGTTTATGATGATCAATTGTATGGTTTATCGACTCTTTACGATCGAGTTAGGCCGACCCCAACCGCCACCATTTTACACCATTTCAAAATCGCAAAATGATATGTTGTCCACTTTCCCGTTAGAATTTTCAACTAATGAGGCTTGCTGAATAAACTGTCAGGCGTTCCACCAAGAGGGTGCCCCGGAGCGGAAGTGCTACACTTATTTGTATCTTCGTTGGAGTAATATCTTGCATAAAAGAAGTTGCACGGATTAAGTTCTGTCACCGAAACAAATATTTTGTGGTATACCACTTTGTACTCAAAATTATATCTTTGCTTACTGAACAATGGCTGCCCAGCCCAAGCTACGGAAAATACTACAAAACTGCGCACCAAAGAGTGTGTTTCCCCTGGAGAAAAATGTTTTCAAGAGGGGGTAATTTTCTGAGGGGCCACGAAATTGCAGGCTATTTGAAGGGGGCAGTGTGCATAATCTTATGGATTCAGAATGATCTGTCCACTAATGGAAAACCGGCCAGCAAATAACTAGGCTGGCCGTGTCGTCCATTTGATCAAAAAGTCTATTTCTACGTCATTTGCCACCCAACTTAGTCCAAAATAAAAACTCAGATGCCAAAGTACCCTTGAAGTATGTTAAATTAACTTGATCACCGTAGTAACCATAACTTGCAACCTTAGTTTGATAAGACATGTTACAACAATACGTCTTTCCTTTTCCCCAGCAAACCAGATGCGTGAAAATGCCTGCGGATTCATTGAAAAAGGATTTCTTCTGCATCTGTAATTACTCCTGAAACCTATCTTCTTTCAGTTGTTATTCTAATATGACAACTTTTAATTGCAGGCAACACACTGTGATAGAAAACAAGACTGAATGCAAATAAAGTATTGCTAAAAATACTGCTTCTTCTGTAACAGTTTCGGTATTTTCTCCAAGTGTCCTAGATCATGGTTCTTATGAATATGAAAGGACAGGTCGTGTTGCACTGCTCTTAATAACCTTTGGAGCATTTGGAATCTGTTTTACTGAAGCGAAAATAATGTCTCAGTAAAGTAGATGAAATCAAATTCCGGTGCTACATACTGACTATTGTCGTCCTATTTCAAAAATAATTTGAAATACGATAAATAGGGGCAATTTTAAATGGTGTTTCGAGGATGGTGACTGGTGATTGTTTAGGCGCATGGGCCTAGATTTTCGGTAAATGACAATTTTGTTCGGACACTGAATCCACTAAACGAATACCGACTAAATCTAGTTGCTTGTTTCTTCTGACGACAAATTCTGTAAGCCACCTACATGGAGGAAACAAGAAGAACAATTTTTACACTTATAGCTTTACAGGCGTGTCTTTCTGAAACACGATGGAGAGAAAATTCGTAAACTAAAAACACCGAGCATCTGTGAATCTCCAATTTTGGTTAGTTATATGTCACCTTGATTTGTTAAACCCTCTCAAGCACGCCAAGTGGACACGCTTCTGCTTGACAAATATAGGGTCATACGTGCAGGTCATTGTTTTCTAAAAAATCTTGGATCAACTCTAGAAAAGCTCAGAAATGTTGAGCTGCTCTACCCTACTCTTGTCATAAATTTTGTGAATTATTCGTCGAAGGATACGTAGTATATCTTCAAAGGTCTTCAAAAGCATTCTGTTCGGTTCATCAATCATGAGAATTTGCATAACTCTGATCCGCTTCTTTGTCTATAAGATTTACGCGGGGATTAAAATATCTAGTACAAAAAATACCGAAGATTTTCTCATGTTTTGGAGAAATTTGTAGCAGGAGTAATGGTTACGTACCAAAGGCCTCAAAGTCCGCAATTCCATTAGAGATTATGCATGCCCACTTCAAGGACGGCTGTAGTGCATACTGACACATCTGCCAATCGGGTACGTTTAACAGGACAGATGAAGATTTCAATCACCTGCATGGAATCCTAATTCGACCTGGTTCAACCATTCAGTGCATACCAAGGAAATAACTGGGTAAGCACCCCATTGGTTTCATCTAAATGGCGTGATCATCCTGGAAACTAAAGGAACGAAACCGGCAAGGGAACTTCTAAAGGCATGGCAATCTATGACACATTAACTCAACCGTCATACTGAACTAGACCGAATCTACCAAGTTCTCTGAAAAAACATTCCAATCACAGCAAACGAGGTCACTTGAACCCGATCTTAAGACAAGCAAAATTTATGACAAGATCAACCAAAGAAAGGAAAAAATACACGTGTAGCAGACCAGCAGTTCAAGCGTAAAAATCATTTGGACTCACCAGTTGCATCGACTACCCAAAAGATCAAACATACTCAGTGGTAACTCGCTGGTCAACCGAACCATTTGAACACAAGTGTTAAATATGTGGTTTGTGGTTTTCATCAATTCTTCCATAGTGGGTTCATGTAGGGGCGGTGATAATAAAGTTTCAAGCAAACAAGAGCCAACCGTAGCATAGTGCCTGAATAGAAATAAGCCGGTAGTTGGACCAGTTTACTCGAATCTAGAAATTTACACTTGATGGTTCCCTAAACTTACGCGGCAATATGCATTTAACATAACAATATAGTTTCCTATAGGTCCGAGCGCAAAAATCCACATAGAGGTTTCCACCGACTCGCCAGTTCTAGGGATACTATTACCATTTGAGTACAACTACGTGCAACACAGGCTGAAAATAATAATGCATTAAAAACGTGTATTATATACTGTGTGCCGTGACAATATTAAAGACGCTTTTTCCTCTCCTAGGCTTCGGGCTCCGTAAAATGTTCTTCCATTTCTTGCAATACCGCACCGCGCTCAACCCTTATCATTTGCCGTCTGACCCGTTCGTCTACTTAGTGTACACGACCCAGTGTGCATTCTGTGAAAAGTAACTAAGCCGAGGGAAATTATGTCGTCATTAACTTTCGTCATTTCCATGGGAGTCGTACACCATCCAATGTGATGACTGCATTCAAGTGCTGGCAAAGTGCTACTCGTTTGGTGTGACAGTTGCACCAGTTCGGGAAAATGTATACAAAATATCTGATTTCCACTGTGACAAAAGAAATGGGTCCAAACTGTAGCTTTGGTACCACAAAGACAGGTGAGGCCAACTTGATAAATGGGCGAAATCCGTTACTGCAACAATGGACCAATGCTTTCTTGCGTGGTAATCTGAAACGCTTAAGATGTGCACAGTGAGATATACGAAGTTTCTTTAAGCTGGGCTGGATTTTATCAAGATTGCAGTAAACCATACAAAGTTAAGCTAAATGGTCATTTTTTTAGTGGAGATCAAGGGTGGGTCACTCATACAGTAGCAGCCACTTCGCAAAATAGGGCTATGTCTGAAGAAGCGGGGCAGCTGACGGCGTGTGGCATGATCCACGTAGCAAAACATTGACACTGTTCAACGAATCGATGCTCCACATGACTATCGTCTAGCACACTAACAAGTTAAATGCCTACTTGGGAAGAAAAGTTATTCAGCAACATTTCCTAAATAGTTTAGTTAAATCCTGGAATTCGCTTCACCGAACTTGTCACCAGCGAAATCTCCGTACATGATCCGGCGCACTGAACTAGTGACCTAAATCAGCAAAATCCTGGCTGTTCATGTAACACGGATTGATGGAGCAGAAATTTTTGTTTATACTGGTCATACATGCACCACACGTTGCGATCCCGATCCTGCAGACAGGCTACTTGTCTCTGACTGCACGATGTTACTATCAAGATCGGACATTTAGTCCATGTGAACCACTGGACAATCCCAGGCAATAAAAATGGGCCAATTTTTCGTCAGGCCTGTCAACACGACCAGCGTGTGGTAACAAGTGGATCTAGTTACAAAGCTCAAGGCTTTCAGCTGCAATATGTGACACCCTCAGTACCCCATTTACCGATGGACAAATTTGTTGGACCGCAAAAAACTACCCCTCAGTGGTTTTCATATATTTCAAAATTAACCTGTCCACCATCAGTAATAGAAAACAAAATTAAAAGGGATATAGAAACTAAACAAGCATGGAGAAACAAGAGGTTTCAAGTAGTCAAACAGATGTGGAGGCACAAGTGGGTCAGCCCTGATAAAGCAATCCATTACAAAGCTTATTTATTTTATCTTATTATTTTATTGACTGTTTGGTTGGCATTTTTCACAGTTTGCTGCAGCTCTACACGGTCATTAACCACAGTTGCATGGATGGTGTATGATGTTTAAGGAAAGTTTGTAGGTAACCTGTCGACTTGGGAACAGTCAAGCGGATTACGTAATTGAACGCCTTTCAGGACAAATTTTCTCATTTAATTGTCCTCTTGAAAGACCGAGTCCACTTGGCTTGACGCTTATCAGGACTTCCATGAGGATCGTAGAAACTTGGAAACGTCCAACCGAATTCTGTCAAGTGGTCAGGTTTCCAAACCCATCCTTCGCATGGGCTGAGACAAGGAGTCACTTCAAGGATATATTAAACTCGGAATTCAGGTTAGTCTCTCTTTAACGCTTATAAAGTTTGAACTTGAAGGTGTTTTGCCAAAGGCGTACGATCTGATTTTCAAACATAGCATGAAGCTGATGGAAATTTGGGATCTACGGCTACTTCATTGCCGCTGAAGGGCGAAACCGAGAGTGGACTGTCAAACAGCTCTCAGTAATGCTTTCAGTAATGTTTTCAGTCAAGAAAACATACCGCAATACCCCAGATATTGTTCTAACTGAAATTTACGGCAGCCGTTATGCAGCGCATTCAGTTGAAAAATACTATAAAGGAAATGTTTGCTTCTGTCTTTAACAGCCACTTGTTTTGAAAATGAACGTTACTTACCGTTTCAAATTATATTCGACCTGCGGGCAGGTACGGTTACATCTGAGGAATTCTGGTCGTTTTGAAGCAATGCCACTTACAGAACAATCCAGATAACTGGCGGTAATTGATGGGTCTACGTACATACAAACTGCCCAAAATATTTTCGGCGTTTGCAACGTTGCTTCTATATAGGCAAGTGCCGCTTGCTGCTACAGTGAAGTGGAGACTTCGGAATGCGGGAAGATTTGAAACGTAAGAGATCTATGCTGCACTTGTGAGCTGAATAAATACAGTTTTGGTGAAGGAGCGCACTACTTTCACCTATGTGCTGTTCTTCTAACCCACCAGACTTGGGTAAAATGACGAAATTCCATGCTCGTGTTTGACAGATATTTTATGGGATCACTAAATTTCTTCGGTCGGCACGTCAGGTTTGGACAATTTCAGATGGACTATGATCTACACCATGTCAATTCATCAGTGAAGATTTGCATGAACGTTTCACCATCATGATCTTGCTTACTAGTGCGATGGTTGATCGTCAAATCCCAACGCCTGGAAAGTAAAAGCACTAGGTAAAAAGATCTCTTATCCAACTGAGTTTATAGCTATCCCATCCAGCAGAATAAGCGATTATTATGGCAAAAATATGATAATAGAGTAGTTTATTATGTTTCGGCCGCCTATATCGATTGGTTGTTGGCACAGTGCTAACAGTGTAACAGTTGCAGTCAAAGTTTGAATCAGCTTTCATATCTGTCCACCATTGTCGTTTGTTCTACAGAAGTATTTGCTAGCGGAAAGTCAGTGAATGCGGAACTGGTCTCCATGCGGGTGTTTTGTATTTCACTGCTGACGGACCGTCTGAAACCCTCAAAGTTTGGGTTCATCGTCAAGCGCAAGTTATCTGACTTTAGGTTTTCTAAAAACTACGAGTGGAAATACAGTGGCTGCGTATTATACTTTTACCTAACACATTGCTGGACAGTTTTTCAGAAACTTGACGGCATTCTTGAGTAATAAGTTTGCCTGTCTGTATGGGCAAAGTGTGATACACACAGGTCAATCCATTTCACGGCATCAAAGCTTTGCAAACTTAGATGATCTCTGGGCTTCCTGCCGCGTAAACCACTTAACATTCGCTTGGGGGAGGCAACAAGTTTGAGTCCCATAGTGCCCGCACATAATCCAGAAAATGTGAGTGCTACTCAAGTTACATGAAGAAAGAGACACTGAGAGCAAGGTCATTTAGTTGCTAGATGTGAAGCTGCTGATCCAACTATGTTGCTTCTGAGTTACTACAATCCGTTCTTTGCGAACAAGACATCAGATAATAAACCAAGTTGAAAGCACGAAACGGCTTCAGTATAAGCTTCTGCATAGATGAGCGTGACTAACACGATGGGTGTTTGCCTTCAACTTGGTCTACTTATATATTTATAGTTCCCATACATTGGTACATAGAATATTCCAAACCTAATAAAAAACCTGTCTAAATTTTAGAATTTATATTATGCAGAACCAGATAGCATAATCACCTGTTTGCTCCAGTTGCGTTGCATTTACACATGATCTCAAAGTTTTCAAAACAATCAAACTAGGATGGCGTTCCAGGGTTACATGAAATAAGTCATATTTCTACTACCCTTCATTCTATATATTAGACTGTGAATGGTGTAAGGGAATAAATCTGTCCCTCTGAGGGCCACCACTGAATACTCACTGGGAAAAAGTCCCCATTCAGAAGTTTCTAGCACCAAAATTTGATTCAGTGACACAGCTGACGTTAAGCATTTCTAGAGGTGGTCTCACGTAAGCCTGAACTTTCCAAGACGGATAAAATGTAAATCTACCAAGTGCTAACAGACACCAAAGTTCATAAGGAAGCCTCCCCTTCCAGGATAAAACACAAATCAGCCGTTTCTTTCCTCCGGTAGTTCCACAGTAGAAACATCCTTCAAAGTTGTCACCCACAATCGACAATTTTCGGCAATGAAGAATGACAGTCAGTACAGTGGTGTTCTCTTACAGATAATTCAGGAACGTTATTTTAATCGTGTGATAAATTCTACTCCCAGTTGACAAGTTTGTTTACTTCGTAGGTTCAGTACATTTAAATGCTAGTTTTGAAGCAGTCTGTCTAGTGGCGTGATGCACTGGTGTACGTGGGTGATAACTAACCATTTTTCTTGAATCAAAACACGCGTGACTCTCACACTCACGGTTCCACGTGACATAAACTCCCAATGATGGAAAAAGCAAAATGCTCCGCTGATATTCTTTCGTTACATTTCAAGTAGTTTACTTTGCAAGCAGTTCAACTAGAACCCAGATAATTGCATTTTATTGTTTACAACTGACTGTAGCAATCTGATAAGACTACTGCTGTGTCCGAATTCCTCTGCTTTCTGTCAATCAAGTTAACGTCCTCTGGCAGCCCACGCTAAAATGACGTTCACTCGGTTATCATTGATCTGAATAAGAAAGGCAACTATTAACCGGTGCAACGATGTGTCCTTATTCACCATATTCACAAGACGATTATGTTTTCACTTGCACTCTAGCCAGCGTTTCTTACCAGTCCAAGCAAACGCTGAAACTCTCATTTTTTTCACCACGTTTGGCTCCAGAACATTTTGTATGGCGTTTCGTGGTTGCACAAACTGTTTGTCCCACACTGCTGGTGGATGGGACAGTGGCCCAGGAGTTCGCTTTTTGTCATAGCTTTTGGTATTAGATCAGTTACGGTGCTGTTCAGTGTAGATGTCCATTTGTATAACTGGATTGCTATCACAGAGAACACATGTAGCAGTTTTCCTCCTCGGAGAATATGACAAGTTCATCGACGAGATTTTTGGAACTTCGTTTCTGTGGACAGATTTTTCATTTAGGTGACATTCTCCTGAGGAGTACTGTATCCTAAAAACAATGAAAATTAGCAAGGGAAAACTAATAAAATTTGTCGGCACCCCATAATTTCTGGATGCTCAATACTATTCTCCTAGACCAAAAGTTTACGCCCAAACCTTGACAACTACTGGAGCAAATGGAATAGAGATCAAAAATACATCACGGTGGTCAACTGATCCGGAGTTGACTTTATGGTCCCCCTTAAGCAGGTGAATGTAGTAGTATTGTTTTTCAAACTTACAGTTGTCGAATGGACCGAATGTTTGTTAGGAGAGTTTTAGACCATTTGGGGAGAATTTGGACTGGCCCCACGGTAGTCATTTTGAAGGGTAGTTGTAATAATTTTACCACATATTATGGCGGGCAATTAGCTGAAAATGTAATACCATTCGTCTACCACAACGCATGTTCCAAACACATAATTAGACGGCCTACTGACTGTTCTAGCCGAGCTACTAACGAGGTCGATGATTTCAGTCAGTTGGTGAATGGCACTAAAAAAACTCAGAGCATCCACCTACATTTTTCGAGGTTTCGTAACTGGGAATAATGCACTCTTCTGAAAGGATTTCAACGTAGAAGCAGTGAAAAGCATCCATTCATTACAAAGGTCACCGATGCTAACCTGGAAAGGGCTTTGCGCGCTTCGGTAAATTTGCCGTGAAACTTTCTAGTTGCGCGAAAAATGTTTCTGAAAGTGAAAAAAAATGAAACCTTTTTTGCACATGCGACTAAGCGACAGATGCCTGAAGTTTTGCCTTTTTAGTTCAGAGGGCAGAATATAACATTTCAGTTTCCAGTCTCGCATTAATCAGCGACCGCCATGATGATGTTTAGACGGATTCTGAACGTACGCGCAAGCACTTGGTGTTTATGGACCTTTGGATATTCGGTATATCATATTAAAATTTGTCCTTGAGATTTGACCAGCCTGCAGTAATACAGTGAAATGGTAGTCCGGCGTTCCATTAAAACTGTTAAAAATTCTGGGGTAGTGCTAGATGATACTTTTAACACGTTCACGAGTGAACGGTGTTAATGCCAGCCAGTCGAGCAGAAGTAATTTCCTAACAAACTACCTCGGTGGTTTCATTCCTTTTCAAGTGTTTTCAATACTGTTAATTGCACGTCATTAAAAACTAACTTGCAGTTAACTACAACCAATGGCGGGCGACTCACTGAAGTTTGTCGAATCAAGCAGGCTACAACGTCAAGACAATCTCAAGGACCTTCTCCAAAAACTGCATTTGTTTTGTTGAATCATGCCCAATACAATACCCTTAAACCAGTTTACAGAAATACTCTGCAATGTTACTTCATATCTATATGAGAAGCAACGGTTAGTTCCTTATAATTTAAAAATTCGGTGTTCAGTTATTCCACTCATCTAGATGAGTTGCGAAGCAAGTCCCTCCTAACTGCAATATTTGAGCCGTTTCCACAAAAGCCAACTGTATATGCTTCAATTCTGCCTCAAATCCCATAGGGCATTTCATTCAGCAGCAGTGTACTACACTAAAGCTTAGTGAGTTCTGAATTTATCTGTTCCGCTAGCTAGTCTATTCACTTTTTAGACCTAGAATGTTCAGCCGAAAACATGACACCGTTGTTTTCCTAACCTTATGAAAGTGGTTAGGGCCGAGGTAAGAATAATCAAACTGGATTGCAATATGCCTATTCCTCTCAAGAAAACCCATTCGGCTGAATTTTGTACACTTCGTTAATAGTGCTTCGTTAGTCATGTCAGATTTTTGAGAGTTCGGGTACCATTGGATAATCGTGGTCTTTTGGGCGTCAGCAACAGCACTGCATATCCTCACTAGTTTAAAGCTATTTCATAAGATTTTGCAAAGTTTTCTTGTAAAAATCACTGTTACCAGACGTGGACCTCTGTATCGGAATGCTAAGCAAACGAGTAGATTTATCGGTTGTTGGTCAACAACCATTTGATCAACAAACAATATACACCAACGCTCCTCTTGACGACAACAGCTCGCCAAGTTGCACAATGTTAGAATTACAGGAGTGTCCCACATCTGACAACATGGGAAAGTAATGTGCCAGTTGGCTGCGTTTTTTCATTTACCTGATGACCAGCACCCTTAGGGTGCAAGACGAGCTACGCTGTTTGCACACCTTTCAGGCTCTTGGAACGACTGCCATCCCCAGTACTGTCTTTGTAATCCTTTTCGTAATATATTCAAAGCGAGCTAGGCCATGTAGTTTGATAAAAAATCATTAAGTACGGGGACTATTGAAGTCAATTCAGCTGTCGCTTTATCCATATTTTAGTGTTCGGAATCATTTCCAGCTTTGAAACCAAATCAGTAACTGCCACCTACGTTTATCGCTGGTCCGAAGGAAATGAACTGAAAATATAACTCGACTTAGTAATTCCAGGCGTCCCACCAGTTTCTCAAATGCCTGAAGGCCACAGCTTACGCCGGCGTGTTCTGGTGGTTTAGTCTCACGCAGTTTGTGCAGGCCTCAGCCGGAGACTCTTCATATATATATATATATATATATATATATAATGTTGGCAAGAAATTGATACAACGATCCACATAGAAGCTCCGTCACTCATATATCCACATTTCATGTGATGCAAGCAGTAATCCCCCATCTCAGACATGCATTTGAACATAAGCTTGGTGCGTGTATGTGCGGCTGTGTGGATCATCTAAAGCATTCTGACATCGGAGAGACACATTCGTTTGCAAATTATTTATTTCTAACAGGATACTCAATCCAAGGCCAGCTGAACTCCCTGTTATTAATATTTGATTGAATGGACTTCCGCTGGATCTACTGTTAAAATCAATTTGGTTGTCAAATGAGAGTATTTCTTCAGCCGGGTACAATTATTTGTTCAAATAGAACATTAGGTTGATGGCAACCCTGGGACTTCGTCTGCATCCTGCGAACTGAAAAATGAAGCAACCTTTGCACAGCGCGTTCACTTGAAGGAAACCCTAAATGAGGGATTCCGTTCGGTTTGTTAATGAGTATATACGTCGAATTGCGTACAATTTGCTTTCAATTACAGCATAATGTTGACGAAAGATATCTGTCTACCCTCACTTGATGGGCCGAAGAAGGAGAAAAGCAGTCGCGGACTGCCGAGGAGATTCCAGCAACCCAACGAGCGGTGTGTTCGTCCAAGAAAGTATGTCTGATGTATCTAAGCCGATATCAGGCAAAGATTCACACCTACTACAACATCACTAGCAATCTTCTACAACACCCAAAGCGAATGGACGTGTTGCGACTGACGTTCGGCGATACATGATTACAGCCTCGTGCAAGAGACCAAAAGACCCCTTGTGATCTAGCTTGGGATCTCCCCAAATTACTCTGGCTGAACAAACAAGCAACAAATCGGACTTGGTCAAGATACTGAACTGTTGATCGGTGCATCAAATATTGCCAGCGCGAATAGGAATACAGTGCGTATCCTAATGTGCAGCAATTTAAAGATTTGGTTCCTGACTTTCACTCATACCATGCGGTTATGTAGGTAGATTGATTGATAAGCGTCAGAAACGGTTAGAATGCGCGTAACGTCAGGGGGACCGAGACTTCACACTTGCACTAAGTTATCTTCGCTAACTGACTTATTCAATAAGTCACCCGTTTTATGCAAAATCTCTCAGCAAAAGCACGGAATTTCATACTTTCGATTAGTCAGGCACCTCGAATTTTTTTTGAGATTGTGACAATTTTGGTCAGTATCACGAGCTATATGTTTATACACTAGTGTCCTATAACGGTTTTCGCAGGAAACAGGGCAGTAGTTCTGGTCTTGTTAATGAGTCTCAGATACAAATCTTCCACTGTACTGCGCATTTTCGCATATGTTATATAAAACCCGTTCACCAATGCTAATCAATAAAAGCAAACCACTTCAGTGAGTGGTTTCTGTTTGAGGTGTCTTCAACAGTTTGTTGTGACGGTGCAAGCACTGGGATAAGTGTTCTCCCGACTTCTCACCCGATACCAGTTTTGCAGTGCTCAAAATGACCAACTTTTCCGAACAAAACTAAGGTATCTTCCTTTTGGAAACCCGAAACATTGATCCTCCCTTATATAACTCATTACAACTGACAACTGCTAACATTTCTTTTACTCCGGTTTGTTGCAGCACGTTTTCCGTCAGTTTTAGTGAAAACTAGAGTGACTGGATTTCCAGTTTGCCGGCAAAGAATCACCGAAAATATACGGAATGGCAAAGACCTGGAATGCCGATGAACCTGTGACTACCACACATCACCTAATGCCGTATGTTTCTCCACCAAATTTGCCGGATTAGGAGTTCGACCGTTGGCAACTTCTAGTGCGTTACAATCATTTACTAAGCTTCAGCTTAAAGCATATAAAACAAAACAGCCAAAACGTTGCCCGACCAAGCACATCGGCCTGCCTGAAACTCATATTTCGGAGCGGCATGGCATCAGGATGAAGTTGATCAGCAGGAGTTTTGGTGCTCAGAGGACGGGTACAGTAAATAGGTTGGCTGAAATCAGGCGGATATTCCCCACTCAGTATTGGAAAGAAACAAGCCGATTTAGCTACCATAGACTCTCTAGTATTAAACGCCAAACCAATATCCCCAGCATGAATAAACGTTTTTAACCAATAATCTTGAGCAATCAGCGTACAGAGTAAAGTCGATTCATTGTATATACATTTGTAGATAAACGATTACCATCAAATGACTGAGCAAGAAGTAGCCGTGGATTTTCTTGTTTGAATACTACATTGTTGTTCCACAAGGAATACCGGTGTGGGGATTTTTCCGCCAATAGTTCTACAATGTAATTTTTGAAATGTT
>SJOL01010174.1:508383-656227 GCA_004794785.1 Opisthorchis felineus
AGCTAGCATCAGGTACTAGCAATATCAATCATTATTGGTAAACCTTTCGGCTAGCACTTAGGTACCCTTCTTAAACAGACCTTATGTTTTTGTGCAGCACACTGAACTCCTCGGAAGTGAGTTATCCACCACCTATGGCGTTTGTTGGTTTGTTTCTTTCATATTGTTTGTTCTCGTAAACTAGGATGAAGTATAGTAGTATAAGAAAAGATGAGAGCAATAAATGTTGGAAACACTGTATGATGGCTGGTGCAAAGCAGATGAGGGTATAAATCAGCCGAATCTTGTAAAATATTTGGTTCCACGGCAAGTGAAGAATTGAGTGTGGACAAGGAGCTAGGAGGGTGGGTTGATAGTGGTCAACCTATCAGGCATCTTTCGCTACATCCTTCTCTTTTTCTTACCTGTTCAGCAACATTTATTGGCCACAGCAGAACAAATAACGGATATTATCTGAGGCAGAGAATTCAGTGTATTCTATCCTTTTTTCAGTTCTCATTTCATTATTCTGGTTGGACGTGTGCGACAGAAGTGCATGATTTTTGGTTTAAAAGCACGAGTTAGAGGTATGTGAATGAACTCACAATGGCATTTTGTCAGGAGCCACCACTGTGCATTAAAATCCTTAAGGAATCCAAATTTACCTCAAGATGTGTCCGCATTGGAATGCACGCAAACATCGTTAAGTTGAAAGTTCCCAAGTTAGATGATTGCAGTTATGAACGCCTTAAAGTAACTTGCAAGAAAACATCCGTTTCTATCTTATCCAGTATTCATTTAAATCCCCCTTATTATATTGCTATGACATACAATGAGCACAAATTCAACCTGACCAAATACATCATCATCACAACCGAAAGCATGATATCAGTGTTCGACACCAACCATGATTCATTTGAAAGCCTTATTATGAAGAAAAAAATGAAGGTGGATGGGGAAGAGGCTTAGTGCTAGCTTACTACAATCATTCCAAGGTGCTTACACCTCCAGAAATTCATTCAGGCAATCTGAATAGAAACTGACAACAAGATCGCCACTGACATAGGTTGGCAGCCACATCTTGCAGGCTTTCCGACCAGGTGCAGTGTTGATCACGCGGTCCCCATTCTGGAAGGCGAGTCGCGCGGACAAATCCAAATACATACAATCCTTCATTGCAGTAATTCCAGAGGTGGACAGAAAAAGGAGCAATCCCAGCAGCAATCATTCAGTACACGTCAACTTTATTCTGGTAGCCCGAAAAGTCTGCCACCGTACATCACAATACTCAAGACACCAGAAGTGCACATGTAACGCCAGTTATTGACTGTTGCGCACGGTTCAAAAGCTTCAACTTTTAGATGCGGAGTTGTCTGCGAAACCTCGACTCACGTTTCGAACATTAAACAAGAGAGTAGTATGATTTTTAGGAGGAATAACAAGCTGTCTTCTGCTTTACGGACTTAGTGTCGGGAACAGCAGCAGGATAACCATATAGGTGACGTTTGTAGAAGAAACACTTGAAAAGTATAGATTAATTAAAAGCATATGTTTCGAATATCTTATAGTGTTTGACGAAGCCTAGATTTAACACCGGTCACTCAGGAGTAAAACGAGGTTTATGTGCATACGAGCTAGACAGTTGAGAGGAAAGTCAATGGCATGTCTTTATTGTCGAAATCAACCTCTCGCCGCATAATGTGAAGAAAACGTCAAAAAGCGGAAACGACAAGTACGTGAAAAAACATTTTCTTCGGGGAACGGTTTCTACAAACTATTCCCTTAACGAGACAGACTACGACTATCTTATTTCCCCAACTATCATGCATCTACTTTTTTCCCCAACACTTACTACGGAAAAGGACAAATCAAACACGTTGTTCAGCAAGATGTACAAAGAACTATAGTGAGTAGCGTCACCGCAGGATACCTGTCAGCCTCATGTCCAGCCATCCAACTCACTTTTTAAATTCACGTCCACGCAAGAACTGCGTTTGATAAACCAACTTGTGGTATTGTCCTCTAGACACAGTTGTGTCGTTCCACCGTGATCTCCAAAAGAAAACTGACGTCAATCCCATTTAACCAGCGCACTAATTCGTGAAAATAATGTGCAGTAGTAGCTTGCTTCCGCCATTATAATCTAAATTCATTTATCTGTAGTTAAATGAAAGTTTTCGACTTTATGCCGAGAATGTGACAAGCGGAGCTGACTTTCAGCATAAAGACGCACGTACAAGAGGCACAAACGTCCAAATAAAACCCCATATTTCCATTATTGCTTAAGTGCCCAAGACAACCAACATATTTTTATTACTTGGACAGAAAATCCTTCGGCACCAATTAGGGTTGCTCTATGATGAAATTTTTCACATGTCGAAATTCATCCGCCTCAATGTGGAAATTGAGCGATGTCGACTCTGTCTTCAAGTCCGTGTACACCGTTTCTTCAATGTGAAAGCGGTGGCGTCCAATTCACTATGAGGATTCGCTTTGTAAGGTTCTGGAAAGCCAACCGGTAAGTGGTGGCTACGAATCAGGTTGCAAACACTGTCTTCATTGATTGCAGTGAAGGAATAGGACAGTAGTTATGAAGCAAAACCAAACGATCTCAGAAGGTTCCTGCATGTTAATCAAAACGACGAATTATACTGACCGAATCGCACTTCACAATAAAATATAAGATATGCACAGAGTCAATAAATGATTCGCAGAATAAACTGTCCTTGAGTTCTTTGAAGTTAGAAGTTTGGCAGAGATTGCGCATCACAATGAGTGGTGGGTTGATTCCATTTTCTCTTCTTTGTTTTACATTGTATTTACGTTTCGTTTGTTCCTGTTTGTCGTACCTCTTTGTGAAATGTCACAAAATGATTCAAGGCATCTTTCTCTTACCTCAGTTAGAAAGGAGATAAAAAGTGAATGTATAAACGAAATTCCTTTATTACTACTTCTGTGTTGATACAGCAAACACTGTTTTCGACGCAAATACTTCATCTGTTATTATTCGCAATAGATGGGTCGGTGATCTGACAAAACTACTTGAAGTAATAACTTCTGATGGAAATATACGGTGGTAGTTGCTCCAACAAAATTGACCACATATGGTTTTGTCTGTCATACCAGACACCATCAAGTTGATGAAGTAATTATAACTCGCAGCTCATACTGTAATGATTTGTAATAGGGTCGTGGCTGAACACTGCACTAGTAAGTAGCAAGAAGCTGAAATAGACAGTAGACATACAATGAAACTGGTCGACAAAACNCAGCAATCATTCAGTACACGTCAACCTTATTCTGGTAGCCCGAAAAGTCTGCCACCGTACATCACAATACTCAAGACACCAGAAGTGCACATGTAACGCCAGTTATTGACTGTTGCGCACGGTTCAAAAGCTTCAACTTTTAGATGCGGAGTTGTCTGCGAAACCTCGACTCACGTTTCGAACATTAGACAAGAGAGTGGTATGATTTTTAGGAGGAATAAAAAGTTGTCTTCTGCTTTACGGACTTAGTGTCGGGAACAGCAGCAGGATAACCATATAGGTGACGTTTGTAGAAGAAACACTTGAAAAGTATAGATTAATTAAAAGCATATGTTTCGAATATCTTATAGTGTTTGACGAAGCCTAGATTTAACACCGGTCACTCAGGAGTAAAACGAGGTTTATGTGCATACGAGCTAGAAAGTTGAGAGGAAAGTCAATGGCATGTCTTTATTTTCGAAATCAACCTCTCGCCGCATAATGTGAAGAAAACGTCGAAAAGCGGAAACGACAAGTACGTGAAAAAACATTTTCTTCGGGGAACGGTTTCTACAAACTATTCCCTTAACGAGACAGACTACGACTATCTTATTTCCCCAACTATCATGCATCTACTTTTTTCCCCAACACTTACTACGGAAAAGGACAAATCAAACACGTTGTTCAGCAAGATGTACAAAGAACTATAGTGAGTAGCGTCACCGCAGGATACCTGTCAGCCTCATGTCCAGCCATCCAACGCAGCAACATTCAACACATTCTGCCAAACTGCCAGCCGTAACCTACCCATTGTATAATGAGAACAATGGACCCTTATACATTGTCCATGGTATTTTTAGGTTTTTCGGAAGCTAGAAGCTTCTTCGTAATTCTTTATCCAGATAAACGATTATTATGCAAATTTAACTTTACTCCACAACAAGCCTCTGTGAACTGTTTCAGGAATGTGGTTTAGCTGTATAAAGATATGCGTGTAGGCCCAGAACTTTAGAAGATTTACTGCACTATGTCTTATAGTCTCGGTTTTTAGGATTAGCCACAGTAAGCAACGTGAAACCAACCGCCGTATAGGTTACCTCCGTCTTTAGTTGGACAGAAGGACTTCCGAATAAAGCTGGTAGTAAAATTTTCGATTCGTATGCACTCCAGCTGCAACAAAAACTTTACGGAATCTATTGATCATGTTCAGGCTAGTTCATTGACTGTCATAGCTTCTCCCCAAGGACCCACTTACTATGTAAACCGTGTAAGAATTAGGCATCTTCACACGGCCCGAAAGCCATGCAACCAAGTACAATGAAATTTAGGCACCGGTTGCAGACTGGACTTCATACAAAATTTGAAAACTGATGTATTTCACCCCAGGCAGACAAAAGTTACGAAATTTGGATAAAAAGCACGGTGTCTTCGAGGGAAGGTTAGGATTTCTAGTGCTAAATATGCATGTAAGCTGACTGCATTTATGTCAGCATATCGCCTTGGGAGCGATGGCTATAAATTGGAATAATAAAAGAGCAAAAGTAAAGCGTAGAAAATCGTAGTCATTTGACATGAACTTCATGGATAACCGTAAGCACGAAAGAATTTAAAATTTTCTGAAACTTTTAACTCACTTTTTAAATTCACGTCCACGCAAGAACTGCGTTTGATAAACCAACTTGTGGTATTGTCCTCTAGACACAGTTGTGTCGTTCCACCGTGATCTCCAAAAGAAAACCGACGTCAATCCCATTTAACCAGCGCACTAATTCGTGAAAATAATGTGCAGTAGTAGCTTGCTTCCGCCATTATAATCTAAATTCATTTATCTGTAGTTAAATGAAAGTTTTCGACTTTATGCCGAGAATGTGACAAGCGGAGCTGACTTTCAGCATAAAGACGCACGTACAAGAGGCACAAACGTCCAAATAAAACCCCATATTTCCATTATTGCTTAAGTGCCCAAGACAACCAACATATTTTTATTACGTGGACAGAAAATCCTTCGGCACCAATTAGAGTTGCTCTATGATGAAATTTTTCACATGTCGAAATTCATCCACCTCAATGTGGAAATTGAGCGATGTCGACCCTGTCTTCAAGTCCGTGTACACCGTTTCTTCAATGTGAAAGCGGTGGCGTCCAATTCACTATGAGGATTCGATTTGTAAGGTTCTGGAAAGCCAACCGGTAAGTGGTGGCTACGAATCAGGTTGCAAACACTGTCTTCATTGATTGCAGTGAAGTAATAGGACAGTAGTTATGAAGCAAAACCAAACGATCTCAGAAGGTTCCTGCATGTTAATCAAAACAACGAAATATACTGACCGAATCGCACTTCACAATAAAATATAAGATATGCACAGAGTCAATAAATGATTCGCAGAATAAACTGTCCTTGAGTTCTTTGAAGTTAGAAGTTTGGCAGAGATTGCGCATCACAATGAGTGGTGGGTTGATTCCATTTTCTCTTCTTTGTTTTACATTGTATTTACGTTTCGTTTGTTCCTGTTTGTCGTACCTCTTTGTGAAATGTCACAAAATGATTCAAGGCATCTTTTTCTTACCTCAGTTAGAAAGGAGATAAAAAGTGAATGTATAAACGAAATTCCTTTATTACTACTTCTGTGTTGATACAGCAAACACTGTTTTCGACGCAAATACTTCATCTGTTATTATTCGCAATAGATGGGTCGGTGATCTGACAAAACTACTTGAAGTAATAACTTCTGATGGAAATATACGGTGGTAGTTGCTCCAACAAAATTGACCACATATGGTTTTGTCTGTCGTACCAGACACCATCAAGTTGATGAAGTAATTATAACTCGCAGCTCATACTGTAATGATTTGTAATAGGGTCGTGGCTGAACACTGCACTAGTAAGTAGCAAGAAGCTGAAATAGACAGTAGACATACAATGAAACTGGTCGACAAAACCAGTACTCAGATATGAGTACCTCATTTAATAACGTAAGAGCCACTATGGCTCCGAAATTTTAAGCGCCATCAGATAAATTGTTTAATCTGATGCAAAATCTCTTATAGCAGCTGAATTGCAATTGCTGAGAAAGGTGCATATGCGCTATTGAAATGATCAACTAAAATAACGCAACTTCAAAGGTTATGAAAACTAAGATGCAAATACATTGGTCTCGGTTTGGTCTTTCACAGTAATCCTCTACAACAAACGCTTTGAAATATGTTGCATCCGACTTCTAGCGAGCCAGAAAACTGAAAATTACGACAAAGTAACGACGTTTTTCAGTGCATGAACACCTTACGTCTGCCATTTAACAGTGACCAGAAATTTGGGCTGCACAAAGTGATCACCATACATGTTGCAGTTTTGGAAGCATTGTCGTCCCTGTGCATCCATTTAATGTAGTTGGTTTTCCCTTCTGTTGATGTGTAACTTTGGCTACTCAGTCCCCATCGGGTTTTATCTCATAATTTAATGCTATCTTACAACTGAATTTTGATTTAATTTTCAAATATTTGTAATATGCACAATGTTTGAAGACTGTGAATCTAGCTTACACAGATAGAAAATGGGACACCCTAAACCTCCGAATCGCATATTCTTCGAGTATTTTGTACCTCAAAAGGGAGGAGTGATTTAGGTGACCTGAGTGCAGTCACAATGGACGCCTTCATACGCTTCGTGTTCATATACTCAACAGACTTTCTTTTTTATACTGAAAGACCGGAGAGAGAAGATAGAGGGAATTGAATTACGTATATCGGCATATACAGTCTAATAACTGATTAGCGGGAGATTCACCACGCCTGAGCATACTGAATCACTTTGAATCTGTTACGCTTCACGATGCGTTACAAGGAGCACACGATCTAGATTTCGATTTCTCCAAACTGTCCCACAGTACAAATCGTCGCAATTGTTGGAACTAATAAACAATAAAAGTATTAGACAAAGATGGAAATGTCCCTTTCAACATTCTATTTTGTCGTGAGTTTTAGTGGAGATGAGTTAAAGAACCTAAAAGTGGATTGTTATCGTAATTCTGTGCAGTACTGTAGTGGATAGTCGTCTTACGTCCACCGCTTTACACTTTTAGAAAGGATCCAGCAGGCTACGTGCCAAGCTAGCTATTTCTAATTTTCCAAAATTCAAGTGAAGCCATTCTTTGATTCGCTTGCTCACAAGACAGCCATAAATTTAATAACATCGCGGCTCTAAACATTAATTCGTCTCTCTTTTGTTATTATTCCAAGTCCTTGGGACGTTGTATTAGTAATTTCGTCTTTTCAAATCATCGCCTTTTAGGAATATCGCCCCTAAATAGATTTCAGACCTTAACTAAAGACAAGTCACATCAATCAAGTAAGTTTTACTGTGATAGAATGATGTCAACAATAGTTTAGTCAATTTGAAAAAAATATTTTTATCCATTCAAAATAAGTTTCAATATCAGGTATTTTTCTTCGACGGTTGGTTGCAAAATACTGCCTGACGGAGTTTGGTTAAAAGATAAAGTATATTTCAATGCTAAAGCTGTTATGGAATTTTTAAAGTCAAAACACAGCGAAGTAGAATAAGATGTCGTAATCTGGCGTTTCGGTTGTCATGGGCAACCTTGTTCAAGGATTTCTACAAGTAATTGAATGAGTTAAATGCAGCGCCATTTGGTTCCACCATCCTGTATTCTGATTGGTGTGTTCCTGTGGTCGGTTGGCAGACAGCCGCGACCAGCATTTTTGGTTCTGTTAGCTCTATGTGTGTGTACGGGTGATTGTGTGTATTTTGATTAGAATGTGCCTCCATCTGTTGTGTTGGCTGTGATACGCCATTGTTGGGATTCCTGTTTGTCTTCCGGTCACTATGCCTAAGAATGTGCGCAGTAAGTCCAAGCGAGATAGACGGGATGCTGGCGCCATCACGCCGGTCCATGCAGTTTGGTCGTATGTTGATCCTAAGGGCGTCAGCACAGATGCGGTCCACGTATGACTTGAATCCTGACTACAGTATACGTGTACCATCGAAGTTGATTTGATGTCTTGAATCAAGTGCGTGTAGTGCAATGCTTGAGTCGCGTTCAACTTTTTACTCTTTTGGGTTTCTTAGAGGAAAACGCGCATGTCGTTTGTGATCCGTGATTCGTAGGCCTGGCTGTCTGGCCTATGTAGTTCACCTGGAATTCTGCATAGGAAATTTGAAATACGCAGTTCGCGAGGTATTTCAGTTCAATAGGGTCCTTAGCCCTTACGAGGTGCCGCTGTAAGATGTTTTCTATTCGGAAGAATGCTTCAATATCACAAACCCGAAGTCTTATTCGAAAGGCATCTGAGGTGCCATTTCTGTAGGGTATTCCCACGGTGATCATCCGGGTTTCGTTTCTTGCCCCACCGTTCCGGATAGTGTTTTTCCCCTTTGTTGGCCAATCAGCCTCTTGGAGTATTTATCTTGCTGTAATAACTTACTGAATTGCTTCAGCCCGTTTGCTTGTATAGACTCATTCAAGCATAGTTTCTTGATGCGATTCATCAGCGATCCGACAACCGCGCGGTTGACGTAGTATGCATGCGAAGACTCCGAATGCAAATACCTGTCTGAATTTGTGGGTTTTCTGTGGAGTCTCGCCGAGAATTCATGGCTATTGTTTACAGAAAGCTTTCGGCCCAGGAAACTCATGGTTCTGTTCTTGCTCTCAGTTCTCATCGTGCATTTTATACTACTGCATTGCTCGTTCAAACAGTCTAGGAGGGCTCGCCATTCTGTGGCTTATATAATCGCAAATATGTCGCCAGCGAATCTCAGTAAGGTGTTTGGTGGATGGGTGAAGTCAAGTAAGGCCTTAGTTTTAACATGGTGCAAGAAAAGATTAGCCTTTATTTGTAATACTCGAGAGCTTATAGTGACGCCTTCAGTTTGTCTATAGAGTGTGTTTTGAATGCTGAAATGTGGTGCTTAGACACAGTACAATACCAGTAATAATATCAACAGGGAATAAGATTGTTCACTGTGCTAGAGATATATTGTCTCACAAAATGGTACAATAGTAAAAAGGTGCTGTTACATCAAAGCTCACTGTTAGTTCAACATCACTGATGTGAGTATACTGGAGGATATTGACAAAATCAAAAGAGCCATCTGACGCAAGTGAATAAAACCATGCTTGACGGAGCCTAAGTTTCATTTGTTGTAGGTACTTACCAACCCGCACTTTTGTCATACTGAGAGTTGAACTTTCTTTCTACGGTTCGATTTTTTCGTAAGAACGCAGTGTTTTCTTTCTACACTAAACGCTGGAACATTGCACAAAAACCGACTTAAATATATGGAGGTTACAAGATAACTCCCAATATTAACAGATTTAACCCACTAATTTAAAAATTTTCGCACTACGTATTTTGTTATATCTGGCCCTGTGAACTGAACTCCTGAATCAGGTCAAGCAAAACTACTTCCAGTTCATAAAAAAGTTTACTGGGGTTTGTCGTATCAGAATACATTGACGTTATACATAACTGAGATTTGGATAATAAAACTTCAAGGACGTGTAAGACAATAGTATCGCACAGGTAGTCCTGAGAGCTGAATTGTTTTAGCTCGTGGTGGTGTAAGGTGACGCTTGCTCAGATTAGCGCGAAGTTACTTTCGTATTCGATGGTCCCAGTCAGGCTGAATCATAACTAAGTGCACCACAAAGTGAGGTACTGGTAACCTTTAGGCTTCCTTTTTTATAATGTTCTGAATACTTGGAATAAAGCTCAAGACAGCCAATAGGTTAATAAAAATATCACTATTATAAGTTAGGCCGTTTTGCCATTTTTCAGATAGGTCGCGTCCAAAAGATGTTAACCCTTTAATTCTTATTTATCCAAGAAAACTTTAACATTTACTATTTCAGAATACGCAAGAGCAAACAAATTTTTACAGCAGACGCCGATTCTGTCATCCACCACAAAAAAGTGAAAATTCATGTGGAATGCTCAGTATGCATACACATTGAGCTGAAGGGCTTGGATAAAATTTGTCGCGTTCATTTTGTTTATTAGCTTGTGTCACTGATAGATTGCGCCATCATACTGATCCCACTGGGACCCTTGTGGATTGACATATTTGCGGTTTATTACCAGCATAAAATTCTTTGAATGATGCGGCCACATAGCATACGTAGTCGCAATATGAACTGCAGTTTTGTAGTACACATAGCGCACAACAAATATTCCAGATCAGTTAGCAATTGACGAAAAAACATTTCACAAAATGTTTCTTTGACGTCTGGTTTTGTAATGTAATTTAAGTACCAATACGCGGGATTGAAATTATTCCTGAATTAGGCAATTTCTTTCTCGAGGAAAACATGGAAGAATACCTAGAAAAAGAGTTTTCCTCTACAAAATCGCGAACTTTTAAGAAAACTACTTCACGGCCAAATAAATTTCTGCTCCGTTTTGTGGCCCTATATCCCATATATAAGATGCGACAGAACGTATCGTCTGCTTAAGCTGAGAAACGTTATCCACCGCTGATTAATGAGCCATTAAGGCTTTTTTACTTGACATTGGTTTCCAACCGTGAACATAACTTCCATTGTTAAGTTGTTGGCTTACACACAAAAGAATACTCCTTCTTGTTCAGTACGCGATGGTTGTACTCCCCAGCTTAGAACGAGGAGTAAATAGTAGCCCATCGTCTCTCTTGTCTGTAACATTTTCTTATTGAGCTTCAAGAATTCGGCTGCGACGAACAAGATATAATCATCTGATTTATGTCTTTGGTTTCAGCCATTCTAAAGGACGAATATATTAGGCACAAGAGAGGTTTGCAAGTGAGCAATAATGAAGAGCAAATTAAGAATACTTAAGGGAGCACAATTCGGGAGGTAAGGTTTACTGCGCACAAACATACTGATCGCCGCTCAGCCGTTACTCCTGCAATGCCATGGGTAACAGCCACAAGTTTTCAAGAAGTAACTTGCAGCGGTTCAGTTGGTTGTGCCAAGTAAGGGCGTTAGCCTAGGTGATTAAGGCAGACCTCGTGATAGTACAGTCATATACACCCAAAAACCTTTCCATTTTAATTAAGATTGGCGGATAATAAAATAAACGTGAAAGAAGACTACGTTGTGCATGGATTTGACTGGAAATATCACATATGTTCACTCGTTTACTGTCCCCGTTTAGGCAGACCCTTCAACAGGCCGTAACCTACTGTGCATATGTAGTGTGACCGTTCCGATTCCTCAGTATGCGTACGATTACAGTAGTAACTGCCAAGCTGCGGTTAAAATGCCCACACTAGGTACCTTGTTAATAATGATTGGAGCTATTTTTAATTTAATCCATAGGGTTTGTTTTTCGCAAAATTAAAAAATTCTAGGACAGCGTCTTGTCTCCCACCACGATCAGAGGAAAAAGCGACTGACTAAAAGTTGTATGGATACAGGGTTGCATTATAGTCAAGCATTTTTTTGTTTTCAAATTGATTCATTTTTGTAGATTGAATAAAACGTCAACAAGATTAAGATATATCTACAATTTGGTTAAGTAACAAAAAATAGGGCGAAAATTATCCTAATTTCCTTTGTCAATATCAAAATAGCACTCAATTCATGATGATAATGATCCACACAAGAGTAAATAGTTGAGGCTGGCCTCATTGTCCCATCCATTAAGGTAAATAAATACCTGCATGCTATGCAGTCTAATTAGCCGGTAATCACATATTTACACAAAGTGGCAATTTTCGCCAGACAATAGCTCCTCTGGTAACTGATCAGGTGGCTGTTGATCTGATCTGCCACCTGATCAGTTACCAACTAATGCACCCGAGCTACCAATATTCCAACAAATTACCAATAGCTCCTCTATTTAATGATCCTCTGCATACTTCCGCACACTTGAGCAGATTACATGGAGTCAAGGATTTCTGTTGGCCCTGATTCACGACCAAATTGCGAATTCAAAGAAATTAGCTCGTTGTTGATTAACTGATTGTAACAGAGGCTAAAGGTATCAAAGTCAGTGCTTTCAAATTGTTTCAAAACGAAAGAGGCTTATGAAGCCATGCCGAATGGGGCAGAAATTAGAGAGCGCAAACATCGAGCATCAGGCCCAAACGTCTCAACTGAAAATAAGTAATGTCAGCCATCGCAAAACTTTCAGTGCTGAAAGACAAAATTAAATATTTCGGGCGCAAAAAAATGGAAATTTAAGTTGGAAAGCACAGATCATTGACGACAATCATGAAACGTTTTCAAAAGTCAGTTTGCACTCTGTAATATTCGTCCACAGCAGAACAATAAGTAAAAAAGCTTTCGGTCTTTTCAGGTTTGCTGATTAACACCCGGAACGCGCCAGTGTCGCTAAAAACACCGCACTTAAAAATTCAAATTCAGTGGGACTTTACGCTCTGAGTTGATTCCGGATTTTTTGAGGCCAAACTTTTTCTCCCCCGGACCTAATTCACTAATGAGGCTCTCAAGATTCTAGGTAGCCAAATACGCATTGCACACATTTTGGGACCTATAATGTAGGCGTAGTTACCGAGGTTTCAAGAAACTTATGTTTCACCTGAACACTAAGTTTTACTTTTTTTAAGTTAAAGCAGTTCGAAGTACAGCGGATTCTTGCCTGCAAAATACCATACGTGAGGCTAAGCTGGGTTTCACTTGAAACTCTTGGTAATGCCAAATTAATCAATAGATGAACGCAATTCGCCAAATGTCCCTAACTTAGACCATGCCGTGGACATTAGAAGTTAAAACAACCGCGAATTGGAGTCGAACAGTTGAAACGCCATCTTCGAATATCTAACTCTTGTCTAGATATTTTGACAACATGACTCCCAATGACCATCCTGAACAGCGAGCGAAATTTTCCTAATTGCTACAGGTCTTCAGCATTCGGAAAGAGCTAGAAAATTGAACGACGTCTCCAAAAACATGCGTGTTCAAATAGCCCTAGTTCAATGATCCGGCATAAATGTGACTAGGGGAACAAAATTTTCAAGCCTATATATTGATCGCGACATTTTGTTTTGCAAACTAAGAATCTCCATTTTGTTTGTATAAACAACACGTCAAGTGTGATAAAACAAAAGCAATCAAACAACGACGGGCACATGGTTAGACCAATATTTTCTATGTGAACCAGTTCCATTCGAAGAAGATCTTATTCTTGTGCACAGTATGAAAAAGAAATTCGCAACAAATTACGAGCTATTTTGGTAAACAGTACGTGAAATTTGAGGCAGCTCTCAATTATACTGAAACCCCTAAAGACGCTTCCATTCACGGGGGTTAGCACACTGATTTACACGCTCATAATCATTTCCGTCGATTCCTCTCGCAAAACGGTCTGGTGATAAAAATTTTGTGACCGATTTATCAGTTCTTTGGTTCGATTGGTTTATTGTCAGGTTCTGACATGATGCGCTGCATTTCATACCGGTTCATTATGTACCGCACTTTCTTTGCTTCTCACGCAATTCTCACCAGTTTTTCCGTCCGATCTTTTGACTTACTTGTATATGCACCACTTCACTGTACAATCTATTCCATTAGTATTCAAATAGGCTAAGTGGCGAAGTTGTCAGAAAGACCTTTGTACAATATTCCAAAAGCGAGTAGAACATCTCGCCAGATGATATAATTGAAGAAAATATCGGTAGGGAAAAACGCTTTCCTGTCGAGTCAGCAGGTTCATGACATCCAAGTTGGCCGTCGAAAATCTGATGAAATAAATAATCCAACCTGTTGCATCATCCGTCCGTCACGTGCCAGGCATATTATTCCCTTCTGAAAGCTATGTCCTTTGGGCCCTTCGTTCTACTGGATACTGAAGAATATTGTATGCTCTAGCAAGTTTTAAAACATTCTAGTCAAACTGCCTAATTTATTCTCCACTGGCCGATTGGACAGCTGTAGTTTATTTTTAGCTTAACATTACGATTGATTTCCTAAGCACTTCGTCAGTTCTGCTCTTATGTTTCATATTGCTCCTGAAGGGGACAAGTGAGTCTTTCTAAATAGTGGTTCAACTAAAGGCAAGGAAAGTTATCCAAAAACAAATTTTTTTAAAGATTCTGAAAACTGTGAATCCATTTTAACCTGGTTCGAATCTGTTATCAGCGCGGAAACAAGTGTCAAACGTCAACGAGTGTTCGAATCATTCACGATGGCTGCAAAAAAGCCGTGAAAACACACCCTTCTTCAAGCAAAACCACGTGCAAAGTCTTTGCCCGGCTCATATATTCAGCCACCCAGTTTATTGGATTCGTTCACGATGTTTCCAGAGTTGTTTTGCTGTGGAAATAAGGCATCCTTGGGATAAAAGTCATGTTTTCAAGCCCCTGACTGATCCCAAAACAAACTTGATTTCGATTCAGTTGTGCGAATTAGTACAGAAAGTGTTTTTTAAGACATTTTGACTACGGTTGCTTTCCAGAGAGGCTCTGCGTTTTGGTGATGCGTCATTTGACTCTTGATGGATGTTAGATGGTGGATCCTCAAGGCATCGAGAATGGGTCAAATTTACCGGTGCTGTACTGAAATAATCTCATTTGCGATGACTTTTTTTTCCAAGTCCTATGCCGTGTTTCCATTCAACGGTGCAAAGCGGAACATCTGTTCGCCTGAATATTTGAAAGATATGCTGGCTCAAAGCTTCAGCCTGTCCTAAGAACAAGGCGGTTTTGACTGACCCAACAGGCAATTAAAAACCGCGGCAGTCTTTAGAATTTCCGTATTTTTTTCTTAGCTCATTGTCATCAGCTGAAAGACTTCTACCAGGTTTCGTAAAAAATAGCTCTGGTGAGCGGTTGCATCTGATAAAACAATCCAAACGGTTGAGTCGTTTGAGTCTTTTAATGCATTAGCACTTGTTCGATTAGCCGATTGTGATCCGTACAGATGCATCTGGAACAGTATCTAAAATAGTCATGTCTTTTTGAGACTCTGGTTCCAGTACTACTAGACAGTGTTAGTCTTTCAAAGTGAAATGAGTTTTTTCGCATTCCTGAATCAAATTGGAACATTCATTATGCGTCCTCATCCTAGACGCATGTGTTTTATAGTTCAGTATTCTCTATCGCAAAGTAGGAGCTTCATTTTTATGGTCTCGACGGGTCCAATCACTCACGTGGAAGTCTTGTATTTTTGTTTAGCTCAGTGTATATTATTCATAATATACTAGCCGCCCGTCAAGACGCTCACTCCCCATCGCGTCGCCTAAACACTTCAAAGGAGATTTCATCTCCTGTTGGGCTGCAAGTACCAAAAGTGTTGCCCCTTCAGGTGGTTTTTGCTGCATTTTCATAATCATCTCATCTAGACATCATAGTTAGAAGCAAATACAGACCAAGGTTAGCTTGTGCGGATTGGTCACGGGTTATTCGCGTTCTGGATTCCAAGCGAAAAGTTGATCACGGTGTTTTTGTTGCGGGCTGTATATACGACTTGACTGGAATTTTCACCAGCTGAGCTTGAACGACTGGATGGCCCAATGTCCGCTATCACATCACCGACACAAATATACTCGTAACATTTCGCTGGTAAGCGACTCTGCCACACTCTACTTAGGATTGCATGGCCCTTTCACTCGCTTTTTTATGAGTAAACCCCTAGTTTGATTCGACTATGCGGTAGTGAACGTTACCCGTACGTGTAGGTGAGCGCAAGTGCTAGAGACATAATCTGCGCGAGTGAGTACAATAGTTCAGCTTCTCAAAGCCAACCGGATAGCCAATTACGGCAACATACAGCTTATTGCCCTCACCCAACATTTTGGTTGAGATAGACAGGTACACAGACAGAAGCTATTCCGCATTATGTTGGGAAAATTTCATTCCGATCGTACCTACCTCGCAAGCTCGGATCACAGGCTCCTAACCTCAATGCACTTTCTACTTCCGTCGACTTGCCGACACCATTTATGTAGTTTTGATCGATATGCCGCTTCGTTTATGGCTTATATGTAAGGAAGCCAACTGCAATGTCAAAAACAAGTTTGGCCGCTGCGCTATACTCGGCAGGCAAATACATACGAAGGAAATTAAGATTTTCCAGGATTGATGTATATGAATTTGGCTTTGGGCCGACAAAAATTAGTGAGTCCTGTTCATGAAAGCTAAACTAGATGACTCATGGACAAACTCGTTATTAGTCCTATGGGTCGGCAAATCAATCTACCGCTTTTCCGCATTGGTTAGTGTCACTCAGCTACAATAAACATTCATTATAGCACTCACTGCTCTGGTATCAGTGCACTCCATGGAACTCTTTGAAATTAATATAAAGTGCATATTTTGAGAAGTCTGTCCTACCGAACACTTAGAATAACCAATTCTTTCAGATTTTTTAATAATGTTCCTCTACAAATTCAGAGTCTCTTACGGCATCTGGTTAGCTCTCGGTATGTCATCATGTTTGTTGATTCTTCCAGTTTATAAAATTGGGAGGCAAAAAATGACATCTGAGAACTTAAGGAACATAAGTAGCCTTGAATCTCAGCATATAGTGAGATCAACTACTGAATTAAACTGATTGTCCATCGAAGACGAACCCGGAGACCAGGTGCAACTACACGATCATCAAAGCCAATGAATTCACTTTGCACCATCTTGCACGCAGTCATACATTTTGGCTGACAGTTTTGGAGTCTTTCTCAACTTTGCAAAGATAGATCGATTGCACATAGTCGATGAGCTATCAACCCTCTTTCTCGGCCAAAAAACTTGCACAAGGCAACTGCTTGGACCCCAGTAGGTCAAAAATTATCAGTAACTGGATTGACTCAGTAATCAGTCGATAAGACCTGTTGAAATGTTGGGAAATTTCAGAACAGTGGCTCGAGGTAATTGACTGGCACGTAAGAGGAAACATGTCAAGAGATCATCTGGGACGGCATAAAGTATTAGTTTTCAAGGAAAATTAAAGCCACATTCGCGCACGAAATTTAGAAGAATACTTTGAGTCAACCGCTGGGCAAAAACTTTTTTAAAAATTGACTTTCTGGGAGTGTAGCATTCTACAGATTTTAAGTTTACCCAGACAGCCTGCCATTCCTACAGATAACCAGCAAACAATAAATGGATTCGTAATAATAATAATAATAGTATGGTTAATTTTATTCACACATCCAAGCGACCACTTGCCCTTGGGACAGGTAATTTCCACTCAGAATAAAAACCTTACCGCTAAGTTTCGTCTGCCAAAATGTACTGGCCAGTGTGATACCACAATTTTCTAGCTAGGAATCTCTGCTCCGATCATTCCCATTCCTACACGCACACTGAGTTTAAAAGCTAAACATGCTATCGCATAGAACCCGAAATCTTGTAAAAAACAGTAGTGGGTCCCCACAAGACAAAATGTAGCTTGACAGATCCACTCAAATTCTACCACGCTGTGATTGGTATTGGAGAAAATTACAATTACCAAAGTTACTTCAGCTTTTTCTTACAAAGTAGCCTACCAATAATAGGAATATTTTAGACTTTACGTAAACTGGACACGATGAAACCCTGTCAAACCGCGCAAGGTTCATTGAAACACCCGAACATGAACCAAATATTCGCACTTCTTTCCTACTATGTTTTAGTATTCGTGCCCATTTTGTTCACTCAGGTCTCCATAGGATGAGATGCTATTGCCCAATATCATCCTCGGTTCTGCAAAATATGACGCATTTATGGGGATATTTCAAGTGAGCTGGGTTATCTTGAAATTACCGTGCGAGAACCAGTGTACTGCGGCTCCGTGGTCCGATGTTCCCAAAACGATGATGAGCTTTTTTGAAAAAAGGAGGATCGTGCAACGCGGCCATCTGGTACGTCATATTCATTCATTCACATATTCATTCATATTATCAAAATTAATGATCGATTGTGCTAACCAACAGGCTTTAAAAGATAGCCAATAGGATCATCCAACGATCAAGAGTGATAGAAATGCTTGTTGGATGACTTGGAAGTAATGCCACTCTTACCAAAGCCGAGTAAGCATGAATACCAAGTACACCGGTTTACATGAATCCAACTTTAGGAATCCAATCACCACGGCATCTGCAAAGAGCGATTTAAGGTTGCCTGTGAGAGTTCATGCTTTTGGGGTCATTGTCTTAGTGTCAATACGTCTCAAACAAACTAACTATAAGGATGAGTCCGTTACTAACCCGGTGATTTAATGTTGAGAAACATTCCTGCGGTCTTCGAAGATTGCCTCCTTACAGTTGTCACTACTAAGCCAACTCAACGCCGGAAATATCCACTGCCCAGAGAAATAAACCGGTACCTTAGCTTATAATTTTTCCGGGAGCTCATATTATGATTAATTAGCCCGTTGATTTCATAATGTCTAAAATGCAAAATTTTACTTGTCAACCACAATATGGAGAGTTATCCAGATATTCAGAATGTGGTTTGCACCCAAAATTTCATCCAACTAGAGGCAATGGATAACATAAAGTATGGTATTCCCACGACACTGACGTATTCCCTTATCTCGGCAATTTTTTTTTCAACGTGTAGTAGTGTGGACATCATCAAAGCCGATTTAGCTGGCATCTCACCGTAGCTAAATGGCACACCATTCCATAGGTTTTGATCAGCACTCTCCTTGCGCCTATACATTTTTGGTTCAATTGTCTGAGTCGGCGGGTGGAGTCATAATTTACCAACACCAGAATGACCTAATCCAACTAGTACCCTGGAATCATTTTTCCGCCGGTTTCAAGGTTAATCCTGTATTATAATTCTTCTCAGCAGTGCTCGGCTCCAGGTTAGTTCATGGTTAGTTCGCGGAGCTGTACCGATTTGTGTTGATTAGCAGGCGCCCAATCGCAGTGGCTGAAGCTATTGCCATACGAAATCGCGACCCGATCCTTCGTCAGCAAAAACGCCTGTTGTACTTGTCATGTTCCTACTCACCTCCCCCACACATACATCCTGTGCTGAACATAACCACAGTGCTGCCCGCACTGACAAATGCAGGTTAACCAATTGGTGAATTGAACTATTAGTCTCTTGACAGGTAGCTAATACCATATTTAACTCGACTTCCTATTTCTTGTACACCATTCCCATTAAATTGTGGTAAATACTTCTCTCTTAGCCTTTGCAACTATAAGACCTAAAAATACCTCCCCGAAATCATGTTCGTCAACCCAGCTGTGTTCTTATTCTAAATGAGAATTTTCGGAAAATTGCAATTGATTCAATTTGCCTTAAGGTGGCCTTCTTTACAGAATTCCGTTGCTCTTTGTGGACATCCATCTGCCAATATTCTCATTTTATCTAAACCAAAACCGGCAACTTTTGGAATTCCCTCCAAAAACATTAAAAAATAGATCGTATGTTCTTATTGTAAACCCTTTTGTTTGTGAGTGTAGAAAGCTTTCTTTTTGTTCGTTTGGTCCTCATGCATTTTCTTCTGTCGTCGTTATTTCAGCATATGAAAGTATCCGGTAGTAAATTATGCAGTAGACAGAGGGCAGATATTTTTGCCCTTTGTGATGGTTTTATTGCCCTGTAATAAGGTCGTCCAAAAGAGTACCCATGATCCTGCCCCAAACTTGATCGTAAAAGGCGCACGATTCGACACAAAATAATTTCACCCAACCTGTCTCTTCATTAAATTTTCAGACTCGTTTGATGAAACAAATGCCCTAATTTACATCCGTCCAGCACAGATGGAATGGACTTTTCAGTGACGAGTTCTGTTACTTTATACGCAGATTGTGTGCTTGTCGTCATTTGTGTTGATCTCATTGTTTGTATCCATCCCATTATCAAGTGAACCGATCAAGTATTCGGGTCTGCCTGAATCAAAATGACATAACGAACGGCTAAACACCTGAACAGATTCTCGAATAGCAGCATATTTGCTTTAAAAATTTCTACTGCCCCTAAAATCCCGTAAGCAACGAAAACGAACGATGACAACTGTTGGCATTGCGTGCGATATCGGGTTATATCTCTCGTTCCCCGAGTCATCAGTGGTGTGATGTGCACCTATTTGAACGTCAACATATTGTTAACATTTGATACTATATCACAAATAAAATTTCGTTACGATTCATGCATTCTGACAAATTTTATTTTGCGTACCTTAACTGTAAGCCACAGAAGAACTCCCAACTGACCATGTACCCTCAAGGAAACAAAGGATACTCAGCAAAGCTACTAAGCTGATGTCTGGCAAATCAAACCAAAATGTCTTTGCTTCCTAGTTCATTTGAAGGCCGATACAAATTGGGTACGATCTATTTTCGTTTGGCGTTTGCGAACGGTTGCCAAACACTACTAGATTTTTTTTTCGTAATGAATTTGGTAGCGTTCAACTTACATGGTCATAGTTTGCGTGCGCCCCCTCTAACATACCAGTTATTTACTGATAAAATATAAGGTGCTGAGTTAATCCTTGAAGCTATGATTTACTGACTGTAATGTTTTCATGCATGCGGCCGAACATTTGAGGCCACTGCACAAAGTGCCACTGGCGGAGGAAATGTATCATCAGAAATATTTAACGTAGCATAAATTTGTTGCCATTTTGAACCATTGTCCTTCACGGACAGCTCCGATAAAGCTTGTTTCCCTAATTTTAGAATTTTCATTTTTGGTTGGCCACTCCGTATGACTGGCAAAATCGCAACTAAACATCACCATGCCTAATTCTCCGGTAAATCGCTCGAAAAAACATCGTATTTTACAGGGGATTAAACAAGCCCATATGCCACCAAATGAGACGAAAGTAATACCAGTATCTGATGTAAAATGTCAGTTTGTCAGGTAGTCTGTACGCTATAAGTAGTTGGAGGTGATTAAGCGAACTACGTGCGGGGTTATCTTTTGTTCAGGGTGCAAAGGACTCCTGTGTGAACTATGTATTGTAAACTCGTTCTTAGTGTAAGTTTTGATTCTTCAGTAAGACACGTGTTAACTAAGGGGACAGTCTTAACAGATATCAGACAAGACCGTGTACCGGTCTTTACCGCTGTCGCTCTTGTTAGGTAATTCACAACTTACTGCGTGACTTTTGTAGACCAATATCAAACATTACTTTGTTTCCTGTCTCCAAACTTTAGCATCAAACCATCAGGTAGAGCCAATGTGAGATGTAAGTGGTTGGCAAAGTAGTAGTTATTCCATGCATTTGACGGTTGTCATTGTGTCACAAAGAATTATTATATTATTATTATAGTTAAAAGGCCACTATAATAAAATGTATTATAATCGTAATCATTATTATTGCGTTGTATTTCATAAATAGACATATAGTGTCTATAACGATATGAAATTTTAAAAATTTCACGTTCATTAATCCAGGTACAGTTAGCTTATCTTAAGCATTTAGAAATTGCATTCCTAATAAGGAAGGTAAATTATTAGTCTTTAATTGCACCTTTAGACTGTTGTCAATCAAAATACTAAAACCAACAAGGAAATACCAAATGCCTCGACACGTTGTGCTCAAATTTATTTATCATTTTGGTCTTCATTTCGGAATTGCAGCCATCACCCATGACAAAGAAAACAGACAGAATCGCACAAAACTACGGACGTACCTTAATCTGTGTAAAGTGTATAATCAATTGTTAGGATGGGCAAAACTGTGGATTTGGGTTAGTCGTGTAATGCTGACTTGACTGACCAGACACGTAAGACTCAACGTCAAACCGTCAAATTCTGCAAAAAAAGAGCTACTTTCTGTCACAGAAGTAACTGACATTCGTATTTTGAGGCCAAAACTTTGTGCGCATAAACTATTTGTAACGATGTTGAGTCTCACTTGACAGTGTTAGTATTATTATTTTCATAATTCTTTTACACCAAAGCATACGTACATGCTATTAACCGTTTTGAACGCACAAGCAATTAACGACGAATCTCTCATTGGGCTGGTTAGTTTCTTATCTTGTTCCACTCACCGGTTTTGCCGGACTTAGATAATTTCACATTTTGGGTTTGCGCTGTTGTATTTAAATTTACGAACTATATCTAGAGGACAACTCTTCCAGGTTTCTCTTGTGATACACATCATTTTTAATTTCACCTCTATGACCACAATGAACCGTCGGTGGACTTAAGGCACACACCTATCATTTTGTGGCCCCACGTGACCTGTTCTCGTTGATTGGTTACATCAGTAGTTTTGCTCCATGTGACATGGAATTCTTTTGTGTTCTTCCATCTGTATGGGACAGAAACCTCATACCAGTCGATTCATAGTGGAGTCGTGTCAGACAGTATTATTCGCTCTTCATCACAGTTCAAGTGTGCTTCCATGTAAAAATACCTTGTAGTAACAAAACACCAATATAGATGAAGGCAGTGATCCTCAGCCATATAAGTAAAAAAAATCCGAATCACCACGAAACGTCACATGCCTGGAATACCGGCTAGTTGAGGTTTGGCTCCGTCAGTCGGCAGGTGTGAGTAGGGAGACCAACTGAGTAAATCGAATTAGTCCGCCATTTTGAGGCTCGGGAAATTTAATTGACTTATTTTTATATTTTGTGTCACCGCAATGCGAGATGAAGACCGTTGAAAGCTCGCTTACGAGAAAAGCACTGATAATGATCCAATGAAAGAACCTGGATTATTACTTACAGCACTGCTGAATATTTACCCACCATGTGCAAATTGGTTTACCCTCTGGTAAGCAGATAAAAAAATACCTCAGTGGCGTTTGCTAATAGTCACGCAACTGCTTCGGGATATCAACTCTTGCGGGAACTAAAACAATAACGTGAGATTAAATGGGATTGTCTGTCCTACACGTAATTAAATGAGAAACATTTTTAGTAAGTTACCATAAAGCCCGTTTATTTCGGAGTGTTAGCCCCGATTCTGAAGAGACAAAAGGATATGTTGGTGTCTATCGAGTCTTCCGAATGTGATGCTATCCTACTCGGTTGGAAGGTGGTATGTGGAATTCCCTGCGTTCTTCAAAAAATATGATGCATAACCTTCCCTGAGCCGTTTGTCAGCTAGGTATGACGAAACTCTGGCTAAAACCCCTGGGTTCACCATTCCCTGACCTGACCGAAATGTACACATATCACAATTATGTGAGCTGACTTACATTGTCGTGAAGGCTGGTTTGGGCTAATTGTCATGCCATCTAAATCATGAGCAGCTGCCTTCAAATTAACACAGCTACTTACATTCCCAAGCGGCTGAAAACGTATGACGGCTTTTACCCTCATTGGTTCTCGTCGGTTGATAGTAAGACGATTGGTGACCGTTTAGTTGGCACTTCATTACAGCTGACATCAAGAGCAAGTCCATTAACCGGTTGAGCGTGGCGGATAAACTTGGTTAGTGTGTTAAAATCTGCTCTAATTCTGGGGAGACCTTGCTAATCACCGAGGTCAAGGGCATAGGACTGGCTACCGGAGCGTCAGGTGACTTGTCAACCTGCGCTTCGATAAGAGGAAAGTTTTAATGTGGACGCAAAAAATTTCCAGTCTACAGGCTAGCAAATAGCAGTTTTCCTGATTGGAAATCAGGAATGAATGAATAATCGGTTGTTTACAAACAGGAGTGATGTTGATAATGCTAGGTTCTCCGCAATCAGTAAAACTGACTGACAAACTGGTCACTAGCTTGGAAAAATCTTCCCCGGTAATCAAAATTTTTATGGCGGGATAATAATATAGATTACAGCTATGGATTTTTGACCAAAACGCAATTTTTCAACGTGACCATATGAGATATTTTCCCCAATAGTTAATTTAGCGCGGCGCTTTTAGCTAAGGTAATCCCGTACGCGGAACGCAGATTGGCGACTGATCAGCCTTTAATTATTAGCCAGAAGAAATTTCAAATATTCACTATTTTTATGAATCACAAATATAGACAAAATAACCTTTAAACCTTTTAATCATGATTTCCTGCACACGAAAGACAACAAAATAGCCAGAGGCCTATATGGACGTACCTGATTGGGTCATGTGTACAAGCAAAAGTCTACAAAAACTGGATAATGTGTATGGTTGCAATGCCTTCCTTAAAAGCAAGAACTCATAACTCTGCTGTCGCTATACATCATTCGATGGAATTTGTAGGGGACAATACCTTTGCTTACTGTCTGGCCAATGGCTTGCAGCATTGTTTGGGAATATTACACAGATTGGTGTATATTTTACCTCCGAAGCCGGTAGATGAACCAAATCAGCACGTACATTCATGTGAACGGCAGGAAAACTGGTTTGTGCTCCCGGAATACTGCTGGGTTGGGCGCCAGCAATTTCTTCGCCACTAAGAGCTCTTTCTGGACAAGTTATTGGCCGTTTCATGGTAAAATTTGGTGGGTTCAGGCGACCCCGACTTGAACCTTCCTTTCGGCCGAATTGAGCGCTCATTTGTCCGTTATTGGAAAATTGTGAGCACCTCGCATTGCAAGCCGTGGTGATTTCCTGTTGTTGTACATAGAACCAAGCGCAAGTTTGTCGTTTACATTTCATTAGAAGAAAGACCAGACGGGAACGAAAACGTTTCCCGGTGGCACAGAACAAATAAAAATTCATTGCATGATTAATATACATTAGGAGTTCTGCGACTGTATCGGCAAGCTGAAAAGCTGCTTTCGTTTGGACGCTGGTAACTGATTTCATTGCGGGAACTTGGGTAAGTGTCTTCATCACAACGATCGAGACAGTCGTCACCAGGAAAGAGAACGATACAACTTGCAGCATTATGGTAAGCTGACGGATGTTATTGTCAACCCCCAAAGAACCGCTTTTTAACCGTTCAGGTTGTGCACGAATTCCATACTGGTCTTTGTGCGCGGCATACACGTAATGTAAAATCACAATGTTCAAGCTGAAGATGAGACAGAATGGAAGGTAACAGTATATAATGGCATCTACTGTAGTCCACAGCCATCGCATTGTAGCCATCCCGTCTGGGAATGAGCAGTGCCCATCACAGACACTCTTGGCGGATTTTCCCTTTAATGATGTGATATTGAATAAGAATTCGTGGCTCCCGTCATCCAACATAGATGATCCATTCATTTCGACTCGCAGCACACAATTTTCTGCATTAAGGTGGACTAAATCCACGGTGAAGAAAAAGTGCATACTGACTGCAACACACACAACACTAAGAAAAACAATGGCTCTCCGAACTTTGGCAAAGGTTACCAGACGATTACCTTGCAATGGAAAAGTTACCACGAGAGCACGCTCTGCAGTAAGTAACACAGTAAGCCATACAGATAACAGACTGGACGAAGTCCCCAAAAATTGTGCCAGTTTACAAAAAATAGCTGAAGTGTTCTCTAGTTTTGTTCCAACTAAGTAATCTATCCAACGACGAAGTAGTCCAACAGTCAAAACAATCTCATCTACAACTGATCTGGCAGTCAAGTAAACGAAGACTGAAACGTGACGCGTGGCTGGATGACGTAGTACAAGGAATGCAAGTGTATTTCCCAAACTGCCCAGAAGAAAAACGATTGGTGGCACGAAGGTCCAGAGAAAATGATGAATTTTACAGGTGGTGAGAAACACTCCTGGACTCTTCCGCATTATGACAGTTTTGATCAAGTCATCTGGCGTTTGCGAAAAGCTTGGTACGAAAGTACTATCCTCCGCCTGCAGCATCTGACGGAGCCTTTCGACTGCTTTTACAACATTGAGATCAATTTTGCTGCACACGTCTGCGGACATTATACTCGCCCTCAAGAAGTTTGCACGAAGATCAGGCGATAAAATTTTTGCACATGTATTCCGAAAAAAATGGTAATCTGATTTTTTCTAGTTGGCTTGCAAGAACAGTGACAAACAGCTACATATCGGTCATTGTGTATCGGTGTTTGAGCCGATACTCCCTTCCGAAGACGGTACAGGCATAGAGGATCTAAACCAATCGGATTACAGCAGGCGAAATTCTGGCCAATGAAAATGTTCAAATGATTATTGAGGTAGCTTTCCCTTACCTTCGCAAGTTTTCATCAGTCAGAGTTCTTGCGTAGGACAAGCCTCTTTTGCATTCGTTTCATTTTTGAAGCTTTCATATCTAGTTAATGATATGTTTACCCACGGTATACAAACATAGCTTTTTTAGCTATGTTACGGAAAACCTTGACGACATGACCGATACAGAATATCAACACATGTTCTCACCTGGATAGTGGTAACAAAATTCCCCAGATAACAATGTTCATTACCGGATTCAATAGAAAAGCAAATGGATCCACCTAAGAGTAAAATTTTGTGACGTGCATTACGAAAATCAAAACGGCCAGTTTAAGGATATTGAAGTTTTCAAAAGCTATACTGCTGGTAAGATCAGAAGTTGGTTTGGTAAGGTCTCCTTAACCATTTGGCTAGGCGCACCTGAAGGGCGGTTACACCAAATATGCTCCGAGCTTATATGCAATCTAAAAGATCCCCGTTACTCTTTCAATGGTGGACTTGAAAATAAAGTAATAAACATTCAGCTGTAACACCTTTCCGGTGCATAGCTGCCATGTCACCCAACGAAAGCACGATTTTTGACATAATGTCAGGTTACCCAAGCCTAGACAGAGGCAGTCGGCTCTCACTTCGACCTCTTTGTTATCTCAAGTCCGGTAAACATGATGGCGTACAAATTTTTATGGCAATGGTTCAGCTTCTGAGAGGTAATCACCATAGTCATTTCCAATCAAGCTTTAGGTGTGTTGGATGTACACTACCGGATATCTACCGCATCTATTCTCCTTTATTTCGAAGATTTAAACAACTTGGACTATACCAAGCCGAATTGTTTTTAATTCACAGCCGTTATTTTGAGGGCAAATTTGAAATTTGTCGCCTTCAGTCTTTTGAACAGTTGCAAGATTGTATTATTGAGAATTTAGATACCGATTGTGAGGTAGCGTTGAGTCAAATAGCAAGTCTTTACTCAATGTTTTAGACTAAAAATTAAGTTGACTGACATAGAACAGCGATCCGTTCGGTTTTGGGCACATAAATCGAAGACTACCGGCAATTACTCGATGCATCACATGATACGCCTTTCCCAATGGAATGGAAAAATATCCCTAGACCTAAATACAATAAAATATATTGTGATCGTGTGTGTGGCGTAACTTCACTTTAAACGTGGTTACGTGTAGAAAGTAATTTTTACTTACCAATTAAATTGTTTTGCATAGACGTTCCATGGAACGATAAACACGTTTTTAAATGCATACAACAGCTGAATTCAACCAAATCACACTCATGGGACAGAGTCAACTAGTTTAGTATTGTTTAACCCATCTTTGATGGGGAAAACTTCGACTGAAAACATTCGTAATGGGAACAGTTCTGGTGGCAAGTAATTTTCCGAGACTTGAACCCCACTCGGGGAGCTGGAATACCCGAAATTAGCGAATGGATACATCCGGGCTCTTTCAGTGGTTTTAACTACAGAAAGAAAAGACCTTAGCGCAAGTGCCTTGGGCAGTTGAAATTTACAAGTCAACCGTGATGGTAAACAAGCTATGTTTTAGACCATACTGCTAAACTGTCCCTCTACGCTACAGCACCCGCTTGTTTGTGTGTCTGAATAGATTGCAAGTAAATCAGTGCATGGTAAAATGCGTCACATTTAGGGCACAGAGTGAATGTAAGTAAGCTGGGGCACAAGAAAAACTTACGCACTATAACTCGACACACATCGAATTATCGTTAATTTACATTGCTAGAGTAAAATATTTGCTGTGGATTAACTTCTCTTCTCCACTGAGTTTAGGTCAGGTACGTGGCAAAAAATCAGTCGCTTAGCATAACAAAGATCGTAGGTTTCGAGGATTACTATAAAATTCGAATATGTTTACCAAAACGCTTAAGTCACCGACGAAGGATGGGATTGAATAACAGGATTTTTCACTTTGAACAAACGGAAACATTTCACCTTCACAGAGACTACTTGACTTACCGTATATAAACTAAGCCTTCTTAGCCCAGCAAAGTACAACCCAATGCATGTTTAGATATTCCTCCTCTTTGGGGAACACTCCAAACAAATGGGCATATTTCATCCCATGAAAATACTCCATCAAGGAAGAAGTACTGCACTTATGGGTCTCAAGAGGTACTGATCTAAAGCTTCAACACGATTTGCTGTCTAATGGGATAAGAAAAATGCTGAGTGATGATACGTATATACACCACCTATATTCTGGTACTATGTATGCAGTGCTTAATGCATATTTCTGATGAATAAATGATTATTCCCGCAGACAACAGACAACATAACTCATATTTCAGTAACCGCAAGCTCAGTAAGGACGTCGGGTGTTCGATTAATATTTTAAAGTGCAAACGTTGATGGTAGTTTTGGAGCATCATTGCCGCCTCACAGCGAACCGCCATAGGACAGAAGCCTCAAAACGGGGGACTGAACAGACCTAACAGTACCTATTTCTAAAATATGAAAAGTGCTACCTCAGAAAGCGGTATTCTGAGTGAAAGGATGACCCGGGCATCAAAAAACCCATGGAAACATATCTGACTCAGTAAGTTGAAGTTGAAAAGTCTGCTGGTCAAACTACTCCTTGAAGATGTTTATGAAAAGAAAAATGTTCCAAGTTGTTGTGTTACAACAAGAGTGTATCTGTTCAAGCGGCCATATCCGCAAAAAAGTCAGCTCGCAAAAAAGGAACAAGAAAACAAAATTGATAAATAACTACCGATTAAGCATAGAAGCCTGGAGGTGTATAGGATTAGCGCCTGTGATGTCAGACGGTGGAATGTCATTGTGCTAATAACTGGGCAACGATTGATTCTTCAGCTAGCAACTATTTGGAGTAACCTCAGTTTTCAGGCACTTCAAGAGCTTGTCAAACTAAGGCAATAAAGAGCAGATGAGAAAAACTGAGATTTTTAAGGGGCAAAACTGGGAAATTCGTCTGCTATTAGAACGTATGCGAACATATTAGTAAAATAATACCGTTGGCTTAACTGCCATTCGGGGTTTGGGTACAAACACTACATCTCTGTTGCAGTGCCCCTAGATCTGTTTAACAGTTTGGGTGGCTGCTGAAATATTTCAGAATATGGCCCGTGTGTTTCCTTCCTGTATAGTTCGGTTTGCACCTGGCTACCTTTGTGACCAGTACATTAAGGAACATCAAGTCGTTGTTCATCCCTGCCTCTATTGTGGTGTGCAGGTCAGTAGACGCATGCAGCATTCAATGCGCTCGTGATAGTCCAATTTTTGTCCAAAATGGTTACACATATCGCGGTCCCAGATGTGGTTAGATATCTGGTTTTCATCTCTTAAGAGCAACACGACAGTGTTTAGAAGAGGGAAGAGGGGAAATTTACCCACCGATACCCACACTGACAATGTCTCGTCGACTGGTGAAGAAAGCTATGCAGTCCAACCGACAAGCTTGCCGAGTGAACCAACAACAAAGCAACACACAAAGAGTTTCATGTATGCTGATAAATCCCATCGGTTAAGCTAATTAGTTCATCTGCTCTGAAGAGGACCCTCTTAATGACGTAATGTTATCCATCTAACTGAGTCACCCTCAGTACGGTAATACTGAAACATGAGCTTCAAATGACTGGTAAAAATTTCGACCTTTTAACAAACGGTATCTTGTTGATGTCTACAGACGGCCGAAACTGTTGCAGCGTTCTTGTGTCACTCCGAGCATAGCACGACTCTAGCGAGGCGACTTGAAAATACCAATTTTCTTAGAATTGGCACGCAACAAAAAATGAATTCTTGAAAGCTTGCAGCTGGCTCGAGATGCAGCTAAAATCAACAGTGAAGCATCTTTTAGCGTTTGCAAATGGTCTACTGTAGCTATCAGTTTTTTAATTATCCCAAACAGTGCAGTGAACTAAGACCGTGCTGCTGATGAGACATTAAATTTCTGTTCGGTGGCTCAAGTCTTCGACTAATGACCTTACAGTATACCGGCTTGTCTAGTTTCACTATGTTGTGTTTTTTAAAAGAATCAAACACGATGGCTTTGATTCTTCCTTCTTTCCATATTTTCTTCTGTTGTTCTGCCCAGTCACTGGTTTTTGTGTGCTCTAGTGTCTACCCACTTAAGCCGCACAAAAATTCATCGCCAGCATGGTCGAGCGATCGACGTGTGCATGCTTCATATCCTATCCGTAATCCGTTCTAGTATCTTGAAACGTATCAGAACATTAGCTGAGACCGAGATTGCAAGATGGGCGTTGGCTTAATAAAGAGGAATAGAGGGGTTAAGCATACCTAATCTCATATAAATTTTAAATAATTGGCTCCATCCGTGAATGTTATCTTAATCTCACTGGTGCGACACGAGCGTGGATTAAACTAAAACTAGAACACCTATGTCTAATTGGCACTAATGATGGATACCGATGGCGCGTTATCGATAGATAAAATGAAGGAAAGTCGGGAAAAGAAAAATCCAAGTCAAATAGCGATATGTGGATTGTGCTACAAAACGCAAGTGTTTTTATTAGTTGACGCACTGTCACTTGATAACAGTCATCCCTGCCCTAAAAAGAAGGTGCCTGTATGATATACTGCACGACTAGATTTTTTAAAGCATTGTTCCGCAAGCATGTGCTTTACCTTTTGCATTTTTGATTGTTGTTCTTAATACTAGGATGGCAAGCCTTCTGAAAAAATTTCTTAATATTTTCTAAGACCGTTTCGTCAAACTCAACCTGAAAACCTTCCGTCAAGAATAGCAACTACTGGCAACTCGTTAGACAAAAGTCCTTTAATTTATTGCCTGCAGATGTTCACTGAAAAATAAACGTCTCATTCGAAGGACTACCTGCCAGTATGCAGCATATATCTACCATCTAGTATGTGCCGTCGTCATTTGATAGAGCTAACCACAGTTTCCTCGACTTGCCTCTGTTTTCTATGTCTTTTGTCTACCCGCTGCCATTATTCCGAATAAAATCCGTTTGTTTTGCGGTTTACATACAGCGTACCGTCAAATCCCTTTGACGGCACCAAATGTCTGTTGGACGATACATCGCTGTGCGGATTCGACTGCTTCCCAGGAGTGCAATCCAAGGTCGACTTACATGTGGTTAATCCTCAGACCTCGGATACACTCGGTAATATTCAAGCAAGCCATAATGATTACGACGTTTCCCTTTCGATGTAACTCTGCAGTGATTTTGATTTGATCGGCTGTGAAAGAAGTGATCAAGCCGATGGAGGCTGGATGGGGTCATTTACGTAGAATAAAATATCAGACTTTGGAACGGGCTTCTGGATGGCTGCGAACTTTAGAATGGACTTAGGCGATGGTGGTCTAAAATTTCTATTAAGGGAAAACTAATGATCCATGTAAATAGGTAATTTAGGTTTGGTGGTAACGTGGTAAGAAATGTGAAAAGCGGTGGAAAGGGGGCGGTGGTCTGTATGCTTCATGAAGAAGAATTTCATCCAGAGTTAGCATGGTCTTGAGGCGAAGCCCTCATTAACAGGGAGAATTTTTAAATTGAGAAAGTTATCGTACATGAACAGTAGATCACCTTTGCCCGTTTGACGTATACTAGATAGTTTAACACAGCACAAAATGGTAGTATGGTCACCTCAAATTTCCTTAACTTTTAGCACGTTTAATACCTTGGTTACTCGAGCCAATAAATGACTTGTGCACCCGAGGGGACCTATTTCTACGTCTGGGTTAACAATATCTGGACACATGAAGGGTACAATACATCAAACGGGCGTGGTAGGAAAGCCGCCCTCGAATATTTGGCTCATTGTTTACTAACCTGTAACATAAAGCTCGGTGGTATACATTTGGAGGTTGCAATGTTCAACAAGAAGCAGGTTCTCATAAACACTATAGAACAATCTGTGTCCAAATGTGAAGCATTCGAGAATTGTCGTTTTATAAGTGTATCCTGCGTTAGATCGAATCCTATATCATTTCGGTGTAACTTCATTTAGCTCATAAGATGTCGTTGATTTTCGTCCTGCTATTAAAAGTCAAACTTAATTCAGATGAACAAAATCATATCGCATTGCACAAGCTTGGCCTTTCACGCTATACAAAACCTCCCATTGAAAACTAATGAGGAAGAAGTTTCGCACGTTATAAATTAACACCCAAAAACTAGCCGCGCAACTTTATCCTCACTCACTAATTCGGAACTCAAAAGATGCTATCACAATGCCATTCCTCGTGGTACTTCATTACACACAACGGCACGATAGACCTAAAAATTTCATCTTCTTTGTTTACTCATCCCACCCTATAATTGCACTTACGTGTGAATAGAAAAAAGTAGGTTAACTGCATTTGTAGATGTGTTACTCATAAGGAACCCTGTGAGATCTGTGTTGCGATCTGTGTTTTGTAAGCCTATTTTCATGGAGACTTTTCCATTTTCAGACGCCATTGTGCATAACAACGTAAGCAATCGCTCTTTGCTATCCTAGTTTACACAGCAAAGGGATTTTGGACACCGGACTGAATGATTTAGGAAATGGTGCAACTCGAAATTATACCACTGACGATTCATTCCCTGAGTAAGTTTTGACTATTCATTCTCGAGCACAAGCACTGTATATAAGAAGCAGATTTATTGGACCTACAGCCTTCTCTAACGACTTTAACAACGCAATGAACTCCTTAAAATGCACTCTTTAGCCGTCTATCAGGCGACCCAACAACATATAGTAGCAGAATTGATCATCTTGTCCCATCGAATACTTTCATCGGTTGATTGTTAGCACATCACTCACTTGCTTCCGATTTACTTGTTTCGCTTTACACAGTGAGACATGTGAATTTACCCCAGTCGATCTCAGCACAAGATGGTCGCAAGAATGTTCCGGAAAAGAGTTCTACATAGTCAGTTGGCAGAAAGTAGTATACAAGCAAAGATAACAACATGCAGTTGAAGGGCGTCCAAAACTGTTTCCGCCCCACCTCATTCACCCGCCTCAAACTGTTGTTATTGTTGAGACTGATGTTATACGTCTTTTAGGTAATCGTTCAGTTTACATTGAAGATATTTTCGTCGACCTATTCCACCGTCACAGAAGGGAGAATTTCGGACAGTAATAATTTTTAGTGATAGCTTGAAGTTCCTCTTTCTGTTTCCGAAGAGCGAAAAATTGTCTCCTTCGTCTTTTGTCCTTCGGGTCTAAGGTCTCCTCTTTTTATTTGGCAGAGTATAGTAAGTCAAACCTAGCTCGGAAGTAAAAATAGAACAGGCAAAAACCAGTATCCGTCTTCATATCCCATATTCTGCGAGCCGCTTATCAGGCCTGTCACACTCCTTTGCGCCCAGTCTTTTTGGTGCAATTTCCCTGGCTTACGGAAGTTTGCTGCGCATTTTTCATGGTCAAGTTACGGCTGCGTGGAGTGCTTTGAAGGACATCGGAGTGTTTTTTGGGATTGCTGAGGGACCTATACATGTAGGCTAGCACAGCTCCAACCAGTACAACTGGCAAGTCCTGAGTGCAAGCTGGTACTAAGGGTGCTTGCTCTTGCGAATGCGCCTACATCGTTATCATCCGGTTCACACTCCCTTTGATGATAGAAAACAAGCACGCTACTGCTTTTGATGCGGGGGAGAAGTTGAGCAAAGTAACGCTCTGAAAATAAGCCAGGCTCCAGATCTTGTCTAAAATCATTTACCGTGACCTCACGTTGACTACTGTACCCTTCAAGTGACTCCAAATGCGGTTTGGACATCCATTTGAAGTTGTTCACCCAACCAGGGCGATCCATTTGAACACGGCCGTGCAATCTGTACGAGCTTACTGGTTTCAAGTTTTTGAGTTCACATGTCCTTGTAGCCCCCATTTTAGTGGTCGAAGTTGGCAGCTGCTTTCTTCTCATTGGGTGGAGTAACATATATCATCGCCCATTTCTCTTAGTTACAAGGGTAATGGTCTACGATTAAAATAACTTAATCACTGTGTGGTCATTGTTGTCCAAATATGGAAGTATCCTTAGACCATAAACATCCGAATTCCTCGTGGGAGGCACCAGGACAAAAATATTGGATGCCGCCATCTATTTCGTGTACCTCTGCCCGTGTTGATGTAAGAAGCAACAGTTGCATGAAGGTCGTATTTACATAGATTGTCTCCGAATTGAAAGTTGTGCGCAGACCAGCCAGTGGAGTTTGCAGTACTAACCATTACTGTCACACAAGTTTCATGCTGCTGGACTTTTTCAGTTCGGTATTTAGGTATCTACCAGTTCGTTTAGTTAGACGAGGTGATAAATACTCCAAAGAATTGCTGCATTGAGCAGCAATCATATTCTTTCGATCTGGGAAACATTTCTTGTATTGTCAACTCAATCCTCGCAACTACAGAGCCCGAAATGGCTTTATGGGTTCACACTGATCAAACCTGTACGGCTGAGTGCAATGGTGCCCAATACCGACCGAGATCTCGAATCTATCCAGAATTACGCGAGGTACATTTTTCTGCCAATTCCAAGCGGGAATTACTTAGTCCTACATGGGTTGTCGGCTGCTCTCCCTGGACTGAATTTACTTGCTGGGACAAATCCACATTTAAAAAATAAAAATCGCCTCACCATTTTCAAATCCTTCTTCCCAGTTTGGGAGACTCAAACAAGTTGCTTATGCCGTCCATTTGGGAAACCGTCACTTGAGAAGCTACTTAATACGTGAGTAAACTACGCGATTGACTGGGCAAACCACCCAAAATTCTGACCAGATGCGGCAAACAGACGTAATGTTCAGCCCCTAACCGGAAGGCCACGTGATCCAATCTCCTTAGGAGCTTCTTAAATGACCCAATTTCGATAATTTAAAGCGGGCAATAATGCTTTCAAACATGTTTGCATGTTTTATGCTGGAAAATTACAACAAATGACGGCGTTTGTAGAAGAAAGTTACGAACGGTATTTCCACCGACCATACTTATTCAGATATAGACTGCATTTCGGTAGTCAGAGCAACAATTCTAACAACATCCCACACATCCAACTTCCCAAAATTTACACATTTTCGTTGACTTTGTGAAAAAAGCGAGCAGATGGTTCAATGAATTAGTTCACTGACCACATTTGCTCAGTTACTGCGAATGATTGCTGTTAAAATCTGTGTACTGCTGTAGTGCTTCGAATTCCCCAAACTGTCACAGATTCCAGCACTACAACTTGAACTTAGAATGCTTCACTTTTAATCGTCAATCAAAAGCTGTCAACTCCGTACATAGTAAACACTGACCAACGTAACCACCAGCAGAATTTTTAAACCACCCCATTGTAAGCTTACGCAGACAAGGTGTCTATTCACAGTAAATGGTGTAGGCATACCATATTTTCGCTGAAAATAATTTACGGGTCTTCTATGCTTTTGTGGGGTTCACAAGACCTATGAATTCCACTAACAAGTTCGTTTTCAATAGGCACTCATAAAAGTTTACCCAGCTTCAGCTCTGAGCGTGAAATTTTCACTTCATTATTTATCATATACTCGTCTGATTGTAGAACTCTCAACCCCAGTACAAAACTACGGACAAAAACCACCGGCTGAAATAAACACTATGGTTTAGTTGGTTTCATCGGTGTTCCTCTGAGGAAACAAATCAGGAAAAGCATTCAAGCATATAATTTTGGGCGAACGTGATGATGAAACAGCAGCAGAGCAGGACCTTCTGCCTTTAGGCGTAGATAAGCTCCACTTGCATCACAAAAGTCTTTTTATCAAAACTTAAAAATCTCCTCATAACTCCCAAAACCAATTTAATTTTGCTTTTCACTCCCTCCCTCAGTGTTTGGAATTCCGGAGGTATTGTCCCTCCCTCACCACCAGCAAGGGCTACAATGACTTCACAATAACCAGAGTCTTAAATTTTTCAGTTATTTGCTCACGAAAACTGCCTTGAAACCAATTAGACTCCACTCTGTCATGTGAAGTTCTATAAACACAACATCCAAGCTGACTTTGGTCGAGTCCGGGATGTGCTCTTGTGGTGTGTGTCTTGCACCCCTAAATCATATCGACAAGTTATGTTATCCTTTATATCTGTGCTGCTACAGTGATCCTTCTGTTCTGTTCAGGAATCTGCAAAGGAAGATAACTGTCTTGTTTGTCTGCAGTTTTCCTACTCACACCTTCAGATAGGGGAAGGCCTAAGGATACTTCCTGTTCCCGTTGTAGCAAGAATTTTGACACTGGCGATGGACTATATATTTGCATGAACATCTAGATTGTATTTAGCTCGGGTGGGACTGGACTGGACCTTATCTGAGATAATACACATTTGTACGCACCTGAAGCAACCAAACCAAGGTAGACGTAAAAACACTGTTGGATCAGAAAGGAGCAGGGGCCGTGACAATCCAAATGTAGATCATTTGGATTTGGGTCCAAGATCGAAACAAACTTATGATTCAACGTCTAAGGATTAGTGGCTGCAATTACTCCAGAAATAGGAGAAAATGTGGTTGTGTTCATCTCCTAAGCTGAAATTCTGTTCGCATCAGTCATGCAGATGGATGTTGAGAACGAAAGTACATAAAGTGGTGACATATTCTGAGTGAAAGAAAGCTTGATGGCACGCTGTTTCTTAGAAGTACAGTCCTATTCCAGAAGAACAACCTAATGAGATAACGGCCCTTTCTAGTGGTCAGTAGGTGAGAAGGAAAACCATCCATTTCAAAGAAGCAAGTCTACTTGATCATGCATTTTCGAGGGCTGCTGTCTGGAAACAAAAGTTAAGTTTGCCATGCCATCTGAAATATAGCTGGATAAACCTGTGGGTCACACATTCAGTACCTCTTATCATAACATCTCACGGCAAAAGTAACGTCCCCTTTGCTCATTTTATTCGATAATTAAGTCTAGGATACGCTCATGCTGTTGCAAAGTAAAAAGAAGTTGCTGCAATTAGGGCAGTGAACAGCAACATATCCTACTCCGATAGTTAGTGATATCTCAGTTATTATAATCATTTCTCTTGTAATTCGCTTGCTTTTTCCTTATTCGCATATAATGTCTTAGCGCAGAAACTACTCATTCATTGTTATGACAAAGACTGATGAAAACCGTGATGACGCAATCTTGCACTAAAGCCTGTCATCAGCACTCGCTGAAGAAACCTTTCGAGAACAGTCGTTTCGGAGAGGTTGATGGTGAAGTCACCGTGATCTTGCGCTTGTCCACGAATTTGCTTATTTCCCCACATGATGCTTACAGTTAATTCCCAAATCCAGAGGAAAACGGTGTTATTTGTCATGTAGTTGAGCATTTTCATTCACAGTGGTCGAAAGACATTTTTCAGATGACTGAATAAATGACAGGCCGATGAAAAACAATCAGTAAGCGGCCTGGTTGACACTGGTTGCACGACTCACTCACCGTGCCAAAAAATTCCACACCATAATCACTGGATCTGTCTAAACAATCGAACGCATGCGTTATGGTTCGGATAAATCAGTTGTCCAAAGAAAAACACATATGTCGTGGAGACACGTTGACATCCAGTGCAATGTTGTCCTGAAGCGAATAGCGCACTGATCTCCTCAATTGAGTTTCAACGTAGTACATGCTCACAATTCCAACATACGATGCTTTTAGATGGAAAACCTAGTATTTTTTCAGTCGAGCCACTAAACCATCCTTTGCGCACATCGAACCGTAATGGACAGCTTTACAGTGAACCGTTAATTCACTTCGGTCATTCAAGTATAATAGTCACGGTGCATCAAGGCCGGAATTTTCACAAAATCCCTGTCTAGATGTAGAAGCGTAATGCACGTTACCAGCCTGATTTTCAAACATAGTTAAAACTTAATTGAGTCTTTCAAACCATTGGCTAATTTTGGTTCAGGCGAGTAAGTGCGGAGAAGTGAAATCTCATCAGGTTGGAGACAAATTTGCACTGTTCGTCTAGTTGCCAACCGATGGCGGCAACAAAACATCACAGAGCTGAAGCCTCTTTAAAATGGGCAACGTTAGTTGACGCAGTTGTCGTTGTTCCGTCTTTTAAAGATTCCGATAAACTGTAAGATGCGATAAGGCAACATGATAAAGGTTAACTATTTATAACTGACTTAATTAAGATCTCCATCAAGGGAAATAAATAGTTACATCCTGCCGTACAGCGCCGGATGAGAATAAATTACTTGCATGACCACAATTTTTTTAACATCACATTTTTTTCAGTCCACAACACTTTTCTCAGCAAGGCAGAATCATCCAAAGTGGTGCTATAATCTAGGAAGAACAAGCTGCCCCTCTCCTTGTCTTTCGTAGGACTGCCTTCCTATCCAACTATGTAAAGCGGTGGCAGAATGGAAGTAGATTTCAGTTGGCAACTAAAGTAAATCTCTGAATAATGGGTTGTGGTCCATCAGGTTATCCACAAGCGGAGTCATTGCACGGCTATCTACGTTGACCCTTTCGAGATTCTTTTTCGATTACCTTAAACGGAGACACAGGACCTTCACTGAAGATGCATATAGCATATAAATAATTTCTACATGATTCATGGACGACAAAAGATAGATGTATAAAGTGGGGAAAACCACAATCTATAGATAAAATGCATCAGACATACAAATATCACAAAATAAATTTAGGAATTGGACCGTGCTGATCCTGCTAGGGTTCTTGCGTATGGATTTAAGGCCCGGCGAAGGGGTCGTTTAAAAAAACATTAGGATAATTTTGAATGTGCCTTGATTAAATAGGATGTCATCACTTTAAGTAACACTCGGAACTTCGAAAGATAATCCATCTCGAGCAAATTCCCAATCTATTTATACAAACTATATTTACATTAGAAACAGATTTAAGCTTCTCACTTCGCTACCACGCAAATGTGAAAACCTATTTTCATGACTACCGCAGATGTACGCCTACAAAAGACATTGACTAGACACTCACGTTGAAAAATCAATGGAGTTATGCACAAACGGGCAAGATTTGTGACTCAGTACGGTGAATAAACAATAACAGTTACTTTACGGGACATGATACCTGTACCAAATTTCCTAAATAAATTTGTGCACACTTAAGGAAATTGTTTTGTTGAGTTGTACGGTAGCAGTAACCATTTCATGAGAAGGTCACCGTCTGGGGAGTCCACGACATGGTTGGCGTCAGCCAAGAACTGTCTTGAAATTCTCTCCAACTAACGCGTCCCGATAGGACCAACCGGAAGTCTTCCGCCCTTTTATCTCAACTTTCGAAGGGGACAAAACTAGTAATTGTTTTGTGCGTTGTGAAATTAGGGTATTACTAATAGCCACAAAACAACACTTGATGCTCTTTTGCTACTCACAACAGTAACTTCGGTCAATCCACCAGAAAACGCATGGCTATGACCGCGTTTTGGACAACAGGTTTTATAGATAAGTGAAGAAGTTGGGAATAAACGCAGTAAAGCTACAATGTGCCTCTATTTTGGAGACGTAGTAATCTTTATTAGTGAAGGTAGGGGCTTGCCGGATAAAACAGCTTATTGATAATGGCAATGCCATAGTTTTGGAAAGTTATATGAAGTCCTGTGAAAACCTACCGTAATCATTTTTGTCATCCAGTACAGCCTAACCACTTTTGGAACTTCGGGTATCCGGGTTTGCAAACGGGGTTAATGACTGCTTCCTAACTTGTATAAATTTTTCACTGCTTGCCCTTAATCTATAACTGCACCTTTTCCAACGTTTTCAAAAGAGCAATCGCCTGACATGTAAGCTGAACATCTCAGTTGTCGTTGCTTTGCAAAGAGGAGTTATTACCAGACTGTTACATTGTGGAGCAACTTAAAGTAATCTAATATGAAGTTGTAGACATCTGGGAGTCTGCTAGGTGAATGGCAGAGACAGACAACTCAACGACGCATGAGTAAGGGCGCCAGTGTAGTTCTGATCTGCAAAGCATTGAGTTAATTGATGGCCCTAAAGAAAGCAGAATTTCTGAGGGTGATCTTGCCAGCAACGTTGAATTGTTGTTCAGATTTATTAATGTTCATCGGTGAATACACCTACGAAGGCAATGGGTTATTTTCTAATCCTTCCTAAATCTGTAGCGAACAAAACGATAGCGACCTCAGCAAAAGTCCTCGCAAAGAGATTCTGTGCTAAAAATGGCTGGTGGCTGCACAGCCAACATATCAAATGAAACTACTTGCCGTTTAGGTCACCGAGGATGACCCCTCAAATGTGGAAAGACTAGCTACCACAATCTGGCTGACTAATATTTTAAGTTACTTTATATTCTGACTAAAATTTAGCATCCGGACTGGCACTTCCTATAGAACAATAGACGCTACTTGATTAGACTATCTTCTTGGCCGTTCATAATGGCCCGTAATCCATGGACGTTCCTGCTTCAGTGCGCTAATAACTGCGGAAGAAACGAAAATCGTTTTCAATCACATGTCAGTGGACACTGGACTACATGATCAAATCAGAACCTGCAGTTAAAACACTGCACCATATATGCTCATCGATTCCGGTATGAAGTTCTCTAGTTGTCTATTCTTAGTGAAGTCTTTCGATTTTGCAAATACAGTCGCTGGGCTCATTCACCGGTAGATGATTCCGGAACTGTACCACTGCAGAGCATCGTGTTTCCTCCTTTTGAAACGCTACTCTTATATTTGCCCTGTTTAGGATTCTTCAAATGGCTTTGGATATTCCTGATTCCGCGCTGAGTTGTGACACAGGTGCCAGTACCCTTTTTAACTAATGCTGTATCATTAATTTGAAGTCTGCTGTTTATTCAGTTTTCACCACTGTCCAACCAACTTCATTTGCGCACAGCGGCGTTACTCGGCTAAGCGTTTGTAAGACAGTAGTAGCGCATACCAACCTAATATGGGCGGACGAGTAGTTTAAAATCGCCCCAGTGTCAGTCGACTTCTAGTACATTGTGCGTTTTCGTATTCCACCAACCCAATGTGTCATACAAACTACTAAGGGTAGCGTGCCAGAATTTGAGTCTATCTCCATACTAAACTAGATTTGGATATTCGGATCATTCGGGTGGTTGTAAATTTCACTGGTTTCGTCTCGTTCAACATGGGTAAAAGTCGTCCACATAACTTTACAGCGTAGCCTCAAGATTGTTTCAAAGCAAGGTTCATTAGTTCATTTAGTTGCGTTGTTTATTGGTATAAAATATTTCCATCACCGTCGATAACCTTTATCAAGGAGAGAATATGCTCCTGTTGTGATAAAAACAGGAATCGCACATATGAAGTACAATCACTCAGATTGTTCCGTGTGTTGGTTGACAAATAGGCTATAACTAATTTTTTGGTACTCACTGAAAGAGCAATGTGATTTAGCTGGGTTAACCTGTCATACCTTGAATATCTTACCCGTTTGACAACTTCATCCTTGCAGTAATTCGGCTAGTCTACTTAGGTTGAATGAGATGAGTGCTGGCCCATTCGATCGGCAAATGTTGTTCACCATTCCCAAAAATGAGTAGCTGGCAACAGAGGGCTCGTGAATTGGTGCTGAGAAATTTCACCGATATTATTCACAGCATCGGCAGCAGACAGGCAGTCAGACCACGGATCATCTTTTCGAAAGCCATGTCACTTTATCGAGGCAAGTAAATATACGCAAATCATGTAGCCAATTTTGAGTCCCTATGTTTCTGTTGTCGTACATACGCCTACTGTAATTTAGAACGCATCCCTTGCAATCACGAAATTTCGATACGGCTTGGTCCGACAAATACGGGTATAAATAACATAAGACTTCAAATGAGGGACGAATTACATTAAAACTGGTCAACAACGCCAGCCAGTAAGATCAGCCTACAAATTTGAGAGCCTCTTACAGGTCATTGTTAGATACCTTGACCTGGATTGTGGGAGGCTATGAAAGGGCTGCTGCCTTCATATGACATATATGCTGCCTTCTGATGACAACGGGTCGCATGTTGCAGTCAAATTGCAGTCATGTGTTTTGGCGTGCCATAACATCTGCAGCATGGACTATGCTCAGGAAACCTAGTAGATAAGCATCATGTCGTTTATCCCGCATAGTTTGCGGAACAGTTCTGTTCAATTTTTCAGCTCACAAAAGTCGTGCACCGAAGTACTGGGTTTAGAGCTGCTACAGTTTTGTTCATCGAGGAGGAGAAGAGTAAGGAAAGGATAGCCGTGTGTTAGAGGCGACAGTCCAATCAGCACACTGATGTCGAACGGTTCTGTCCGGTGTCGCAGGTACTGAGTAAAGTCGGTATCTTTGATGCAAAGCGGCCATTGGCTGCGTGATACCGGCATATCTGTCAGGGTCACTTACCATCGTTTCGTTTTGTCCCGCTCTCCCCATCCGGGAAGATGGTATGTATGTGACTGAGCTAACCGGTGTGGGCTTTTATGCTTCATTGCCAAGGCTTGAACTGATAGCCTCTCGGTCTTCTCCGTCCGAGACAAGGCTGGAAGAAGGAGAACGGTCCTCTGGCCTAGCCAGCGACCCTGTGGAGAGTGAGCAGCTCATCCATCGATGAAGATTGAACTTTCTTGGAAACCATTTGACATACCTCAGCATTACTGATCTGATGTTTCCGCGAGACCCGCCCAAAGCTTTGGAGATACCAAGGGTCAAACACAAACAAGCTTCGAAGGTCTTCCACGCGTATTTGCCAGGTCAATGATCCATAGAGCAGAACAACTCGGTTCGCGGCGTTACACACTCTACCTATGACAGTCAGGCTGATGTCACGCTGGCGCCACAAAGGTCCGAGGTTAGCAAACGCTACCCTGGACTTCCCAGATTGGGAAGTGATTTCACCGAACTTTCGCCAGTTCGCCGGTAGTTATGCATCTGACCAGGTACACACTTCACTGCTGGATACTGCCACAGTTTATGATAATCAGTGGAGTCAAAAACAAACTTGGGATCGTGAAATAGGATTGAGATTGGTCACCGAAAAGAGTGACGCAGTTTAAACACTTCTCTTGAAGTGTAGATATGACCGATATAACCCCAACTATGCAGAAACCCAGCTTGAGACCGGCGAATCTAACTCTCTGGATAACGGATCAGCCTGCATAGGAAGGTACAAGAGAATACTCTGGGAGGCATTGCCCCCAGGCAGATGTTCCAGTAGCTTTTGCGCAGTGATCTTGCACCGTCCTTGAAAATGGGAATCACCGTCGAAGCGCTCCATTCTGCCGGAATTTTTTTCTTATTCAAGAAAGTTTGGACTAGGGTCATTAGTTCACCCATGACGTACCAGCCGCTTCCTTTGAACAGTGCAGTGTTGCGCTGAAGAAATGGGGTTGCACGCTGGAATTTCGTCGCCGATGGAGGCCTGATGTCCGCTTCCCACCAGAGCTCAGCTAGCCCTTAGGAAGGTTGGATTCCTTGGGCCCAGGTGAACTTTTCTTCAAATTATTCAGTCCACTGTTCTAGAAGACTTTTCAGTGAATGAACTGAGATCCCATCATTTTGTTGTTTGTTCCACTAGCATCCACTTTACTCGGACCAGTTGATTGAATTGCCTGGAAAAGGTTGTGATTGCTCCCCTTCACAAAAGCCTTCTACATTTCCCTGGGTCTTGCGATTCACCAAAGCTTTTTGTCAAGCATTAGACTAGTATTCAGCGTTTTAGGAATTTGTGCGCAAAGTGACAGTCATTTGTTGCTAGGTAGTTTTCCTGGCTTTAATCTGAGCTACTGATTATGACAAAATCCGGTGTTCGTTGAAATGTACGAGGGGTCTCGAAAGGACTGTTTCAAAGGATTTGAGTACTACGTCTGCCGCCTTCCTCCAAAATCAACCAAGATATGATGGTATAGGTAGAGTTCTTTCGGCTTCTCAGCTACACGGACTGAGCTTGAGCTTGAACTATGTAGCTTGAGCTACAGAGATGCATTACAGTTGGTGAACTGGAGGGCATTGTCCTGGCTAGAAACAAATAATGTCCAGAGCGTAACTCAATAAGTTGCTCTCCATTATCTGCGCAAGCAGTCGTCAAAACCGAACTTCCACCAGAATGGGCCTAATCAAGACGTGGTCGGCCAACCTGCCCGAATCACATTGTTTGTACTTCTCCTATAGGGTTCTGATCAGCTTTTTTTGAACAGTTCTTAGAAGTGACCAGTTATGGGACCCGCCAAGGCAAGGGACGCTGAATAACCAATAACGGGCGGTTCTAAGAGAACTACACACTCCTTCTTATATTGCAGTAAAGTATCCATATCTCATCAGGGCTAAAACTGAATAAGCCCCTATCACTGACACACGAAACTTCACCATTCGACTTACTGAGGTGCGCGGTAAACTAGAGAACAAACTGATTTACTTAGAATCTCAAACATGTTTCTACTGGAAGCTGAAGGAAAATGTTTAATCTGGTCTCCTGTATAGCAAATTATGCTTGTCAGATACTGTATTTTGCACACACTTTGTCTATTTCTTACATTACTTTAGCGGCAGCTGTAATGTGCTTGGAAGCACATCTACCCCACATGAGTTGTGATGCTAGTTCCCGTATAGCACAATGTACTTCAGTAGTTTTGTGACAGGTTGCCCAAGGTCAAATCCGACAATCCATAAATGCTACACAGGACGTTTTACGTTATTTCTGCTATCTACCTTCATATCTCGTCACCATGTCCACAGTCAAGTCATTAGGAATAGCACTCCGGCTGAATATGCCATTGCGAAAATGGAGTGATATGCATTAGTTGCATGAGTCTCGAACTGAGTATTATACTCATCGACGCAGCCAAATAATTCTGAAGGCTATTCCGTCAATTTAGCGGGCTGTATTTCGAAGTCTTAGGGTTGGCTGAATTAGCTGCCTCTGGAATTGCTCAATATACCAGAGTAAATGAATGCGCTAACGAAATTATCTACTATAAGTGAAACTTGGGTGAACAGCAGTACTAGCACCATAAGGCTAGAAAAAACTGACAAATTCTGAACCAACATTATCAGATACCAGCAAATCCAGCCATTTGAAAAGTACTCTAAAGTTGGTCTACGACCAACTGCCACAGCCAATTACCGCCTAATGTAATAAAGGGACAGTGTGCTCAGATATCTGAAGAAGTTTGATGTCTCCACAGTTTCACAAGCTTTACAGTCATTTACTAAGTCCGCTGTCACAGTCACTTTGTAAACACGGCCCTGCAACCTCAGTACTATTAGTTTTTGAAGCCAAAAGTGTCACAAGGTGACATCTATTGCTCATGCCCAAAATAATTAGGATGACAGAGTGCAATCCTGTTTCTCGCTTCACTACCCCAATTTATTCAACACCTCTTTACAAACAGCATTTCGTTTGCTGCTGTGATGGAACACGGGTTAGTTAATGAAATGGATCTGGATTATGACCAACACTGCCTCCATCTAGCCAAAGCCCGACTTTGTTTATTAACCCAGAATCTATGCCAAAGGCAACACCACCAGGCACAAAAATGCGGAAGGATACAAGAACCAGCTGTGGTGTCGTTCAATTACGTTCGGACGACCCACTTGTGATTAAGCAATATTATTCAGTTGGCACAATTCATTGGCAAAAATACCTGAAAATAAGCTTAAAGCTGTCCTACTTTCACCAAAAGATGGCTGCAGTACCCCGTCCATTTTTATCATTTTAAGGTGTTGGCTACACTTTCTACACGTCGGACTCTAACAAATGGGAAAAGGTGTATCCTTTTAGTGAGAATCATCATAAAAACTATTCTTTTTGGTCGGATTTCCACCCTATATTTTTCATTTTAGTCGAAAGCATTAAAAATCGTCTGATATAACTAAATCCGATGGAGCCGCTTATCATAATAAAAAACAGTGTTTTTTAAAACAGGTTGCAAAGATTCTTGGGTATAGAGTATAATTATCGTAAGTTCTTAAAAAGCGAACAAATTCAGAAAGTTTAAATCTGTGTTAGGAAGTTCAGGAGCTTCTTGCATCTATTTTTGTTGGAAGTCGCCAGTAGTGCGTACCATATGAGTTTTTAGAATGAGTTGAAAACTCATATCACTTTTCAGCCAGACAGACATGGGCACGTAACACTTTGACTTTTGCATGCTTGCTTGATTCAGAACATCGAGTGTATTGTGAAGTGACAAATACCCGAATACACCGGATTAGCTCAAGCTTATTGCGTAAAACGAGGATGATTATACTGCGTATGACGGAAGCCATGGAAATCCACATCTGTAAGCTGATCTTATAAATTCACAAAAAATCTGCGCAGCGTCTGCAACTAATCTGGCCTAATGAGCCGGTAAAGTCCGCATCAACCTTAATGCTGAACTGCACCTTATCCGCAAATTCTGCATGCCAAATGAAAAAAATGCGTTTCAAACCGACATCTAAACGGGAGCCCGCAAGGTCTCACCAGTAGCGAAAAAACCTATATACATCCATCTGCTGCTTAGAAACTACAGCGCTTACGAATTTCGGATTCATCCTCTAACCGGTAACCTGAAACGAATAGCTGTCCCCTCCCTGTGTCACCAAAAACAGCGGTTTTAAGGTCTTCCTCTTTGACTTGGTCCACCAGTCGCAGCCCCCAACAAACAGTCTAGCTGAACAATACCCATGTTTGAGACCCGCTGCGAGGCTTTTGATATGTCATAGCTCCATTTACCGAAGAGATCCTATCCAATCCATAGGTTCTTCCGAAATTCATCCAAAAGACTACACTGGGGAATTTACTGGGATGTTTGATCAATCATGCTGAAGTGGCATCGTTTACAGCTGTGTTATTCAACGAATCATGATCCCGTTTTACGCCTGATCAGTTTGCGGAAGTCGTTCTGCTTAGCTCTTATGAAGCATGTGATTCTTCCTCTACGATGACCAGAAGAGTTGGTCAAAGCGTACGTCGATCTACCTATTTACGTCGTCCGCCAATCGCACCACCAAAGCGTGAACATGTTTGTCTGCTAAGACGCAAAACCTTGAATGTCTCCAGCATGTGCTGGTGGAGCAGTAGTAACGTCTGTAGCTGAAACCCCGCACGGCCAGGAGCTGTACCGCTGGGTTGAGGACACTGGAGTCCAGTGTTTCCTCCTTTGGTATAGACACACCAGAATAATTGCGTCACGACAGGAGAACTGTTCAAAGGATAACGGTTTGAATAGGAATTCTACATATTCCGCAACTACCTCCCACTGACAAAATAGGTTGGGAAGTAGACGGCCCAACCAATGGAAGACTAATGTTTGAAACCTGTCTCCATTGTCCCATGCTTAACTGTGTTAGTATATGAAAAAATGATGTAACATATCCATAGAAGCTTACACTGGTTGGTCTGGAATTCTCGTGCAGTCTGCCAGATGGAGAATTCACGCTAAAAATTAATTTAATAAATTCTACTGTTCAGCTGTTTTTGGAGGTGTACCTAGTAGTTGAAATCCAAAGTAAACGACATCGGAAAAAACATTAACAGTTACTGATCTACAGGGAAATTTGTCATTTCGTATTCATGAATTTTATTTGAATGTTGTAAAATTCGGCTAACGTCTGTGGAATCTGTACATGGCTTTAAAAACAAAGTGGAAAATTAAAATTGAATTCTCAGAATATTTTTAAGTACCGGTTACGCCTTTTAAATTTCCTTTCAATTAGAGTAGTTTTGTTTCAGCCCGATCTGAAGATGGAAAATTTGCACTCCGCCTTTCCAAAGCACTGACGTATGATGGTAATGGGGTGTTGTGCATTCCCAACCTTGGGTTGTAGTTGCGCTGGTATATAGCCGAAGAGCTTCCGCACGTTTATCTGCCTCACAAAGGGTACAAGCGTCATTTAATTTGGAGTCCTGTGAATAAATTACATTTGTGTCGGTCAAACCAATCTTCACTTAAAAAGCATCACGCTTTTACTAACAGTAATCTAAAGTTTAGGATACGCCCGAAACAAATTTACAAAGCCAGTGACAGCTTGAACAGAATGTTTCAGGTGCCGCGTATTTTTGCTTCGCATACGACAGCAGGCCGTTACAAAACTAGGTATCTGCTTTGAACATCGACTGATTAGTTATCTTACCTTTTAAGTTGCATACAGTGAGTTGAATGTACTTCTCTGGTTTTAGCTATTAGCATCCAACCATGAGCGTACTACTTCAGTATACTTCGAAACGATAAATCATGGGGCAAGTCTTTCAGCACTTCGAGTTCTTCGCGGCAGACAGTAGATGTTCACGATAGTTGTTCTGTCGGAACACCAAGATGGGTCTCAAGGTAGATCTGTTCGGGAAAAAGACGACTTTAACATCAAATCTGGTGTCATTTGAATACTTCACCTTCACTATAACCATTCCATTCCGTACACCGTTTTCAATTACTCTTTAGGACTGAACCAAAAGCTCATCAGAAGTTTGTCAACTGGTCCACAGGAGGTAATTTTATCTATCCATGATAGTAACGCGGCACTGACAGTCAGGAATTTCCGGTCAAAGTGTCATGCACTAAAGCCTAATAAATTCTGAAACGATGTCAGCAAAATGTAAAAAGCTATTGCGCTACGGTCTTTGACACGAGGTTCTGAAAAAGGTAACTCTAGATAGCTCGAGGCTGTGGACAATGCTCGTCAATTTAAATGTGCATTAAAAATTCACCCCCTAATTTCAGAGGAAAGGTGAAATTTTTGCAGTGGATGGAATTTACTGATCTATTTCTGCTGGAAAGGTGAAAGCTGGTTCCCAACCAACCAAGAAAGTTTACTGCAGGGAAGTAGTCATTGTAGAATAGTATGCCACGGGTGCGTTTTATTTCAGGTGAAAAATTGTGAGTCTGCACCACTTCATAAATTCGGCTAACATATGGGTCTGCTTGTCCAGGGGACTTTCACTAGGTGCGAACATTCCGAAGAAAATTTCCAATGTTATACTGTACTAGTAAATTGGCAGAGTACTTCTAACGGGCAGATGGTATTGTGTGTTTAGGTTCCAAGAAATAATCACAACCGTACAATTAGCTTCATCGATGCCTTGCATTATGATATGAATTAAACTTAAGGCCGGCTGGAGTGGCTCATTCTAAAGGCGAAACACAAAACAGCTAGTATGAGTCGTTTCCATGAATTCATCCTTATGTTCGGTGAGTTCTGTGAGTTTTTACATGTCATTTCAACTTTTCTTGCGAAGCATGAAGTTGATACTTAATAATATCCCTTCACGCAGATTTCGTCTTCACAACAAACCTAACCAACAACTAATAGTTTCACGGAATTCCTAAAGAGTAGAATGGTTTAAAAAGTGCAGCCTAACTGCAATTCCGCGTGATACAGCGGCCCACACGATTTGACTATTATCTCTCAAAGGTATGCACGCCTGTTTCTTATGGCAGTCCTGCTGCTGTTCGCTGTTCAGCCAGAACTCGCTGCCTATCTACCGGAACTAATCTAAAAAAACTTGAAAACTTGAACTTTGGCTCAGGGGTAGACGGGCGCACGCCCGATTGGTTGTCCCCTATTACAAATGAAGTATGGCGTACATGAGCACACTGAGTGATAATGTGCAAATGAGAGTGGTGTACAGGGATGTGCGTAAAATTGCCTGTACCTTAGGTATGTTCGGTAAGGTCTCCTGGTGACTCGTAAAACATTATTCACTTGTCGGCTAAAGAAGTGAAGAAATGCAGCATGCTCACATTATCACTACAGTTTACAACTTGCTCTTAAAAGTGAGACTTAATTGTCCGGTTCGCATGCAGCATTCCACAATCAAAAATATATCCTTTCACCCCGGCATTAGGTGAACTAAAACCTTGGAAGTCATTATTCTACTTACAGCACGGCATGGAAGCTGACGTGAACGTCTTCATCAAAATATAGATAGTTGATATTAGTTGTGATGGCCCTGCATCATTCAAACAAATTTCAGTACATTTTTTTGCAGGAGTTAATGCAATAAAGTGCATTACCACATAAACTGCTAAAGCTATCACATTGGCCAAACCTGTGATGTCTAGAATAGTCGCAAGAACCAAACCAGTGTAACACTTTCTCTTTGTAGGAAACACATTACCAGAGCCCTAATTTTTTTTCATTTCCCCTAGGCATCGCTTGATTATAGGTCACATTGACAAGAAAATCGAAAAATCTCCGGTTTCCAACCACCAGAAATGCGTCCGATTAGTTACTTTATGTGTCTTCCTGCTTCGAGAAAACATACTGTTTTACAGTATTGATCAAATATTCCCCCAAGTGGGAAAAAAAGGACTACTACTACTGCTCTTAGCTGAAAAACCGAAATACTAGTAGAAATTAGCAATTTGACACCGACTGAAGGAACCCTAACTTCAGGAGTAAGGATAATCACCTCAAGAACAGGAAATCAGTTACGCTGTTATTACGCGTGGTTCGCACCACGTAAGAAAAGACACAAGGATAAAGTTCAAATGCTTTTACTTCCGAGCTTGGCACACATAGGACATTCACGTAAAAATGGGGACTAGCGGGACCAAAAACCAAAACACGTCAGTACAATCACACAGACCGACCTGCATAATCTCATTGTGGGTGAATGGGGCTCGGCTTTCGTTTAAAGATTGAGAATGTTTACTAGGCGGCTATCTTAGGCAGAACAAAACAGTGGAATCACGTGCTCGATGGATCAAGCAGCGATGCGTGCATTGTGAGGCCACAATCAGTTCACTCAATTAGTTCACTTAATCACTGGATTGATATCTGGCATATATGTGCTCAAAACGGCAAACATGCGTGCCTATATCGGTATAAGGTTTGTGGCTGTGCTGGATAAGGCGGAGAGCTTGCATGGCTAACCTCCGTTCAACTGCCAGAATAGCATCATTAGCGCGGTTAGCGTTGACGCATCGGATTAGATGCGTACTCTGCTTTGCCATCGTCAAATCAGTCCCGCTAACTCCTAATGTAAAAGTAAAATACATGCACGAACACATCGGCTTTTAAAATTACAATTGGGTTGCCTAATTATGTCTGTCCTTCTGGTACTCGGACATCAAATTACATAGAAAGAATTGTTTGGCAGTACGACAGCAGTATTGATTGGAAGTGAAGTGGTCGCTTGGATGCGCCTCTCATCAGGTCCCCATAATCCAGTCGCCCGAATGAAGGCAGTGCTGATCTCTAAGGCCATCGACCGGGTACCGGTATGCACTGCACTTTAACATATGACTTCATTTAACTTGGAGAAGAGTGTATTCCTCGCTCTTTGCCTGAAATGAATGCCCTCGGTGTAGAGGTCGTTCAGCTATCATAGCAAAGGTAAGCTGAATGTGTGACCCGCGCACAAACCAGGTACCTTGTTTCAACTGACTCCAGGTAATACGCTCGAGGGCTCTCCACACGGGTATCGATGATGGACAAACCAATAAGGTTTTCATCTGAAACGCTGCATAGCAAGTTGGTTTTAGCTTAACCCGAGGTGGGTGCTCAGTGGCGAGTAGTGAACATCTATCATGTATTGCCGGACAAACTACCCAATTTTTTTGACTGATCAATGTAAGACCATTCATATATGATGAAATAAACGAGGTTCCTTGAAACTCAACATACAGGGATTACCTCCAGTCAAAGGCTAAAGGACATTGCCCGTTGTGTTTCTCAGTACCCTCTTACTTAAAGGACTTTTTCTAGATAAGGATTCAAATAATGAAGCCCTATTTGGCGTCTCAGAGTAAACTGGTTGGATGAAGGAGATAGGGGAAATGAAAAGTAAGAAAGTTTGCACTTTTGTGTGCGTGAAAAAAATACGTGGTTGTGGCAGACACTTAAACAAAGGAAAATATATCCTTTTTATATTCTTTTATATATATATATATTCTTTTATATATTCTTTTTGGTGGTTACTTTGTAGCCCAGTTTTGGGATGCAGGGCATGTGGTATCCTGTTCAGAGAGTGGAGGATAGGGAGAACGTTCTCTAAAAGAAGTCCCAAGCTGATGAATGTGTGGTTTTCTAGCGTTCTTTTCATGTCATACAGCAATCGCAGGCGTGCTGGTGGAATACACGAGCAACGCTATTAACCGGAGAATCATTAGAAAATCTGGAGCAACGCCGCTATCACAGCGAATTTTGGAAGTGGCTGAAAAAGAAAACACTGTGCCTAACCCAGTATAGTGTTTCTAAGCAACGAAGCATTTCATCCTTCAAGAGAATCTCAAATACTGATCGGCGGATCATGGTCCACGGACACGCGCATTCAACCTTCCGTAACATCTATCGTAAATGGTTTCCACTTTACTGTTTGAATTAAACAGCTTTCACAATACTCGATTTGGTGCAGTAATGCGCACTAATTCGAGGCACGTTCATGGACGAAGGAAGGTCATGGAACCACCGAACCAGGTCAAACGAGATTCTCTGGCTCCACAAAGATCAAGAAAAACGCTAATTCTTTTTGGAAGATGTTAAGATTGTGGTACAAAAATGTAGGCAAGCACGAACGCTCCTAGGAACATGGCACTCAACTATCGACTTAATCAGTCAGTTTATTCAGCCGGACACAATGCGCTTGAAACTGCGATGATCATCTATTTATACTCCACTCAACCAGAACCGAGTGGTGCGTCATGTGCTTTTTCATGTGCACGAGAATTACTCACAACAAGCGAATTATAGTTGACATTCCGAGTCAGGGTTATCATATAATCATCCTACTCCCAACGTAGAGGTAGCGAAGCAACATATAAAAACAACTGTTCGATGTCCAACTGTTATGACACCCGAAAGAACGATGTGGGCTGAGATATTGAAAGATCTCCCGCACCCAAACGGGAACAATTAGAATGCCACACTTGGAACCACGGATCTCCCGGTCAGTAAATTCGCACTTTATCCACTGGGCCGTCTCGATTTTGATACAGCGTATAATTTGAAACGTACTGACAGAGTTTTTGAGTCACCAACATTGCGCAAACGCAGTATGGTTTTATCTTGATTATGCAAACTCCTTTAAGCCCATATCGGATTAATGAGAAATTTGTTGGCTTCTTATTTTCGAACGTTTTGATGGTGCCGAAGATATTCATGATCAACTAATGTCATGAAGTTGCTCGACTGGACTCTGAATACAAGCAAGGGTAGCCCACGCCGATTGAGGTTGGTTTGGAATAACACCAGGGATCTGTCAATTTGGAATTCACTCACAGTACAGTACACTCTAGGACGCATTTGGCATCCATGATTCACTAGTGAACCCCACGAAGTATCAGCGTCATCATTCTGACAAACAAAAATCATGCAAATACCTTGCTTTATGGTTGAATGGGTGAAAACACGAATTGATGAAGAAAACGTTGATTTGTCCACAGAATCTTCCTTTGAAAAGCTCATCCATGCACTGGGATGCATGGTTGGTTATAGACTGATCCTGCGATCATCGTGTCAGCTAAAGGGCCTGGGTAACAACAAAAAATGTATGATGGATACCCACAAGCCAACATATGGTTTTGCAGCAGGAACGCGAAGTGACATGTTCGGGATCGGATATATATTTGCCCCCACCACCGATAGAGTTCTAATTCCATATCGTGAAAATCATACGAAAAATATCAATTAAAATCCAGATAAAATAATTTGCTTTTTAACTTACCTTGTAAAGATAAGTCAAAAGCTGGTTAGATCGCGAATAATCTCATGAATTAGATTCAAGTGGTCTTCAGTGCATGTGGTAAACTCGCTTGCAACTATGGAAGCCACCATAAAGATGCTCCTGCATTTTCCTGATTATCGAGGTCAAAGGCCGATAACAGTTGTGCCAGAAAAAGGGAAACTGTAGAAGTAAAGAGCAGTTGGTTCTGAAAAGTCATCCACCACACTTCAGACGCATTGTGACATACCAGGGAGATGCAGCTGTGTCAGTTTCGCGTTGATTACGCTAACGGTTTTACCGTTGACCACAGTGCCAGGTACAGGGAAAAATCACACATCAACTAAAGAGAAACCTGTAACCGAGTGCATTATCTAGGGGTGCTTAAGTTTGCTAACCATTCCCGGTTGGGGTAAGACATATAGTGGACTGAAGTTTACTAGGTAAAGACCCCATTTCCTTAAAAGAAGATATTTTGATTCCTTAAAGTCCCTGCACTGAAAAGTGAGGATAAACAATCGATGCAGTTCAGGAGTTTAAACAAATCAGTTAAGTGAAAGGGCGAACGCCTTCAGTGTTTAACCGGAGAATCGGAACATAGCCGTTCACTATAGAAGCTTTAGGAAGTAGCGTTTAGAAGCAAATTCCGGGTCGTCAGAACTCTTCTACTTGTGTCAATCATTTATTCGTCCACTGAGGTTTATAAAAGTGGAGTCCACAAACACTAAGCTTAGATATTGTGATACGGCAAAATTCGTGGGATGCGAAAGCGAAGACAACCTCTTGTAAGCAAGTTCTAGGATATGTAGCCCGGAAACAGCTGCATGGGTGATTAAAGCTTGTCAAGAAATTCAAAGCTTATCAAAACAATGATTAATTCAGGGAACGGATCCCAGCGCAAACCATACTCATACTTTGCTTGCAGCATTTTCGCAGTACATCAAAACCCTGTTCATCCACATTGGAAGTTCCTTGTCCTGTCCGGCAACTTCCGACAAATCGTGAGGCCAGAGAGAAGTGCGAACGCCAAATGAACAACTTCAGATAGAGTGAATTGTTTCTGTGCATTGGTCTGGTCATAAATTGCTCAGTTACACACTGTCAGAATGGTTCGCCCACCGCAAATCTGTGCTTGCCTACTGCGTTCACTACAGGATAGTCCTTTCATGAAGCCTGATCCTGTCCGATTCTCCATTTATTTGGATCACAAATGTATGGTGTCTGTACCAGCAATCGTAATTTAGGTCCTAACCAACATCCCTGAGACCCCGCTTTTGTCGTATTCATTTTACAGCATACTTGGTCTCCGAGGAATTTGTATTCGAAGAATGCGCTCTCAACCATCACCAGACTCAAAAAGATATTAGCAACCATAAACGCCCAACTCAAGTGTCAGCCTAGTCGCCTGACTGTACAAGTTGCATTGCAATGGTTATATGCTCCGCTTTGAGTCAAGGAAGCGCACCGTGAATGACCTCTACCTGTTCAACTTGGGTCCTCCGAGTAGAGTGGAAGCAAGTTACATACTGAGTTCCCTAGTGGATTCAGAGTTCCTCCAGCAAAATCCGTCGAAAATTCCGAACACATCCAACTATTCGATCCAACATTGCGTTGCAGGCTTGTAAAGGCTAATGACAATCGTTTCAAACGATAGTCATGAAAAGATGTGAGGGCTACGTCGTTCGATAAATCACCAACTGACACTCTCCATCTTAGATAAACGCAAATCTGGTTTACAAATCAGCTCTGATCTATCTAAATACATATGTATCAACCGTCTAAATGATCTCTAACTCTCAAGGTTTTTCTATCAAAGTATCTGCCCTGACATTTGAGGCGGACTCGTTCTAACATCGCAGAAATGATCCGGCCTGACACTATCTCCAGGAAAAGATAAGAGTAGGAGGCCGTGTTAAACGGAAGTTATTTTTAGCGCAGAAAAATCGGGCACATTCAAGCCAGTTACCAGCCTGGAGATGTTCGTAGCAAGGATTGACATTATCAGCACGTGCAGGCGTTGGTTGTATCAAACAAAGGAACAAGTCTTGATTTGGAGTGTTTCCGTGCGCATGCTACGCAAAATTCACATTTAACCAAACGCTTTTGCATTTTCCATAAACTTGAAGAAAGGATTTGGTCTCCATTTTATCTTAAACTTTGGATTGATCTAAAATTCACGCAGGCAAATTACCAGTACTGACAGCAAGAAAACATTAGTGAAAGCTGATTAGAATAATCGAGTCTTTCTCGCTTGCTTCTTTTCAAGTTTCAGACTGAGGGAAATATTTAGGTGCTATTTTGACTTTTGTCACCTCTTTGGTCCTGTTCACGGACCGGTGAGCTTTTCTGGGTCTAACTTTACATAAGAATTACAAGCAATACGGAAACGGGGTTTGTTGAAAGCCCTCTCTCACCATTGCACTGATGGAGATCTAGTTGTCGGTAAGAACCACAGATCTACCGAGAAACTGGTTTAGATGCACGCGATATCATTCTGTGCAGAGGAGATCCTCGTGTTCCAAAGTTGTTTTCCACAAGCCCTTTCGGAAAACGAAAATCCGCAATACACGAACAATACCCTTCAAAGGTTTTTGTGGTTTGAGCTTGAGGTTCTCCTGTCCCAAAATTTAGTTGAATTCTGTAAGCACTTTAGCACAGTACAAACACACAAATATATAGCCAGGCAGATTTTGTATGGAATTCGTAAAACGCACCACCGTTATGCTTACTCGTAGTGGAACACTCCAAATTCAGTCCTAGTTAGTAAAACTGCCTAACCTGATTCAGAACAATGATGTGCCATCTGGCTTACCTGAAACTGACAGAAACTTCCAGCAAAACAGATGATTTGCAGCTCCCCGGCAGCTCCCCTTTATCTAATGCTCCCCGACGTGGTTCCTGGAGGTGCATGTTTTCTGGTGGGGTGCGACTGTAAATCTCTCTCTCTAGGTCCCAAATACAATGTACTGATTTTCGCCGGTTTTGTATCTTCTTGGCAGCGAATATAACTCTGTATGTTCGCATTGCAACATCACCTGTTTTAAACTGCACTTGAATTGCTTTTCCGTAACAAAGCCGACGTAATTTTCTTGACATATAACTGCATATATAGTGTCATCTCTCAAGTGTGAACATGTCCTCCAATTCAGACATGATACTTCAGCTGTGTCCAGCGTACATTTGTGGACTAACTGCAACACGTTTGACTGGTGTGTCGGATGACCGGATTTCAATCGCGGCACGGCCAGCGATACGCATTACTGGTGGGCTAAGGTGTTAATAGAGACCACTGCTCCTCTGTTCGGTGGATCTAATCAGAATAAGTTCACAGTGACAGGATAAAACTACTCAAACGAGTAATGTCAGTGCAAACCACTCAAGTAACATAATCACCTTCAATCAAGGGAAACCTTCTGGTAGCTTTTCTTCTGATTGAGCGTTTCATGAGACTGAGAGGGTCGCAGGGGAAAAAACTACCATGAAAGTATCATGTTTGCAGTTGGGCAGTACAAGAAAATGGTACAAAAGATACCGACAGTCTGTTTACCAACAGTTTGTCTTTTTTGGTTCCTCAATTAGGTCTGTCAAAGTATTGCGTCACAATTCATCCCTAAGTGGAACAAGTGTTCCCCGTAAGTAGATTTTCCAGCTCGGAAGCAAGGAGTTTCTTGGTGCTGTGGACGCACACCGCAATTGCAGCTGAAGCATCTGTATATAAAACTCTTTTGAAATCACAAATTAAAGTAAATCCCGTGTGGAATTCACTGGAAAAGCATGCTCATATATCCAAGTGCATAATAAAGCCAGAGAGTAAAAGGGAGGATGGGGAACTTGGGTGAAGATGGTGATGGTGATGACAATGAGGAATCTGTTATGTTGATGAATAGTTTGATTTCACTACATAGATGTGCTGAACGGAAGCGGCTTCTTCAGAAGAGACTTCGTGATGTGATTCTGGTATTGGTGAAACGTATGTCGGGGGTGTATAAATCTAGCATGACAGGGAGCAAATAAAGTTGTGATTGGCGGTTTTTGGTGTTTCTTCTTCGTGACAATAAATCGACGTAAAACTCACGAAGCATTTCAATGAATCATTTTTTTGCTAGGATATAAAGGTAAAATGCTCCAAAAATTATTCGCATTCCAAACCACGAACAGCGACTCGCTGGCTGCACGAAATGTAATATATCATATATCGATGAACCACCATATTTGTCCTTCATCACAGATACCTTTTGTGCGGATTCTTGATTATTTAAAAAACCGATAACTGAATAAACTCGCGTTGTCCTATCTAGTCAAGGTCACACAGTATTTGCTGCCAGTAGTTTGCAAGGCAAACTCACCTTGTGTGTTGTTTCCCATGGCGACTCTTTTACGTTATGCATATCCGGAGGTTCGCCAAAACGTAATACCCCTAGCCGTCATGAACTTGATCGTTACTCGCGTTCAATTCATTTACTGGATTCGGTCCGTTTATTCGCCGGAGCCGATTACATTTTTTGTGCCAGCTGGCTATGATTTGGCAGAAAGTTTGATTTTACTTCTATCCAGCGAGTGGAAACATCGCGCTGGTCCTTTGGAAAATAGATCCACTACATCAGTCTCTTAATGAGTATTTCTGGCTGAGGACTGAAAATCAATCCAGCTCCTGTGCTTTTTAGATTAACGTGCATCAGGTTGCCGAACTGCCCACCGTCAAACAGTGTCAAGTGGCATTCCGTAATTACTGAATAAAATTGGTCAGTACCGGAATTTTGCGAAATTCCGAATATGTACGCATTTGCGGTACCTCTGCGACCTATCTTAGTAATGTCTTGGTCTCCGTAATCTGACCATCAAAATTCAACGCTGTTCGTACGACTCAGCTTAAAAGGGGAGAATGCCTAGAGTCTGGCTACAAAGGACATACAGCCCTTACCACTGCCTTAAATTGTGGAAGAGAAACATATCGGGGCCAAACCGAATACTACGCAGAAACTGAATCAATCCAACAGCCACTGCACTAAGCGGCCACGCACGCGATGGGAGTGACACGGTCCGAGAAAATTCATGATCTAGAACGCTTTGAACTTAATGTGCGTATCATTCCTCTTTACTGGCCAATCAGTACTGAACCACATGACTGCTATCTTCTGCTGTAAAGGTCATAAGCATTAAGTCTACCTGTTTTCGGCAGTTTAATTATGCCGAAATACTTTATGTCTTCTGACATTCAACAAAAATTTGAATGATTCATTGTCTCATGAGCGGTGCTCATGATATCTGGTCATTTTATTGCATCCGCCATTGCTATGTGGCTTGGTCAACTCAAAAGCACTGTAAAGTGGGTTTCAAGGACATTTGCAGATGAACGAATCTACCAAGTGCTATTGTGTCGCTTGTAGAAGACTTTTTCAGCCTCGACTAACGCACCGGGTCATTGTTTTCACCTCACAGATTACGAGAAATGGTTGGTTTGGAATGTTTTGTGTAAACACACACAGCACAGTGGGATATGACGTTATAATCCGACGTCTCAGATGTCGTGGGCTAAGCTCCGGGAATTTTATAAATTAATCAAGTTAACTGAAGTGTGTGAGGTAAATTGACTGAGAAGACCGATATCCTGGTCCTACAGCATATGTTTAGTCTTTACTAAGTGAACTGTGAAAGTTCACGCAAAACCATGTCCACGAAAACTGGGAGTCCAGTTCTCAGCACCTTATCAAGTTGAGCTGTTTTCTCACTTTCCATGCAGTAAATCACGTGGCATTCCATATGCCACTCCAAGCCATGTAGAATCTCGATGCGTTACGGGAGTCAGCCTACTGTTCAGCAACTGTGGAACTAAAGTGATCACATCGGCGTCGACGCAGTTCAGTTCTAGACTGTCAGTCACTCTTGAATAAACACAATTAATAATTTTACGCTCTGATGCGTAAAATTGAGTTTTCCCATTGTGCTTACGGAATGAGTATCTTATTTGCCAAAATAAAAGATCGGCGGACACTGGTAAAGAAAGCTTACTTTGCAATACTATCCTCCCTAGTGGACTTTGGCGTCAAATAAAATAGCTGTTCAGGACGCCGGAAACATTGTGGTGTTTCTCAACGCTTACCCACAAACCACTGTATTTCATCAAGGTCACTGTCACATGTTGATGCGTGACACAGCAACACATTCAGCTTCTAGCTAGATATCAGCTCAAGAGGAGCGTTCGTGTTGACGGATGGCCGCGGTCGGAGCAAATAGCTTAAGAAATGAGAGGAGATCACGCGGTCGAAAGTACACGGGGTGCGGTTCAGCTAATCCGGATCCCCGAGTCCATTTGCTAAAGAGTTAACCACACATAAGTTTGGAAATCTTATGTGTAATGAATTGTGTCTGATCATTGGACAGAATATCTGCAATAACGTCTTAGTTGGCAGCTCACCTCTGTTCCTGTTTTTCTCATTCAGCTCTCTTAAGCTGAAATGCTATGGGTCAATTTAAACTCCCCCCAAATTTACGAAGTACTCCTCGCTCTTCTGTTATTTAACTACCACCTGAAAGCTAATCTCAGAAGGCCTCCATCAACCTATTTCAAAGATGTCATCCAGCCATTCTGTTCTATTTCGACGAAGATTTTTCTCTTATTAGCTTGTATGTTTAGGTTATAGAGAGTGTAAATCAGTCATCATACTATAATCGAGAAGAAGACTTGGGACGGCCACCCAATCCACAAAGGCATAGGCATTAAACCCATCTTAGTACGAGTGCTGGCCTTTCAACGCTAATGCAGTTAGATCCAGTACGTGAGAATGACCAGAGATAAGAGTGCAACGTTTGCAATCGCTAGAGTCTGCGCTGATCACTTCCCTATATTACGTCGGATAATTGATATAGGCTTGAGAACCGCTGTTCTCTTTTGAATTCAAGGAAGTTTTCGAGCTCGTACATTTGAAAACTCTCTCTCTCTCTCTCTCTCTATATATATATATATATAGGCATGTCCTTAAACTTTGGAAATGTATTTCGTTCCCTCTATTGTAACACACTTGCTTTTATAAGTTTCCAGTTAACTGACCTACATATTTCACCAGCTAGTAGGGTTCATCTGGGACATCGCTACCAAAAACGCTCGTCTTTTTCCAAGCAGTTTTATCCACACTAACGTGCCTTGCTCGCGCGTAAACGCCAACCTCAAATGCTATCAATAATAAACATTACCTGCTTAGAAAAATTGTCCTTTCATTTTTATCGTTGTACGGGATATTGAATTTCGCTTCCAAGGTTAGCGGCTACACACATCGAGGATACTTACAATAGCATGTAATTACAGCATGAAAAACTAGCTGTCACTATTTCCAACCACATAAGCTCCAGGTTAACTCAAACGAGGTCAAAAGTGGTTTTCTGAAATTTGTGAATTTCTTCCTTGAGTGGAGTTGTTTACGTGAATAACACTCTGACTGCACGATAAGCTGAACTAGTGGTACAGCCCGCATTAAAACCTGCATAAAATCTATTTTCCTACGCAGGAAACTAGCTGTTCTCTGTGTCGCAAAGCCTCCAACTACAGAGGGTACTCAGAGAAATAGTCTGATTCGTTTTATTTTATGAATCATTTGCAAAAGAGTGACGCTCCGCTATCGGGAAGGAGACAATTCATCCTGTATTACTTTTCGGAGGTTTCGTCAGTGCCCAAAATAATTGTTCGTAATGTAGTATTAGAGAGACATTTGGCTGGGCTCTGAAGACGAATGCTGATAGCTCATTACGTACTCAGCTCGGCTGCGAATGACACAAATAGTACGCTCACTGTAAGTAGTGTTATCCTTGCATGATAACTTTGTGAATCGTCAATCTGTTACATTAACAACGTATTCAGAGTTATCCATCTGGGTCACCGTAAGTGTTTAACCATTTCGTTCTATATTCGAAAAATGGAAACATGAATTGGTTGGTCCATTGACTGGTTCATACTTACAGCTCACCGAGAGTTTACATTACCGGCACATATCGGGTGGACACGGGGATGACTGACGGCCGTCGGGTAAATGAAACTGCATTGATAACCGGCCAGTCGTAAGCTGGAAACCCAAAGCCCGCGTGATGTTTGCCATTAATGATGTGAAGTCCGTGTAGCTGAACTTCGATGGATCCAATCACATATCCGGTAGCGTTCCAAAATGGAAAATTATGAGTCCTCCGCTACAACCAATGACAAGTCAGATAAAATAACTTGATCCACATCAGCTACATTGTCTGAATAGGCCAACAGCTTGTCAAATCAGGATTAACCTCCATATTTTTTATTTACCTAAAATGCTCGAGAATTTGTGAGAAGTCATTGCAATATTCCAAAATTTTCCTCTTTCCCGCTGACGGCCCGAAAATATCCACTCAGTCAGACTTGGATTCAAAATCATAATTGTAAAGGCAGAATGCACTTAGTTCCAAAGGGCAATCCGCTAAGAGTTTCGACCTAACTGAAACTTATCGGTTGTACGTTCGCTTAGTTAGAAGTTTCGGCTTTGAGCGCAGCAGTATGCAGACATTAACCAGGCTCCGGTGCATGGCTAATGTGTAACCGAGCTTATAAGCCACTAACGTCTGAATCTGTTGATCATTCCAGCTCGAGACTGCCCATTACGAGTAATAAGATCACCATTCTAAAGACAACAGTCAAAATTTTTGTTTGTTTCATGCATCTGTGATAAGTTACAAGGTCCGAAAGTTGATGTTTGCCAAGTGTTTAACACAGATAAATCTAGGGGTTAGGTGAATATCCGTTGGGCTCATCCTTAACTCTGGTAAGCAAGCATTCAAACAACAGAAAATACCCCTGTATGTCGTGACAACAACGATGGTTTCGAGAAACTTTTTAACCTCTGATTGGCCTTCTTAGGCAATACCTCACAGATTGGTGTGGTACTGAGTCGGCAGTTGACGTCAATGTCAAACAAGTTTGGGTGCATGAGTTTTTCAAAGGCCCAGTTTCTCTTGCACACAGATTGCAGGTGATGCGGTCAGATTGCAGTTGCCCTTGTGATTGATAGTAGTATGGATAGCACAAGTCATGATTCGTTCAGGCTGTGCGGTATATGATCTTGAACGAGTGTTGTTTGTCCATGACATGTTCAATTTCTGCCAAATGTGACGCAACTACATATCAGCTGGGCTTCTCGATCCACCTCTGAAAGACAAGCATATGTGTTGTCATTTTCTGTCGGATATACGCCTTTTCGTATAACGAGCGCATGATTCTTGGCACCTGCATACAAATGAGTACATGTAGAACCTGTTGATACAAAACTGGTATTATGTCTTTCATAATGAATCTGATATTGAGCCCGGGACTCAAATTGCTGTACAGACCGGTGAACATATATGACGCAGTAACAGATCATCTAAGGCTTCTACTGACAAGCCTCCGGAAACCGAGCCATTTTTGAATGAACGTCTTGTGTAAACACGCCTCCTGTTAAGTGTATATTTGTTCTCACTAAAGAGCAGTCTTATAAGTAAACTTTCAGTCGTTTATTTACTCGTTCACTGAGATTTAATTTATTGCATTTTGTAAACACCAATATTAGGTGTCACGATCCAGCAGTGAGTCACCGGATGCAAATGCGAAGATAACTCTATATAAACAAGGTCTGAGAGGTAAAGCTCGGATATATCTACAGTTAATCCAGACAGATAATGACAGTGTAAACCATATTAAAATTTACCTGCAGTAAGTTCAGAGTAATCGGCGATATATCCAAACCGTATTCTGCACACTGGCAGTTTTCGGTCCTACCTGTCAACCTCCAACAAAATCGTGCTACCGAAGAAACATACGGACACCAGTTGAATAAATTAAGATAGAGTGAAGTATTTTTCCGCATCTGCTTGGTCGCAAATTGTTCAGTCAGGCTCCACAGAAAAACGCACGCTCACAGGTATGCTGCCTTTCTGTGTTTATAATGCACTTTCCATTGGTTTTTCATGTAGAAACCAGGTACAAGACGCCCGGTTATGTCCTCTTCTCCATCAGTTCTGTCCAAAAGTGTATCATGCCTCCATCATCAAAAGCACTTTGAATTTTCATTAAACAACCCTGGAACCCGGTTATTATCGCATTACTTTCAATGCCTACAAATGACGTGTGGCTTTGCATTCTACGAGTGCGCTTCGCTTCTCACATCAATCGAATTACCATCAGTGAAAGCAATGACCCACCTCAGCTATCAGACCTCTCGAAACAAAGAAGCGCACTGTAGCTGACGTACGTTTGGTCGAACGAGCTCCCTCTCTTTAAATAGAAGGAAGATTCATTCCGGGATCGGCAAAGAACTGGTAATCTCTTCAGGGAGGTTACTCGAAAAATCTGAACTCACCCACACGTTTTATCTAACAGTGTGTTGCGCGCATATGCATTTCGAACGACTGACATGAGAACATATACTGGCTGTGTCGTTTGACGAAACAACATACTAACGGTTCAGTAACTGACAGTTTTTGCCCCAGCTGAATGCAAATCTAGATAGAAGTCAGTTCTGATGCCACTAAGTTCACCTTTCCCAAATGTCCCAATGATTCCTAACTCCCAAAATTCTTTCCACAAAATCACCTGCCCAGACACCTGAGCCAGATTCGTTCTAACATCGCAGAAATGATCCGATTTGACATTATTTCCACGACAGCACAAGAGAATGAAACTTTGTCTACGTGAACTTATTTTTAGCGCATCAAGTGTCGCGCATGTTCAAGCAGAGTAACTAGGGTGGTGTTCGTGGCAAGAACTGACATTATCGGTACGCCGAGGCGTTCAGACATGTAAATTAAGCCAAGGAAATAGCCTCGAGTTGAAATTTCTGTGTGTACGGTATGCGAACATGAAATTCACGATTCACCGACCGCCTTTAAATTGTTAATAAGGAGAAATTGGTACTAATAAGGAGAAATGTTCTGGCTGTCTAGTGTATCTTAACGTTTGTATTATTGTACAATCCACGCAAACATGTTGCCGTTAGCGCTAGCAATGTTTGGTATTTATTTCCTCAAGTAATTGCGTGGCAAAACACGCGCGAAGTTTGGGCAGACGAGCACTGCCAAGAGAAGTATCTTGTGGTAGATCATTTGGTATGCTACCGATTGGGGAAGCGAGCTAGATTTTGGTCGCACTCATCCACTGAACCTCTTGCTGACAATGTCATCTCGGTTGGTGTTGAAACGTTCGCCATCCAACTACCAAGTTCGGCAAACAGACTGACAAACAAATTTAGCCTAGCTTTAGGGCGTCTATGACCGACTGAAATTGATCGGAAGATTTACACCGGTTGTTAACGTGGTACAGCCAACCCCGAGTCCTGTGGTGTCGGTTGCCAGTTCCCTCTTGAAAATGGGTGACGAACTATTGAACATTCTCCAATTCCAAGGTTTCAGCTTGTTGTGGGGTCGCCTTTGAGTTAATTGCACCACTATTTGAATGAATGCTGATTAAAAGCCACTAGTTGGCGCTGACAACCATAACCAACAAATATCCGGGCTAACTAGTCATTGTACGAAAACTCCATGTTTTGCGGCCAAAGAGAATAAAACCGATCGTAACGTATTGTATCAGTATTGTGTCGGTTTTAGTGGCACAAAACTGTCTGTTTTATTAGGTGCACATAGCATCAATCTATTTGGCATTGTTTTGTTGTTCAGTGTGATGAGTGCTCACTAACCGTCTCAATTTGTGCATCGAGAAAACGGTGGACAATGCGGTCCCCTTTCAAGTTTCAGACTTCTGGAAACAAATGGAGATTAGCACGGTCTTGTTCTGGAACCGGCGAATGTTTCCTATATTTAACTTTGCAGAAATAAGAACTGATCGCATACTGTTGCACAATTGTTTCGTGAAAGTTCATTCTTGCCAATGCAACGGTAGAGGTGCACTTGCGGGTACCGGCAAGTATGTCACAGATCTACCGAGAAACTTGTTTCGGACGCGTGCAATGTCATTCTGCTTAAAGGAGCTCCTTATTTTTCGCGACGTTACTTTTCACAAGCCATTACGGAAAAAAAATTGGTGATACACAAACAGTACTTTTGAAAGAATTTTGCGGTTATCCCGTGACTGTCACCTAGTTAAGTTTCGTCACATCCAGGATAAAATAAGCGCAATGTAAATGAGTTTGCAAGCACATGGACAAGTGAATTTTTGGAGAATTTGCAAAACGTATCACCGATATGTTTACGCGTGATGGAACATATCAAATTCAGTCCACATCAGTAGAGATACTTGACCTGGTTGGGGACGATGATATGCCATCTCTATGTCTTCTATGCAGTAAAATGTGATGAAAATTCTTGGAACTGACCAGAAAAGCAAACCTTTGACAGCTTCCCGGAAGCACCCCTTTATCAAGTGTTCTTCAACGTGATTCTCGGAGATACAAATTTTCTGGTGGGTGTGCGCATGTACTCTTTTGTTCCGGTTATAAAGACAATGAGATGGGTCTTTGCTGTCGTCGCGTCTCGCTAAAGTTAAAAACGTTTCTATCATTTTCTTGACGTCGAACTACATATGAAGTGACATCTCTCAAGTCTGGGCACATTCTCCAGTTCAAACATGGTAATTCATCTCTCTGTCATACCTCGGTGGATTACTTTCCTTAAGCTGGTGTGTCAGCCATTCGGAATCCTGCTCCCGGTTCAGCCAGAGTGGAGATTTCAGACAAAATCCGATCTATCTCACATCATAGAATCGTATGCTACTTTGCAGTACACCGATGAAAAACTGTTAAATTGTGGTTCTATTGTAGACAAGGAAAAATTCGCGATAATTTTGTCCTCTCCTCCACCTCATTAACCACTTCGCCAATAGAGCAATACACTGTGTTGTCTACTATGTGCCTAATCGCCCATCTGGAGTTGTATATTTATTTAGGGTGGTAGAAAACAGACTTTTCGTGGCTACAAGAAAACTTGACATAAAGAGCAGAATGTGTTTAGAATGTGTTTGGACTCCAGACAATTGTCGTGAATAGTTAAGAATAACCAGTCAAGTGTTGTCAAGTAGGACTAACCGAATAAATTCACTTCAGTTCTCAAAACGTTAAACTATTATGGGGTGACAGTGGGAATATTTCGGATACTGCCACTCTGGTGAACAGAAGGGTTTCAGTTGGAACACAAATTTTGGAGACATTGTCCGTTCCTCTATTAAATGCAGAACACTAAATGGTGAATTTCACGTTTCACTTTTAATTATGTGGTTTGTTTAAAAAACCGTCAGGGATACTGAATGAAGGGAAACAAGTTTTATATGTAAAGACACCTCATAATTCTGAATTTAGAAAAGTGACTAAACATACTTTTGGCAAATACCAGACATCCAATGTGTTGCTAACTCAATCCCGGTCTACCGATTTTCAGAACGTCCGTCAAAGCTTGATCCAGAGTATTTCGTTTAACAATGCGTCGCCTGGAAAACGGAGGTAAAACATTGGAACAATAAATTATTCTGTACACAAATTTGTCCCAGATGCGGTCGACATTTGGCCGAATTTTTATTACGCGGAAAATTCCTGACTACAATTATGATGTTGACTTGAGACAGATTTTTGTCACGAGCTCTAGAAAGAAGGTATTTTACGTGAATTTAAGGTGATCTAATGAAAACCGACCGAATAGTCTGCCCCAGCTGTTTTCAGTTCCAGAACTGGATATATCTCCAGCGCTTCAGTTATATCTTGTTTGTTTGACTAAAGTGGCTTACGAAAATAAATCTCAGTTGCTCAGCCCAGCAAGCTACAGCGAAACTTTCATTGGAAACACTGCAACATCTACATGACCACCCCTTCACTCAGCAGTAAAAGCATCTGTTTCTGACAGTTCTTGAAGACAGTGCTGCCGTAACCGGGACATCAGTTCGCTACATAATACAATCGAGCGAATTTGCCAACATTGCCCTCCAAAATTTAAACGGTGGAATAAGGTTTTTGACTGTTTTTTACAGATATGTCAAATGATGCCAAAAATTCGATACACTGAAAAATTATAAAGATAGCTGGTGACAAAAGCCTCCTGAAATATGGATAGCCGTGACACATTCACGTAAAAGTGGTTCGTAATGATAAACGATGACCAGGCTTTTCGTCTATACTGCACCAATCAGGCCCTTTCAGTTAAACCTATTATTGAATCAAATTGATGGAAACAGTTGATTCGACAGACTAAATCAGATCAAAGCCGAACTCGATATTTTTCGTCACCATGCGTCCTGCTTTAAGCAGGAAGGATAAGTTGGTGCTGCCAGATAATGGAGGACAGAAGTAAAATGTAGCTGGTGTGGGAAAATATCCCTCGATTTCTGTGGATAACCATTCTATCCACTATAAAAAGTATGGCTGTCCAGGGTTTTTTACCATAACTTCACTACCAGCGAAGGGCAGCAGGTTACAGATTCTGGCAGAAGTGCAACAACTAGTTGGAAGAGATATTCATTCAGTTTTGCTCCGTAATTGTAACCAGTTTGTGTTGAAAAGCCGTGAGGCACTGTATAGCCGTTTCATCCCTGCTGAAAATAATCGGCAGTACGCGCCCGACAAAACTTTAGGGAGCTTTGCGCCCAAGACCTCACCACCTAGTAGCCGCGGAATAAAATTTTTGACTATCAGCGCCCGATCAGCAGTGTGATTAACTCGCACTTCGACTTCGGCTCAGGTGAGTCTTCAGCTGGGAACCAAATGATATCTAAGTGTTTTCGTAACCTAAGATGCTCAAATGTAGCCCCGACGCATCCCTTTCCTGACGTTCAGTCAGCTCCATATAAAGTGGGAGAATGTATGCAAGATGTTGGGTTGTAAACGAGCCAATCTTAATTTAAAATTTGTTGGCTGGATAAAGTTTAAGCAGACAAACATTATCGCCCTGCAACTTTCCGGTTGCAAATAATCGGGTCTTGTTCATCCGACATCGATATGGACAACCCTAACGATACACTCACCGACCCGCGGCCACAACAACGGTATTGTAACATACTTGTGGAACTGTGCGTGTGCGTACAACATAAAAATTATGATGTGGAATATATTGCATCAAATGAAGTCCGACAGAGCTGACGGCCCATATCCCGCATCACATATCTTGCATGAACTGTGTACAGACATTCTCGAAAAACCCACCCTATGCTTCACTCGAGCCTTCTAACTCGGGTTAGTGCTTCTGCTCATCCAGATATTTGACTTGACTCTTCTATTCAAGGCCTCGATGTTGTACCACTAGCAACCCGCAGTAGACAAGGTGGTGCTTCTGTTAATCGTTCGTGAAAAAGAATGACCTTAACCAGAATGTTCAGAACCCCTTAATGTCTCGGTTGCTGCTCAGCTGCTCATATTATGCTGTTTTTCACAGATTCATTATCAGTTACTGTCTGTCACAAGCTACTTCATCACAAGCGTCCGTTGAGTGTTGCCTACACGAATCTTCAGATGACAAGGGACCCAAAGTTGCTGCGATCTTTTGCAAGTACATATACAGTGAAAGATGATCCACGCCAGCAGTGAGATGAAGTCACAACTCAGTTCAAAATTTCGAGGAAGTTACACGAAAAGTATGGCATCCGGTACATTCGGTTGTAATCGTTGTGGATTACACAGAAGCCGCGATGCGGCCAAATGCACTGTCTAGTCTACATAAATGTCAAAATTAATCCTGATTTTCGTCCCTGGCGAAGCTCATTGTTCCCTAAGTTAACTCCTTACGTAATGGATGGAGCGCGGTCGTGCGGTGTCATTCATGCGATAAAAAACCATGGGGGCAACATCCAGACAGTATCCAGTGCGAGTGTTAAAAAATGGTTTAAGAAGAAAAAATAGCACGTAGCGTTGCTGGTGCCTGTGTAAACGACGGTTCCACCATGCAATGTAGCATGCGAGTACCTGCTACTCTGGTGACTGTTATCACCGGCCTACAGGAGACCATGATGAGTAATCCAAACTGCGGATCCGGAGTAAGTTTGATAAAATGAATTTCCAAAGTATAACCTTAGAAATTCGACCTAAGGAATTTGTTACCCAAGTTAAAATTGCGGTTGTACAAACTCAAGAAAAACTAGTAGTGTGATGGGATTTGTTTCATCCAAACTAAAGAAAAATTAGTTGCGGTTGCTTCGTGAGGGGAACGTTTCACAAATTTGCACATTTCCGACAAATTCGTTGTCGTCGTTGCACAAACCTGCTTGTAGACTTTTGGTGACGACAGACGGTCCGCTGGTGACGATGAGAGCCAGTTCGCTTCGTTCGGTGCCCCTCGGAGTAAATTATAGAAACTAGTATTATACTCAGAATCTTTGGCTACCCTCTGGTTAAATTATAGATGAAAAAGGGTGCTTTTTAGTGCCCCTTTTAGGGGCGCACGTTCGGCATTTGAGCCAACGAAGTAGTATCTGGTGAGTTACGCTGCAAAAGTTCACAATTGTGGCCTGTTTTGTTAGTCAGTTTTTTTATTAGATCTTCGAAAGCCGTTCAGTTTATTAGCACGCTCATAAAATAAAGTAACTTTGGAAAGTTTTGTCAAAATTTTACGACTGATTTTTGGGCATGTACTTATTCTGGCACCATGAGCACTGAGATCCATCTCAGAAGGTCGATTAGTGGCACCTATTCTGGGCACCGCATCAGCAGATTTGGACAGGAGCCTACGATCGGTAAAATATGAGCAGTTTGAACCATGGTCGTTGGTTTGTTTGCTGAAATATGCGATTCAGTTACAAACGGTTCATCATCAATCGAGATGACATCATCAGTCACCACCAGATGGTTCATTACCAACTCAACAGTTAGCTAAGGGAAGCCGCATCGAGAATTTTTGTCGCATGCTATACTGGGGAAGATGTGGTATTACGAAGAAAGGCAACATAATTCACGAGTGACGCCGGTATATTGATGACATGTAGGTAACCCATACCGATTTGCATTTTAATGTCAGCATGTGTAGGCAGGATAATGGCCTGAAACCGTGCAGCTACATGTTCCCAGCCGATTTGATTTTCTTAGGTCTATATGAGCAGCAGGAGCTTGCACTTAGCACCATATTCAGCTACAAGGAAAGGGTCTGTGGTTCTCTGGCTATGACAACGAATAAAGGGAATTAACTATTGTTGACCGGCAAATCCCTAAGAATATAAAAACATTATGAGATACAGTTCATTACTCGATAGAAACTATCAACCACATGGGGGAGATTTCGCCTTTATTGTCAGCAGAAAGAAGTATTGCCATAAATAAATTAAGAACAAATATTAATTAGTCTATTGTGGCTCTTTCCAGTGGTTGAGTCACCCGGAACAAAACATCTTACACAAGGTAAAAACTTGGATTACTATTTTACTAGGGCGAAGTCCTCAAGTAGGCTTTAGAACTCGCCAAGCACTTTCATTGCATACTTATTAGGTTCTGATGGGAGGTTCAGCTGAATCTGGCTGAATCTCTCGTTTGTGAAAGAATGTGCCACACCAGGCCGCCCCATTTTTCATTTGGTCCGATGTTCAGGATATCGCAGTGCACTACACAGGACAGCATATATTTCATACAGACATAACACACTGCTCACAAGGTTGGCGAAAAGTTTTTGACATCCCATGACCGGTTTTGCCCTACTTGGGTCTCATCATGTAGCCGCGGTCTTTGAGTTTCCGTCAACTTCGTGTCTTCTTGAACCCAAAGTTAACCAACTTTGTCAAATACACTCATTCGAATGCAAATTCGGTCTTCACGGTAGACTCAAATGAGCTTAGCTGAACATCTCGTTTATGATGGTCCTTAGCTGAGTCTCTTGTCAATATTAAATTCGCCTGCAAATCAGATTATTTGGTGAATTTGGTACAGTCTGGGCTCAAGGAGAGCATGAGGTTGTCGGAAACTGGGAAAATGCACCTACCTTGTGAGCTCCATGTAAAGTGAAACCGGTCGTGGGCTGTCAAGCTTTTCTGAGCTACCTTACTAATAGTGCGGCACGTTCGGGTTCAACGCACGTCCGTTTAAAATACAGCAGGACACAGCCGAATTACCATCTGGCCTATCCACCTACATATGGATAATTTTTTGTCAACAATCATAGGATTTGAAGATAACGGAACAAAACAAACAGTCAATTCTCAAGTACATAGATCTGTATGGGAGGCACAATCGAGCATATAAAGATAATGATTGCAGCTAGATCGTGGTTTAAATATCCGGCTGACCAAGGATTAACCAAAAGTTTACCTTAAGAATTAACGGTACATGTGAAATAAAAAAATAACCGTTCCTTCAGAATCGTTCTGCCATTCGTAGCTTATTTAGTAAGTTGGTTAACCGGCGGCCCGACCTTTCTGCATTGATTTCTTACTGGTCTTTTTATTTTGTGAGTTACAGTTACCAGGGTGTTGCCTGCTTTGTATGTAACACGTAGTCTACTTCGTAGGACGAGCTGCTTCCTTGTCTGTCGAAGAGCCCAACCTCAAGAAAACGGAATGCTAGGCGCAGCCGCTTAGACTGAATATGAAAAGTAATCGTTGCATTCTAGGTATTCTGAGAACATTAAGTTAGATTATCCTAACCTGGTTATACTGAATGCCATCTGAAGAGACTTGGTTCTTCAAATGGTGCAGGTAACTGAGCCAAATTAGGACGCAGTATGCAAACTCATGGAGGAATTTTGTCCGAGTTGTACTCAGTAATGTTTGGCAGTTTCACATATTTATACTTTTCAAACGATAGTAACGCCGGTGTAAATTCTATAACAAGCACAACCACGTACAACAACACCGAAAAAGTTCCTCAGCAGACTTCAAGCGTCCGTGGAGCTACGAGACTGTGGAGCATTGATAGACGGGTGAGCTGACCTACAGTCATATTGTATGAGGCAGTCACACAGTTCAAGCGTGAACACTCGTTTGTTCAGATGAGTCCATCATGCGCTGGTGAAGTAGTGGTAACAATTATCTCGCGAGTCGGACGTTCGAGGTTAGGATTCCGGCACGACCCAGAATACATAAGGCTATATAAGGTTAAACAAATAAAAAAGTGAATCAAGTGATTTTTAACTTTAATGTGGACTCGCCAGATTAACCGCTCTAAGAAAGAAAAAGGGCTATTTGAAGAAATATTATGTGAATGCAAATCCACGTTGCTGCTTGCCCTTTCCGTTGCATGACCAAAATTTTCACAAAACCACATGTGTATTTCCCAAAACGATTGTGAACAAATATTGAGAACCAGACAATGCAATGACAATTTGCAAGGGGCATCGAGAGAGCGGGTTCAAATAAATGATAAATTGCATATCCCATTACTAATTTATTACTATGAACCGCCTTGTCTGTATTGGGCGGAAATGCCAGAAAGGCATTCTTGGTTACGGGAAATCCCAGGTCACTACCGTTCTTGTCACAGGGTGATTAATGAGGCAAAAGTGTATGATCCAAACGAAGCGCATCTGTATTATTTTTATAGCCCATTGTTTATTAGTAAAATATACCCGTAACAGAACCGCTGCACGAAATTTGCTGGATGGTGAAATCGCGAGTTTCGCAAAAATGCTCAGCCAGTAAAGCCGAACAAAACTCTTATGAGCGAAGGGCTTTACTGGCTTATTTCCATCTTATGTTCAGTAGCAGTGAGGTTGTATTTTCGACGTTACAATTAACTTCAAACATTTAGGAATAAATCTGGATACTTTATAGGCGTTTTTTTAATGAAAACTTGGGACTTATAAGCCCTTAAAACCAAGTGTTACTCAAATTTTGAAAAAAGAACAGGAAAGTGTTTTCTTAACTTGCTGAATTATAAAGGATTATAAAGTCACACATAAATCAGATTGCACAACTGTAATAATTAACTTTGAGTCAGCGATATTCCTTTACGTTGCTCTCTTTAGAGGTGTGCTTCGTGTGAAATCACTGCTTAGTCTGCAATGTTAGCTACAATGGTCACATTCAAGTCAGCTTTGCACTGTCTACGTAAGGGGTAGCAAACGTAATCAGTATTCATAACGACCAGCACTACATTTTCAACCGAAGTCAGGTGGTTCGGAACACCCTGCCTGTGAATTACAATTTCTTCTCAAATAACTAACGTGGCCAATTGGTTGTGAACAATTTCTGCTCTAACCTAACCCAAGCGTGACTGGTCAGGCGATGTGGCAAAATATATCTTTGTGTGTGTTCCGAAATAGATTGAAAGTACCAGTAAGTCTGGACAGCTTTGAGGTAAGATGCTTGATTCTCGGAATAATTCAAGTGTCGATATTAGCTATTCTAACTGACCTTCTGGTTGATCTGGAAATTGCGTGATTACTACTGTTGAATTTATTTCTATAAGACAAAAGAAGTCACCGACTGAGGTCGTCTCTTGTTCATTACGCAATATTTTTCAACCAATGGAATAATCTCTTGCGTCAGCCATCGCTTACATCACGGCGTTTATTAATACATGTTCACTTAAATCTCACTGGAATAACTCCAAATTTAAGTAGATAATTCACTTATGATCCAAACTGTTGCCTCTTCTGATTTGTTCCCTTGAGGTTGCTGACAAAATCTGGCCAGCTTAAATAACCGTCATATAACTTGCTAAATCAAGTCAAGTCCATTATATTTTTACAAAAAAATGACCACGTTAAGTAGCATCGCAAACGTTTTACGTTTTATCATCAAAAATTGATTTTGCCATTGGTTTATTGTTAAACTGAATATTACTGTTTACGGCGAGAAATGGATAGGGCGCACCACATATCTGATGAGTGTTCCCACAAATTGGTGTTCCCAGGTGGATCTTTCAGAACAATTATTATTCTATGTTTCGCTATGACCGGGCGACAATTGAAAATAAAATGTTTAGTGAGGTGATTATTTTGTTTTAGTGCTTACCTAGCAAAATAAACACTTTTGATTATGGAATACGACGATCGATAGGCCGTTCCCTGTAGTAGATGAAAAACTGAACTGGACACCTCTGGAAGCTCCAAAATTTCCAGTAATTTCAAACGGTTCATTTAGTTATTCGGTGTGTCTAGACGCCAAAATAGTAGGCCCCACCAGTCCAGCAGGATTTTTGGTTTTATTGGCAATAGCTGTTTGGAGATTTCTGCTCTCACTGTTGACACGGACAGCCACAACCTATTTTAAAGGAGCGTTCTTGAGATGATCTCCTTATTCTGTAGATTTGGGGTTCTTGTGTAACTAAATCTAGGGAACGACTAATTTATCCTAACTTTCAAATTCGTTTCACTCTGACGTTTTCGAACTGAATTTTTGAACTGTTACTTCAATTCATTGTATGTTTATTTGCTCCAGCACGTCGTTTCCAAGGTCATGTTGTTTTGCTCCTGTGTGGAATGTATTCGCTCACAATGTAGAAACGATTACCAGTAAAGCGGGTGGATAAGATTATCAAACGGACCGGGTTGGTTGGATGGTTATAATTCAGCGCAAAATTCTTCAACGCAGTAAAACCTCGCCGGCACTCTGTGGCGATGCCTTTTAGCTACCTGGCCATATGTTTCCGCTTCATACGCATTAAGGGGAAGAAAGATGGTGATGCCCCAAGGACGCTGGATTTCCACTAATCTGAACGGCGGTCGTAAAGCATTTCAAATTTATTGTTTGTTCAACATTCGCAACAGCTGCGGAGCCATGACGTGCGTGGGAGACTTATGTTATCCCACCTATCTACTGCGCGAGTTTAATGTGGAACTCAGGAAAACCAGACAGTGAGATGAAGGTTTAGTTCATGATGCAGTTGTCAGTTGTATTTACATCACATCGGATATGGCGGCTTTGAAATTAAATCAATATGCTGATACTGTGTGTTTTGCTGCCGGTAACTTAATGAAGTTCGGCTGTTTTTGTCATACAACTTTGCGGTGTTTTCTAATGCTAACTCAGGTCCGAATTTGTTGTGTTCTCATCCAATACCAGCATATTCGATCCACCAGTTGCCTCCATCAGAAGCCAACCACTGAGCTTTTTCATATAAGAGATGGTGAAAAAGAACAATAGGTTCAAACCTGAGAGACCGAAATCAATGGAAGGTTCACTGCAACTTTGCTCCTACACACTGATATCAACATATGACTGCTTATCCTAACTTGTGCACCCGTCGCTGGGACCGTCCGCGTCAATCCCTACGATCTTTCTATCCGCTAACTAAGAAGCTGTGTAGGATGGCATGAGCATCCACACCAAACTGAAAAGTATACAGAGTTCTCTGGGCTTATGTCAGAAATCCCCATACTTTCTCCAGTGTGAGCCAGCTTGCTCATAGACCAATGAAGTAAGCCTGAACCATACAGTTCTTCTTATCTACAGTGTGCCACTCGACAGGAGCCTCAAGACCACAGTCGCCGCTTCTGGCCCATCCCACTGATTTCTTGCCATGACTTTTATAGAACGTGTTCCTATTTTTCTAATAGGGCTAGCCAGCTTCCCCATGGATTACATACAGTGTTACGTCACAAAAATTATGTTGCGCTCATATTCTTGGCTGTATGGTCAGCTAAACCAACCCCACAAGTAGTGGTTCTAAAGTGAACTGACGGAACTCCCCCATCTAGAATATTTTAGTGATTTAAGGAAGAAACGAAAGCAATCGCCTTGAGTACATTGTTGCCCATTGTGCCTCTTAGTCCTTGCTGAAGCTCGAACAGGCTTACCGGTTGAAATGCGTCAACGAGCAGCCACCAGCTGAAACACTAAAATTTGCAGTAATTCCCAAGGGGTTGTAGAGCGTTTTCCGGCAATCATCATCAGTTGAGCGGATTTGCCACGGTCTCCTCTTAAAATTACTTATGTGAAGAAGCGAGTAACTTAAGACAAAGAAATAGAGAACTTGACAGGTTTGCCTGAAAACTGGCCTTCAGGCAGAAGCTGAATTACTCCCATTTCCACAAGGCCGCTGGTTTGCTCATACTTGTAAGAATACTCCTACGAGTTTACATGAGTCCATCAGAGAAATTTCTGGAAATTTGGATACTCGCACACTTAAAGGGACCCTTAGAGACGAGAATTTTGATGCTTGGTTCTCACCTGCGAGCGAATCGGACCTAGTACTTCACACACAAGTACAATTATCACGACAGGATACATTCAGTTTGCAATAAGTGTAAACTCCGAAATTTTTGCAATCGATCGGACGATCCGAATGACGATAAAGGTATAATTTGCCGAGTTTGGTAGTTTGCTCATTCGTGCAAAATAATCCTATAAGTTCGGGTCATATCATAATCAGTGCATACTCGATATTGTTGCCAACCCTGATCGCAGCAACATGGTCATGGATACGCTAAATGTACGGAAATGTTTGTTCAGTTTAGTGCACAAATTAAAAAGTTGATAAAACAAGTGAACTGGACTGTCTGCCGTGGCTCCACAGAATCTCTGATGATGATAATATTACGTTTATTCCAATCCAGTTGATTCTGCGTTTCAACCTGGTAAGAGCTGGTGCTATCCCGGGAAGCCATCATTGGCAGTCGGGTGATGAAACTCTACTGGACTAAGGCTCGTGTACACGCAATGCATTCTATTAGTGTGTGATGCACATATAGGGCTCCTCGAGCACTATATTTATAAATAGTTTGCATCCACACTGCCGAAAATGAACCCGTTTTCGGACAGTCATTCGATAACACTTATGAATTGTCAGGGGTTCTTTGGTAAAACAATGCCTCCCTGGAACTCTGTAAGGTTTGGAAGCTGCGGCCGATCTGGTGGGAGAGAAATACATTCAAAGCCCAACAAAACTAAGGCCTTTGGGCCAAAGTTGTATTGAATGACATCAAAGTAAATTCCTAAAACTAATTACCGAGTAATTGCTCCTGCCGTTGCATTTCCAACAAACGAGATCAACGTAGAAGCAAGTTTCACACGCGTTTACAGTAACGCAAAAACGCACATACAAGAACAACAACACGGGGATATTTTTGCCTGAACAAGACTTCTCACTAATGCATTCCTTGTCACTCGAAAAAGGCCCATTTGTTTCATGGTCTCATTTATCATAAGATCAATCGTTACCTCAGTGCAAAGTGCTAACGGTAGTTAGACAGTTACCTTAATTTGTTTCCATATGATTGAGTTATCAAAGCCTATGCCAGTTTCCCCTAATTTCCTCATAAAACGTCCTGGCAGTCCACGCAGTTTTTAAATCTGGATGAACAAGGTTTCCTATTCAGGGGAATGTTGGTAGCTCATGTAGTATAAGTGGTTGTTGGTTCATCCGATTAGCTGACTAACTTAGTTGAAAATGTTTCGTCACGGATCCCCAATGCGCTACCAGAAAGTGGGGTGGAGCGGAGCGCCGCGTCAGTGGTTGTGCGTTGATTAGTGGCGCGTGCGTTAATATACATGCTGTTAGCCTTGGCTGACCCTCGGTCATGACTGGTCATTCTATGGGACTGCTCTGTTGGTTGGTCGGTTATCGTATGACCTGACTGATCGGTAATCAGACAATAATTCGCTCTTTTAGTGAGCAAATAGACACCCCGGATGCTATCATTCAGCGAGTCATTGCTGGTCAAAGTGGTAGAGTCGTTCTTGTTTCCGCAAAAGTCATTGACTCAGAACATCTGTCTAACTTGTCACTAACTTTCGACAACCCCTTCTTCCCTCTGACTTTATTCGCGCGTTTCTTCAGATTGTAGTTGCCACTTACTAAGCTTACAAGTGTATTCTTCGTGGACGACTGATATAGTAAAAAATTTTAAGATCTCACCAATACTGCTTACTCACAACTTTCATGGTAAAAATGAATAATAGTAGTAAATAAAATAATTAAATTTGTTGAAATATGTTGATCCCGGTTACCACCAAAATGACTGGACCAAAGAATAAATCAGTTTGAAGCTAAAAAGTATACTTTATAACAATAACTACCAGTTGAAACATGCAGAGACCTAGGTCCAGCACATTCAACTGAAGGACACCATGGAGTAGCGAAGATTCAGTTTCTTATTCAGCTAACATCAATTTAATTCGCAAATAAGTACATATCTAGAGATTATGCCTCTTAAGTTGCTACTCAGCCCACACAGTAGTAAGTCCAAATTTTCTATGTACAAGTTTGAAAAACTGCTTTCGGTTAAATACGGATGCAAACTTACCATCCCTAGGATTAGCTGGACCTTGGCAGAAGCAATAAATGCTACGCACTGCATGCCAATATTCACAATCGATTCGTTTGTGTGAGGTAACTATATGTAAACAATAAAACAAGATCCGTAAAGTCCATAAAAAATGTACAAGAACATAAAAAATCAGAAGAATGCAGCACGTTTTCTAGACTATTCCACAATGGTGAATATCAAAAACAATTTACAGCGACACCCACTCACGAATGAAAGATTTTACTTGATTCTGTGGGCTTTTCCTCCCTAATCTATGTATTTTCATAACAGAACCCCGTGACAAATATAACTGTTGGCACAATCACGCCTTCCTTCTTCAGTATTGTTGAACATATGGCATTTTCTGCCCAGCTTTGTTTAATTTTTATATCTTTGTTAAGCCCTGAAAAGGTCTAATTAGTGGCTACCAAAATACAGTGAGTTCAGAGCGCGTGACCAGACGAGTATACTAAGAGTTGTTCAATAAGTATAGATGAGACGGTGATGATCATTGACCATTAGATTGATCAGCTGGATGTTGATCAGGTGAAGTCTGATTCGTTCTACAAGCGTGACAGTTAGCTTGCAAATACTTCGCTATCATATGAAAACATAATCTGTGCTCTCACTGACGATGTCTCCTCTCTATTAGTATATTGACCATCCAGCAATGATCAGCATAGTTGATAGTATTACGCCGAGAGTCCTTCTGGCCTGGGTCACATGTATATTGCTAGATGCTCAGCATCCATTGAGAACATTCTGTCCTGCACTAAAATAAGCCTACATTCTGACGAGTGTGGTGGTCTCTCACTTTATAGGTGCAACTCCCTGGACCCATCAGGCTGAGTCATCATCTGTCTGCAATCAAAATAGTAGAAGGGTAGAATTCCAGAACTACTTGGGATGTAACGAGCAGCAAAGCGCAAAAGACATTCTAAAATTGAGAAGATAATAAAGATGGTTGGTCAGTAGGCATCCCACACGATTCGCTTATCAGATGAACTTCATATTCCGGCAACGCGAACCATTCAAAGATGTAGAAGGTCCGCGTCAAACTTTTTGACCGTCTAGCACACCAGTCAGCTGACCATCATTCAGAATGCCCAGTAGTAGGCACGAAATACAGTCCAGTAGTCAATATTCTTACAAAAAATCTTCAGGCTTACTTCGCTTTTGAAGCCGACCTCTCGACAGGTCCTGCATGTTCGAGAAAGAAGAAGAGCAACCAACTTTTATATCAAGTAGCAGCATGTCAGACCAAGTGACATGTAACCAAGTGAATAAGAAACCTGCAACGAGCAAGGCGAAAGCAAGACAAATCTCTCCGTCTATCAAAGTAAAACCTATTATTTTCGCAGAATATTGCCGCGTCATTCATGTAAAGTTTTGCTGACTAGATCCAAACGGAATGAAACACAACGTGTAGTTATAACACGCACATCCTAGATGCGCATTCGCCATCAACAACAAATGATAACAAAAACAGAAAGAACCCGAACGGAGTTTGGAAAGCAAAAGTGTTTGACCATCGAGCCAGACAGACACTCCGTGATCCAGGAGCTGGCGTCATCAAATTCTGGGCTCCTATTCTTATTGTGAATCAGTGAAATTCCCTGCCTGGGAAGCCAGGAATTTTCTTCTGGCATCGAGGCACTGAATCTCAGCTCATTACTGAATAATGCTCTGAGACACTATGTATACTAACTACAAATTTTCAGTAGTTAAGATCCGTGCTTAAAGACCAGTTCTGGATTAGGAATAGACTTCATAACATGAAATAGCAGAGTGTGATTTTGAAAATTCGGTGGTAGAATTTATGCTCATGTCATATGGTCATTTACCTTGATCTGGGGTAAGTTTTACATGAGGTCTCCTAGAGTAATTGAAAAGAAACTGGCTGTGCTTGTCCCGTGATTGAGCAACCAGACATGATTGTATTTGCTGGATAAATTTGCAGCTGTTTTGATGGAACTTATCTGGGTTTATTCAGTTAATTTTTGGAGGCAACAGATGGTCCACCAGCAACTGTGGGAATTAATCCGTATGCCTCAGGATTCCGAGAACAAAGAAAGTAAGTGTGTGTCAACGTTGGGAATTTCCATTACCTTTTACTCAAGTTGTTCATACATAAAGAGGTTTTTTAAAGCCTGCATGAGATGAATGAATACACTGTGTTAAAAAATGCCATGTTATGAGAAAAAATTTAACAAAAATCCTATTCAATGCATTCACGTTTGTCTATTCACCCTCGAGAGTGCTTTTTTTTATTGCACAGATGAGTGACATCGTTGGACATCGTTCATATTATTCTGATGCACGTGAAGTAGGATGAACATTTTTCGATGAATATTTTGAAAATTTTGAGGCTGAAGGACGATGTGGAATGAGACTTCTCCTGTAATGCTCTTCCCTAAGGCACAGAATGCGGTAGTCTTTATTTGAGAGGTCGATGCAAAGGCTTAGAAGTTCGAAGAAAGATTTACCACTGCATTTTACGCGACCGATTTTGATGAGTAAAAGGTATGTTTTATGCGAAATAAAATTTGCCAATGGCAAAGAGAGCCTTGATCGGCTGAAGACAACGACATTATTTGCCCAGTACTTCAGACATTGTGCTTTGTTGCAAGTCGGCGAAAAAGGCCAGTAGTAACTGGGGTGTATATTTTGTGGTACTTGAAATCTTGTAAGGTAGTGTGATAATACAGAACATGGAGCATGCGTTTTTAGTGAAGTGATTTATTGGAACCAAACGTTGTCTTTTCAGAGTACTACTTATTCTTTCGACAATAATCGAGGACTAAAACTAACGCACTTAGGTTTCTGGGGTTTCAACACCAAGCAGGCATCTGCAGAAAATTTTGTTCCTAAGCCATCTGGAAGCCAAAAATACGCTTTCTGTCTTCATGCCACTCAGTCAACCTACAGATGGCAATAGTGGGAACTTTGGACCTATACCTTACAGTGTACTTACAGCGACAAACATCTCACTTTCCTGGTCAGCGCTGAAGTACGAACACCATCCATCAGAATATACTATCATTTGGAAATTTTGCACGACATTCACCTTCAATATTTGATTGAAAGAATGGCTATGAAAGTAATCGATGTTATTAACTTCATCTGTCCGCGTATTTTAGGAGCTGGACATGCAAGCAGAGATGGTATGGAGTTCTCAGGCGAGTCATACAACACTAGATTCATCCTGCCTTGATAGCCATAGGACTCAGAACAATTTGCAGCACGTTTCTTCGCACCTAAAAGGGTCCTTAATCGTTAGCAGTACTGTCACTCCAAAGGCCAAGTAAGTGCAAGTTGAACCGCTTGATCTTCTTCAAGATAGCATAACCAAGCGCCAATGTAATACAACTGTAACGCGTCAATATTTGTAAAATCTGCAAGACGAGGAAATTAGTGAAGCGTAGACTGACTATGATCATAACGCGAGTCCAAGACAAATTGTTAGATGGATTTTGACGAAAATTGAGATAACTGAAAGTCAAAGCATTTACAACTTTTAGCATTTTAGCAGATGATTGATACTGGTATTAAACTGGTTGGATTTTATAGGAAAGCGAATCAAAAGAGTACCAGAATTCTGAATCACCTTCAACCGCAATGCATTTACGACAAAACAGGTCTGTCAATGCTGGTCTATAGCAGACCCAATAACGACATGCATGTGTCTAGATGTCTCAATGTTTGCCATCGCCAGGGTCACAATGTTTGAAACGATGGAGATATCTACGCAAAATTCCAAGAATCTGCACTGCTTGTAACTAGCACAAACATGGTTTCAAAAGAACTACACTGTTAATTTCGTGGTCATCGCAGGGTGTGGACAAATCTGTTTGTGTCAAAAACTGACTAACTCGTTATCAGATAGACCGAATTCTGGCAGCAGTGCTCTGCTTCGACAGCGCATTCTTAATGCACCATATTGAATAGATTCTTGTTCAGAAACCCATGAGGGTTAGTCATTTTCGATCCTTTGCGGAAGGTCCACAGTAACAGTGTTTATTTTTTTTAAACATGCACAGCCTTTGGCCAAACTGCGTGCATATTAGGTTAAACCTGAACATCTTACATGAAGCAGAAACTAATGGAAACAGGTAGAGTGAACTCAGTTGGCGGATCTGTTTCAACTCGCTTCTTTTGTTGGGGAAAATATCCCTGAAGAGATTGGGACGAAGTACACAGTTACAAGTGTCAGATAGATGAGACTGGCTGACAGCTGACGTAACGTGTTATCATTGTTATCGCTCCCGACAGATGACCAATTGGAAGGAAAATACAATAACTCGACGAAGCAAAAATGCTTTTCAGTTATTTTATGATTGATTTTCGATAGTAAGACGTACCTATAAATAATCGGTTGAACAGATTTTTAAAAAAATCGCGAAATGCACACAAAATGCGTGCAGAGTATGAACCATTAGAACTACTGAACTTCGCTCATCGTACGAGTCTAGGAGTCTTTCCCCCAGAAAACTGTTGTCCCAACAGATGAGTTGTGTCAGGAAAGCCAGATCCCTGAAACTAATTTCAGAATGCCCGAAGCTTACAGAGACACCCAATCCCCATTAAAATCGCAGTATGGAAGCCATCAAGCATGAAAGCCAAAATACAGTTTCCGATCGAACGCTCAAACAGTCGGTCAATTCACAACGGCCGACGAGTGTTCAGGCACGCCACAGAAACGCGGCCGACGATCATGAGTGTTCAGGCATTTTATACAAGCACGGTCGATGATGACGGGTGTTCACTAAAATCCGATCAGACAGCCTGGAACAATGTCACGAGTGCCATTTAAATAGCGCGAGTTCTCTTGTAACTTTTTTACTCGTTTGTCTGCAGTAAATCCATTGTGATCCTTGTTGGTGAGTCTTTTTCCGACACCAAGGCACTGGAGGGGTGACGACAGTCAAATACAAGTTCGGTTAACTGGATTCCTGATCCTGGATTTTGCTAGCAGCAACCGCAAAAATTTGTATCTGAATAGACCTCTGATTACTGCGTAACTGACTTCTAGCTCAGGAATAAAACAAATGCTTTCGATGTCCTAAGTGAGTGCTAGTCCTCACACTGAGAGGACCATTGGTATTATTTTTCAAAATGCAAACCTTAAACCCACAATAAACCGATGACTCCAGCCTGTTGACTATAAGACACTAATAAAATTTTTAGCAAAATTTTTTTGGCAAGCCCGACTTCTCCAAATCTGCAGTCATGTGAGCTAGGCATGCGTAACAGGACAACGATTTTAGACCATAGGCGAACTATGGTCTAAGCAAACTTTTGCTTCCATTCAGTTCAGCCGAGATGGGAATAGTCACCAGGATCGAATTCGAACTATTCAACGGTGTTCAAAGCTACACATGAGAGTAGGGCGCAGTTACTTAATCCTACTTACGCTAAAGCAGCAGTCAGACACTGAGGTTGGGAGGTAAAAGCCCTCAAATCTGGATTGCACTGGAATTAGTGGAGACAAGTAAATACCGTTTCACCTACTACACTTTATTTTGGGCGTGATGACAGTACCGAAAGCTGTCTACCGGCTGCAAGCAGAGACAATTGGGAAAGAAACTAAGTGGCCCTGGATTCCTGCTATTTTATCCCAACAAGAATGTCGTTAAAAAGGTCGTCTTATAACCTGATGCAAGCAAAGAAACAAATCAGATTTTTTCTCAAAAAATTGGAGTTTCTAGCCACTTTATCAACATTGCCAGTTCGTCTTCATCCATTTGCGGCTGTAGATCTAAACAAATGGGTGAAACCCCGCATCCTTGTTACAAACGCTTCCATACTTTTTTGTCCAGTGATAGCTTTCCGAAGGTTGAAATACAATTCGTTGTTAAAAATGACGCAATATTCATCCTGCTCTTGGCGACCCATTTTGCTCAGCGTGTTGTTAGCATCAGAATGACTGTGCTGCATAACACTGTCAAGTGGAGCGGTACAATTAACTGTAATTTAGTCGTATTGGTTCCATTTCTTAATTGGGTGACAACACTTATAAACTGCAGCAGTTGAGAGTGGATCCTTTGCTGACAGTTTCGCTACACCGTTCAGCAGGTAACCAGGGAAGAAGAAAAGAATACGCCGAAAATAGGGTGACACGCGGAGGTTAGTGAGCCTATGTGAACGAGCAAGGCGGAAACTTACTAACAATAAAATCTAATTCGGCAATCGGTAGCAAACGCGACCATGGGATGTAACTAATCCTGGAGCAGGCGTTCGGCGTTACCTCACAGTTTCGTTTTTCAATGCCTGACCTCGAAGTAGTCAATTGTTTTATGGTCATCAAACTCGAAGGCATCGATAGCTGCCAGTGAATAGCATCATGAGTGACATCAAATCAAGAGACTGAGAAGGTATTCACTAACTGAATTCAAAGGGCATTTGTGATTCTGGTCATTTTCAGCTTTCATTTCTGAGACTGTGCGGCGATAATTTCAGGCAACCGACATCCTACCCGCCTTATAGATGTTCTCGTTATAATACTGAACTATGCGGATGGCTGAGAGAACATTCCAGTTAAAGCAAGAGACCACGAAGTTTAGGCGAATCACTTAAGCATCCGTCCATTCGAAGCCTTCGGAAATAGTTTCGGAATCAGCTGCCACATCTCTTGTTGGAATAACGTCCATCTTAAGACTTACTACTCGGAAGGTTGGTGAAAATCATCCGGCAGCCCAGTTTTCAGTCTTCTTGAGGCTCCTCAGTTAGGCTCACTTCCCGAGTTTTCAGTAACCTTATTTTCTGCTTGAACACAAAATCGTACGCCATTGGCGAAATACGTTCATTTGCGGATTACTTTGGTGTTAACGACAGGCTCACCTGAATATTCCTGTTTGCGATATTTTTCAACTGAACGTGCAGCACAACGACTATGTCATGTTGCACTTGGTACGAAATTAGTTCAGCTGATGGATTTCACAAGTGGAGAATTCATTAGAGTCTCTCGTTGACACCAAAGCAATATGCAAATGAATGTATTTCTACAAGACCCTTTTCTCTTTCTATATGGGTGGATAGACAGTTGACCACTTGGGTACGTGCCACAGACGCCAATGCGAGATTATCATGGACTTCCTGCGGTCGCCTTACCTATGCTGTGCGATTATACTTTTTTGTCCATGCATACTTTTGTTCATGTATCCTACTTTCTTAATGGGTTTATTCAGTGTAATAATCGGAATACTATACCACACGTGTTCAATGGTACACTATACACTTACCTAACATCAACGCAACAGGATCCTCACAGTCAGACTGACTGAGTAGTCTCTCAATAAAAGTTTGGAAACGAAACTAAATTTCAGGCTCTCACCTACCAAACCAACAGCACCATACACAAGAAAAGGAGAAATTGCTGCGCTCGAGTATTCAAAGCCCCATTTTAAACATTTGTAATTTAAACAGTGGCGTCATATAAACTTCTCACACATCTTTTCCCTTCTATCCCATCTGTCCTGTCCCAAGTATCCAGAAAAACATGGCTGTATCTACACTAATTACTTCTTTCTAGCCCGAATATGTATATAACGTCTTCTCAAACGTCTTAACAAATATATTTTTTGTCGGCTTCTCAACGAAAACTGTGTATGTGAATCTTTCTGCATTGAATGTCAACAACTACGCTATTCAACAGTCACACCTCACCCCTGAGCTGCATATTGTCGTCAGTTTCATCAAATACAACAATGACTGATTTCCTCACTCGACACAAACCAAACCAGCAGGCCGTGAGGTAGACACGGGTAATTCCATATTTCATGACTAAAATCAACTCATTCTTCTGGAATTCTGGATCGTGGCAGCAACTCTCAGGAGACCGTTGATCTGCTCTAAATCGCCAATCAATGATCCATACTCCAGCTCCTCTGCTTCACTTTCTTTCTTTCACCCATTGCTTTACTACTAGCATCCATTTGTTTTCACCCTTTGTGTCCAAACAATCTGTTCCGTCCGGTTTTCCAGCCCAGTGAAACTGTATGCGTCAATTCTTTGCTCCTTATCCCAGGGAATACTGTCTTTCAAATAGTACTTGGAGTTATGTTGACAACGTTCGTAATAGTCATTGTTATCGCAACATATTAATCACCCTCTCACTTTTTCAGACTCGGCAAACCATCTTTCCTCAGTGTTTCGCCCACATCTAACCCCGCCCATTGCACTAAATGTCTATTGTGCATATTGTACATGCATCAGCGATTACGGTGGCTATCAACACTGCCACCACCGGCGAAGTTGATCAGCTATATAGTGCAGCTGTCAACGGGCAATTTCCTCGTGAGTTGTTGTTCACCTGCCTGTACCTTTAATCTTTGGTGCCTGAATAGGACACCAAATCGTGCTCAGCTTCTTGCCCCTAATCCAACCCTGTCCTCCTCAGCGTCTGGTCCGATTGACCCCCAGTCATTTCTCTCCTTAACTGAGGTTACCATTAGGGAGTATCACCTAACTACTATTCTCTTTTACACCTGTATTTTGCTCTCCAACTTAAGCGCCAGAGCCCTAACAAACCACCACTCAGATCTTCCATCCACTTAGTCTGCTTCTGGTTGCATCCGTACCGTTTCAGAAGATGCGACCGTCCGAATGGTCGATGGCACTATTCACGACACTCCCAGTAATGTTTCATTTCAGTTAAATGCGGACACCATGCAAGCCATCGACCTATTGGAAGTCGGCCTTGAAAATACTCCCGATTAGGGTTTAACAGATGTAAACTCCTCCAAATTTCTACAAATATTCCTCGCTCATCACCACTTACCCTCTAACCAAACTATTTCCATTGACTACTGCCTAACATCACATTCTCCCGCTTGTTCTTTGGTTGGTTATTTTCTAATAGTCTTTCCTGATCGCTCCATGAAAAATTACCTGCAACCGAATCACATCCTTTTCCAAAAAAATTAATCTGTCCACCTTAGCTATTCCTAATCTTCATATCCTTGATTCGTCCCACTGTGAAAAACTTTATCTTCCATGTGGTAGTGTTTTTCCACCTCTCCCCCAGTGAATATGATCAACAGAAAGCTGTTCATTTCGTTGCCTAAACCACTTTTTGGAGGACCCCTACCCCCTTCCCAAAACAATCGGGAAGCAGTCGCCCATTTTGCCATAGTTGTTAAACATCACCCTCATTCAATATTTCCATATTTCGGAAAATAGAGAGTTTCGCGAACGACTGTTCTCGGTAAGTTTCCAACTGAAAAGTACGGTTACCAATAAGAAGAATAGCAATATATCAGGGCGCGATAATCAGGTCTGAGTGCATTCCTCTGAACTTGTTTGTTTTATTGTCTCCAAAGATTACAGCTGAAATAGCAATCGGTGGTAACATTCAGCCAGAATTTCTACTGGGAATCCAAAAAAGATCAACGAGGAAAATACACTGCGATATCTCGAATACCGTACCAACTGAAACATGAGGCCGCCTTTGTGCTGCACATTCAGTTGAAGAATATCGTAAACGAGAGATTCAGCTGAATATCCGGTGAAAACCAAATTGATATGCAAATGAGTGTATTTGTAGAAATCAATCATGGACGTTTTCGGGAAACAACCGCACATGCGCTTTAAACATTCAGTGAAATCCACTGCGAAGATTTATGACCAATGAATTAGAACTTTCTAGCTGTTCATTGGCAGTCAGAATGTGATAAGACCACAGCCAGGCGAATCAGGTACACAAAAAACAAACGGGCGCCCTAGGTTGCAGGTAAATCGGTTCATCCGGAGGGTATTAACACAGGCAACAGGTCCACGTAAAACATTGTCACTGGGATTCTGCCGCCAAAGTGAACCATGACACGGGGTCGAACTGCAGCCAAACACATGGGGAATACTTGGACCAGTCAGATGAATACATACACCGTAATTTGATGTTCCGGAGATCCGCAGGACCCAGAGACAAGTCTGACCTCCAAGCGAATATGACATGAAAACAAAGGAGAGTGCATACCACAAATCCGGATGTCTGACATGCGAGGCGAGCGTGTTGACTCCGGCAGCGCACGACTGGGCCGCCTGAATTATCACGTCTAAAAAGCGAGTGTTTATGATTGGACTATGTGTCTGGTCGGTGGACCATTCAAGCGAGAGTGAGGTAAATGCAAATCCCACAAGTCTCGCAATCACGTAAAACCAGTTAGACAGTTTGTCGATCACTTGTTTGATTAGTCGCACTGATTAGTCGCCGAGTGCTTAAATTAACCAGCAACCGGTTAAACCAAAAATCACGACCGAAATCAACCGTGAAATGTTCCAACAAATTGTGTTGACTGTGCAACAAACACTAAATAATCCTAATAAAGTCCAATTAAAAGGCGATGTGAGTTGTTGGTGTGTCGGCTGTGCTTATGACACGAAATCAGTGAAGTGATCGTCAGCCGTTAAACCTTGGTCAGTGAAATAAAGGATTTTTAACTTTGGTTGGTAGAATCAACAAAATATGGGTAGCTCAGAGGGGATAATATTTCACAACTTACATGAAACTTCCATCCGAGAAGTCGTCATTTGAATACCTAGTGAACACGCGCTCACACGGCGTGGATCGCATGACTGAACTATGGATGCAGCTATTTCCCCTCCAAATGTGATTTAACTGCACTCCTGAACAGCCGCTCGTCACCGAACGGTACAGTTTTTAACTACAAGCTAAGAGGTCACGGGTACCAACCACCCTAGAAATTCGTGATCTCAAACATCCGATGGTTTGCAACAAGAATGAAACAGCTGTACAGCGCTTGTGAGCTTCCCAATTTAGAATGAAATCACTTACAGGACATAACCTTAATTTAAGTCTTCACCATGCTATCTCATCTTGCGAAATGAATAAACTATTCAGGGAACCAGAAGGACTTACTCAATTATAAAGAAGTTCTTCTTAGAGAACATGCTCTGGTTACTCGAATGTCTGACTCACTGCTCGAAACGTGAAAGCGATGTGAAAACGCCCTCCAATCGATATAAGTGTTTAGCTAAATTCTGGCATAAGCACAGCTACCCAGAGACAAGGTCTGACTTGTCTTCGCTGGCAATTCACCTCCTTATACATAAACAACATCAATCATCGAAGAATATCACAGTGGGAATATCGACTAAAGACAATAATGCTGAAACAACGTACTACAATCCAATGGTTCTGGAGCTCCAGAGAGCAATCGTCATTTATGTTGCTGTATTAAAGTACGACTGCGTGCCAATTAGAGAGCTCAATGTTTCATGCTTCAGCTAAATGACGAAAGCACCAGATTTGCACAACCTAGATAACGCGAAACTGACGAACTCTAAGCAGGTTCACTAAGTTGTACTAGTTTATGTAAATAATGAATATGCCAGCATCTGGATCATTCAATTCATTCACTTCAATTAAGCTGCCGATGATAATGATGATGAAACGAAGAATTCTGTTCCGCCCTCAGGAAGCCTGTTAGAAGATGTCTGGATCATGTGGATTCATCACATGTCTGTCATTGGTCGCCCTTGTACGAAGGGCACCACCGTCGAGGCCACGTTTCTGAATCTCCTAAAGATGCTCCCTGAAAGAGAATAGCATTGTGTGTGCATCAGAACGACGTGGCAACAATATCATCCAGCACATTGCTAACGTGTCCGTGCAGCCAATACCGCGATCATCTGATTATTTCCCTCTGTCAACGTTGATCGACCAACAAATCCGGTTTCACCAAACCATGCAGACGAGGAAGTTGTCCATGAGGATATTGAGAAGAACCAAAATAGCTATGTGTAAATGTGATGAGAGGAACTTATGGAGAGTCATATCACATGATTGTACCATGTTGTCATGACATCTGATTGAGAAACAATGAGAAGTCGAAGGAATTGCATGATCCAGTAAATAACCATTCGTTTTGAAACCGAAACGCCAGGTAAGGGTGAACTCCTAGAAAATCGATATAACTATGGTGATCCACATTGTTAACGTATAGTTCCGCCATGCTGACGGCGATATAGGACTATGCTAGAAGTAAGCCACGAGGTCTGACCGATCGAATATGCGGAAAGCTTAAGTGACGTCGCATACGAAAGATACGGAGAGTAATCATAAATATATTTTCTCTGGAAGGAGAAATTCACGGCAATCGGCATCAGTAGTGAATGAGACATTGAACATCAATTATTGACAAAAACCGGAGAAACGGACATACAAGTGCTAAAACTAAACATTTGAGCCATATGACATTACGCATGTGTTCATACCCTTTGTCGGCATCTGTGAGGCTTCATTCTGTGGCGGTTTTTAATAATTCCAATTAAACAAACCAGTCCCACAATTATGCTTCAGCGCAACAAGTGCCACGGAATCAGATTAAGTTAAAAGAAACATACTGGAACATGGAGTAGTAGGAAGCGTGTAGAAACGCCGCTGAAAAAGGACCCCAAGAATATAGAAGTCACACTATGCAAAAGAACATTCGGGACGGACAGGATACTGTAAGAAAAACACGAGTAAAAGGAATTTTGCAATTGAGCTCAACCCTAAAGGAGTAAACTGTGTACACATCCGAATGGTAAGAAATAGAAACTGTATAGACGCAGTACATTACTCATAATTTTGCTGAAAACTCTTCGACAGCACACGAACAATGTCGCCCTTCTTGGGGCTCATCAGGTAGGCGCATTCCCCGAGTTTCCGTCCTCAAAATCTGTGGCATACACCATTTTTCTCTTATGTTTAAACAATCCATTATCCTCCACGAATACAAATGACATCACTGACATGACTTACCACTGACGTCAAAACCGCCCGTCCACGAATGTCAAACCGAAAAACCGTCGCATGTGTTCTACTGGCCAGTACTCAAACTCGCTCATACCAAAAGGCTTTGCTCAGAAACGGACCATGAACTACCGGCCAGTTGAACGTGTTTCAGGACTGCTCACCCAGTTGTTGACGCATAGAGGTCATCCATCGCAGTTTTTCTCAATATGCATAAGGATTTCGAAAGAACATGCCATTAATGTTTCAAGTTATTAAAGATGTTTACCTTGTGCATTGAATCCCATCATGGCCGTAAGACCGCATGTGAGGAGTTAGACCATGATATAGCTTCGCAGATCCCAAGTCTGTCACTAAGAGTGTCATTCAAGGCAGTTTCCTGTACTTTTGTGAACTCAAATTAATGAAAGATCAAGAACTTCGAGTCTGATTCTATTTCAATATCTACTGGAAACGTTACCACTCTGCACGTTTCTTCCCAAAGTACTGCCTCTCGCACCCTCTGGCTCACTGCACCTAACCTGACCCTCTCACTCTACAGATTTACCCTATTTCTGGCCTTCATTGCACCCAAAACGTAGACCTCCTCTACGTCGTCACTTTAATTGAGCGTCCGGGGTCAGTCGATTCTTTGCCAAATACCTGTTAGACAGATCAGCTCCAGAAGCCAGAAAACAATAAACTCGCTTTGTCGCCGGACCACTTCAACTGCACTACAACTGCAGATGGAATCACGACTAAAAACTTGTATAGATATTTCACTAAATATCCCGCCCGGTGAAATATTGAAGATCGACCCATGCCTAACCTAGCATAAGTCATACATGGGCATCCACCATTAGGATAATACTGTCAGTTGCAGCCCCGCCCCATAACATCTTCCTATCATACGCTAGACAACGAACAGTACACCATCACCATCCAACCTACCCGTTTAAACATCCACGTCAACTTCTTTCCCGTTAGCTGCATGGCTACTTATAAGCACGTTCTAATCCAACTGCTTTCATGTTTCTTTCCCTTCTTCGATGTAACAACTGTTGTTGCTATCCATGAATCAAAGTTGTCAGTTGCCATTGCGTACGAACGGGGCCTCAAGGCACATAATGGCTCCTTCTGGAATGCTGCAATCCCCCAGTCAATCGCTATGACGCTTTATAATTTCATACTATCCGCCCATAATGTGGCTGACCCAGCTGACTATATAAGCCCGGCAATTCTACCTTCTGTACTTATTACAAAAATAGCCTTCAATCCTACCGTAGAACTTAATAAAGGCTAAGACACGAGTTTTCCTTTGATCAGATGGTTCACCAAAGATGTACTAAGATCCCAGAAAAACCATAAATACGAGCGCTTCGCCCCTATTTGGACTTACAGGAAGACATGGGGGCATCGCACAAGTGACCTTATGGCGAACAATGCTAGGTCAAAGTACACAACAGACCTGTCTGTACATAGGGAAATTCCATTTAGGTTTGAAAAATTGAAATAATGTCGTTACCCACTTTTTTAAAACTGCGCGAACCTCATTTGAACCTCTGGTTCGTGAGATGCTTCTTCAATTGCGCTGTTAGCTCATTCATGTAGTTGTCTGACTTTTTATGAATGATCAGTGTTTTTCTCCGAACAGTCGCCGATCCCCGCACAGAACCTAATAACGTGCAAGACACGGGCTTGTAAGTAATGAGAAGTTTCAGCAACGACGCAGTCGAGATTCAAAACTCAGCCACATGAAACCTTTCGTCCTTATTGGAGTACATCAGTTGAGTGGGTGGCTGAGTAAGTCAACAGCTGGTTCAGACCAACATAAAACATCCAGTGGAGTTGTTCGTGCAGCAACCCAAATAAGTATTCCAGTCAACAAAAATTACATAGTAGCGCAACATGTTTCACTCCTCTAAGAACGATGACTGGGAACTAAGCAGCGATGAATGTGATCCGATGTGTTAACTTTTATAATATGGAACTTATCGTCTCACTCAAGGTGGACACAGTGAAAGCAGATTAATCCAATCTATCGATGAGGATGAAATGACCTTCCAAATTAGACAACAGACCGTATTATTATTTCAAGAAAATGTACTCGGAAGCGTTGTGAGACACACCCAACCGGGAATACACCGCACTGGACAACCGCTTTACCAAACCATTCCAAGTGAGGAATTTCGTACGCGATTTTGAAGAGCATATGCTTTTACGTTTTTCTTCCCTCGTAGAACATACCGGTTAGGCGCACAAAGATTGATCCATCTTTTTGACAATCTGTGCTTCTAATCACAGACACGAAGATCCATCGACAATACCTGCGATAGTGATAAAATGTATGTCAAAATTGTGTTACCCGTAGGTCATGTTCCCCCACGTCCTGTTTGATGGTTGTTGTCTAGAGACTATTTGGCTATAAAAACAGTAAAGATGGCAACTAACTAAATTTTCCAGCTCAAGTGTTGCTTGACGACTACACTGCCTTTTACTACGCAGCTTTTTAAAATAGTCACAGGTTTCGAAGACAAGAATCAAACGATTACTTACTCCATGAATTACCTTTAGCTATCAAAAATTTGGATTAACTTAAACATTCCATATGAACAAATACATTTTACCTCAAAATATGTAAAGCAAAACTAAAATTAGCTGACGCGATCATATACGGACGTCCAATGCCTCAGGAATTTCAGAGCGTCCTGCTTCAGTGACCTAACAGAACAAATCGTCATTCATCCATAACGAGTTGCTCGCCAAATGTGAGGATGCTGAATCCCCATAAATCACGGACCCACAGACAACCAGTTTCCGTTTGCATACATTAGTTGTTAAGTTTCATGAAAGAGCAACAAATTCCCTTCATCTTCTTCTCCACAATCATCATCATCATCAAAGACAGCAACATCGGTGTTGACACTGACGCTTCACTGCCGTAATTTTCTCCACAAATGGAGTAGGCGGCGTAAAATCAACGAATGTTCTGTTACAAAGAAATCTATTTGGATAAACCACAGAAACTCGAAGTGGTTTGTGACAACGCGCTCATGCACTCCAAAACCCTTCTCAGGGCTTCAAGCCAGAACACCAGTGATTTGCTTTGTCAATTAAAAATCCTGCTCCTTTCAAATGTATCTCCTTAGGTAGTAATGGGTATTTGGCATTCCAAACATGTTTCGGTTGACTGCCGAGATAACTGCTTGGTAATTAATTTTGGGAGTTGTGATTCACTCTAGAATACGTCGGTCTGGAGAACATCAACAACCGACTTTGTACGGAAGAGGCATGTCTTTCAAGGAAGTCATGCAACAACAAAAGCCAAAGTTAGTTTCTTCCAGAGATTAGTGTGAATGCATAAGAATGAGATGTGGATTGAGCAATCAGTAACATTCGCGGCACATCTTAAATACAGACCAACGTGTTAAATATAGCTGGAAATCGAAATGTGTGGGATGTGGAAATATTGTGAGAACTGTCACATAGACTGTGATAAGACCACCAGAAACCCAATGTTTTGCTCACACAGATTCACATTATGGAACTTTGAGTGCATCTGTAAAATTTATTTTGAAAGAAGGTTGGTTCACACAAGTGGCGATGTTATCAATATGCGATCTACGAAGTGCGAAAACTTTTTCCCATTGAGTTGAAATCAAATAAATAACGTTATAAATATCTGAAGGTATCAGGAAAAGGTACTGATGGAGACCAAAAAGCGCACACAGAACCGCACTCGCTTTCCTCGAAATCTTGCATGCAAAGCTGAAATTGTATTGGAACATCCTGAATACTTCAACAAAGTGTGTCATAAGAATGACAGTGTGTTCTGCAATTTATCCGCCTTATGAAAGGACGATTCGGTACCGAGAACACAACGGATTACAGCGGCCCTCGGACGGTGATAGGGTGTGGGATCTGGATATTTGGAGACCTGTACTCGTCCCGGCGGTGAACAACGTTGAGCGACCATAGGCCCATCGTTGACCTATGACAACAACAAAGCGCTCAATGAATGCGACGATTTTCATTACCTATAGCTGAAAATAACTCTCCAAGGCCGAATTCTGTGTGATTCTGGCTTCAAATTTCAACCAGTCACACAGGAGCACATATAACAATTCGTGAACCCCATAGGCGCTTCCATAGCATACACTTTTCGCGTCAGTAGAATTCAAACGTAAGCGGATAAATGCACTGGCCTGATGTTCCAGAAACGTTATCGCAAATTGGTCTAATAGGCTGTGTATCGGCGGCCTATACTTTTTAAATGAGCCTGAAATCGAGGGCTGAAGTTGCTAGGCACTTCGTTGGCTTTCAGAACCACCATACGGTTTTTCTATTGGTAAAATCTTAACCCAAGTCGCCACCGAACTATCACCCCAAACACGACGACTTTTGAAGTCTGAGTCACGCAAGTAATATAACGGCAGTCAGGACTACCCAGAAAACTTTCCCTTGTTCCAAAGATGACGTCATTCTCCTGTGCAACACACCAGATGTGTTTCACAACTGGATTCAATCCCTATTGGAGGTCGTGGTCGTTCAGAAACTTGTCTCCTCTTTCTGTGCCTCAATTGTGGAGCAGCCGCCCGTACGAATAAGGGAAAATCAAAAGCCGTGATAACCAGACTGTGCTAGACTGTCCAATCCACTTCATGAAGCGAGCGGGTTTCCGTCGATGATTGCATCACATATACTTCTGTGTTGGTGAGTTCCGTTAATAATGTGACTGACCCGGGTAAAAATAAATGACGAACTCAGATCCCAGAATACTTTAATGTAATAACATTCGCGAATTCCTTGAATTGTCTGTCACATATAAGTCCACGGTTCCTGTTCTGGTAGGCATGTATCGTGCAGTCCATGCTGATCATGAAGACAAGTAGACCGTGAGAAAATAGGCTGAATACTTTGCCAGGGGATGAACGATCAACCACATGGCTTCGAATTGCGCTGACAAACAGTGAGAAAGAATTTCAGAGATCACAAAAAGAGTCTAATGATACGCAAATCTGATCACAAAGGATACATTGCTCTCAAGTCACATTCACTGCTAGAGGGATATCGAGAACACGACCAAGGAAGGTGACAGCTGAAGCGAGAACTTCCACAGCAAACGAGACGGAAGAGGCTACCTTGTCTGGAGAAAACCGTGTCTTGTTTTTCCATTTTCTCGGTTTACCTGATCAAATCCTTAGTGTCAGCGAGAACAACATTCATAAATTTTTCCGTTGTTTTGACAGGCAGGTGGGACATTTCAGAAGAAAGTTAGTCTAAACAGCCTTCTGTGCCAGCCACCTGATCGATACCGTCAATTTCATAAATTCGGGAAGTAACCTTTCCATTTCAAGCCGCATTCGCGCCACTCCCTCGAACGTGGTTTCGGAAAGGTGTCAGGTCTGCCTACCGATGCATCCTGTGTGCAGTCAGTTCTTCCCTTCGCGAAGAAGCTACATGTGAGCTCTTGGTTTCCAATCACCGCTGCCTCCACCGGGTGGATTCTGTCCCGTTAACTGCTAGGATCAGAAACCAAATGGGGCGTAAAAGTATACATCGTAGAAGGTCAAATGCTCACTTAACAACTGATCAGATGAAGTTAATCTCTGCAACTACGTCACCTTATTCGACTGTCATACCGAACGCTGTTTCCCAAAGCTCCGATCAAAGGGAATAGAGGAGTGATGGTTGTTCGATGATAGCATGTCTGTATACATTAACTGATCAGCCTATCCTAGGAAGCCCTGCACTGCATACTTAGTCTCATCCAGTAGAGATCATTATTTTCTCATTCGAATTTTCTGGGTTTTTTTTTCGCCCTCGGTTATCCAGCTCATCGACAGCAAAGGCTTCACAAGCATACTAAAAATGATTACGATGGAAACCTACTTGTCACGGCCGTGAGACAGCGACTGGCATTCGTATCGGGTGGCGCGGACAGCTAGAGAGAGCTAGTATGGCGGATATATATTTGTACCCGACATCTGGAGGTGTAACATTTTGTCTCAAGCAATTCTTCGGAACGTTTGTTTATCCTTCAGGCACAGGGTCTCCGCAAACATTTAATATCGATCCCTTCCAGGAGGCAACCGCTCGATGACATAACGCACCGATGGAAACCGGAGGATAACGGCATAAAAATGGACCAATCAGTGGCCAGGTGAGATACGTCGTCGTCATGTGTTGCCGGCCGATTTCGTTGCCAGCATGACACAACAGACTCCTTTATGAACGACTTCAACGGGGTTTCGGGATTCAAAAGGCTGGACACCAAGAAGATGGATTAATGACGCCCTGGAAGTGAACTGATCACTGCGAGGATATGAAAAACAACAGATTGAGTAGGAATGGTTTCAGCGGGGTTGATGGTCGCCTAAAAACGGTCACACTCTGGTTCAACGTTGTCACTAGTATTCCTTGGATGATCACTATACAGTGAACCTGGCGATTTATAAAACAGGGAAAGGCCCAACCGTTTCAAAGATGAGATTGCAACACCGAAGGCAGTGGGCTTGAGGTGCAAATGGGCTTGGGTGAATGAATGGGTAACATGAAGTATACATCCACTTTCTCAATACTGCTTCTATGGTTCTTCGATAGGGACAACAGTCTTGTGTTAGTGGTTTGACAGAATATTTATGCTTCAGTTATTAACGTTGATAAATGAGGTCTCGATGGTCAGTAGAGCTAAGATACATACAACTGCTGATTTCAGGTTACACAAAATGCAAATTGCTGTGTACGAGCGTGGGAAAGACCAGAACGATGATGAGTGATCACAAATAACCGAAAGCGAATGAAAACCAGCAGTTTCTGATATTCTGCGTGGGCCGCCCTGCTGATAAGCCGTTTAGGTCAACATAACTCAGCACTGACGTAAGGTAAGTGTCACGTTTATAATTCAGAAATCAACGTCGTTTTGAGAAAAACCTTCATAATAATCAAGAAAACAAATGCTAGACTACCTAGGGAGTTCGGGAGATATATGCGCTATATACAGCGAACAAGGAAGTATGAACGAGTGAGCCCGCTGAAGTTACGTTACTGAATGTGACAGGATAAGGACAGCTCAGAAAATAAACTTTATTCCGATTGTTGGGTCCGTATCACACATGCAGGGTCTGCAGTCAGTGAGACTGTGCGCCTATCATAAAATGCAGTGTTCTTTTGTCACCTTACGAACGCAGCTTTGAAGTTGACTGTTGCTACATAATATTGGTCCATCGTACCTGTATGATAATAATTGGGAAACAATTTCACCGTAGTGCACCCCTAAATTTAACAACCAAGCAACCCTGAATTCAAAATCTCCTCTAGCAGATTCTGAGTATTGTTTGATCAATTATGATATTACCAAGCACTCATTTCCGAAACGGACCCGATAGAGGCGGAAGGACGTGATCAATGTCCAAAAATTCCATATCTGTTTACGACCAAGTTATCAGCGTTGGGAACTAACTAAAGTCAACAAAGCTGAAAGCTAGGGTTACGAAGTAAAGTAAGAGACATCATAAACCAGAGTTTCAGTTGAGTTACAGGTGAGTAGCCCGTCAAAGCCAAATTGGTATGCAAATGAGTGTACTTCGCTAAAGAGAAAGGAATTCGAAATAAAATAATTTGCATGTGGATCAACATGATAGCGTGACAGCTAGTGCATTCTAAGCGGTTCGCAAGGAAGCGATAGGGAAGTTATAAAAATCATACACCATCAGCAATAAACAACTGCCATTCATTCGTATCGAGATCTTTAGTTAAAAATGCTTCCGTGAGATAGAAACACCACCGTTGCTGAAGAATATAAGCACTGTAGTGTGACCGTTATTGATGTGTTTGGACGGACGGTTTTAGCCAGAATAAAGCCACATGCTTTCAGTGACTTGGAAACGAGCTAGTAGTGCTTTTGCTGAAGTTTCTGTCTGCTTGTCCAGAGAAGGTCAGCAACCGCCGGGTTTAATTCAATCACAGCCAAACTGAGCAGCAAACTATACTAAAATGTCAACAACTCAGAAAACCGCCGTTTAGAAATACACCATATTTAAAGACAATCAGTGACCGACTAAGTTGCCACTAAAAAGAGGGCTTCTAAAATAAATCATAAGAGCTACTTTGAAATGGAAAACTCAGGTAAACCTACCTTATCAGCGCGTTGATACCCTATAGTTCAAACGCCACAATTAATCAAATTGCGATGCAAGCGTACTTGCGCAATCTCTGCGTAAGGCAACTGCTCGTCAACGTGTCTTGGGTCAAGAAGTAAACAATTCGGGTTACAAGGAAAAATAGACTGTATCACCTGAGTGCTCAGATTCGTGTACTCTTTTCAAACCCATGTTAAACACCACAGCATGAGAAGTAGAAAACGTATATTTATATTCAACTGTACAAATAGTATACAACCACAACGAGCTCAACGCCGCGCACATGAGCAGTAGTCCTAGTCAAGTTCCAATACAAGGATACGTTTGATTGAAGACGCCTGCCCAGCTAACGGGAGGTCTCGCTCCACGTGTATAACAAGACCGCGTGCGTCGTCCACTCTCTTGTATAACAAGGTTCTGGGATTGAAATGCATGTCCTAGATCGGAACAAATAAAAATTACTATGAACCCGTTCAAAACATGTGTGAAGCTGACGGGCGAACGATTGGAAAGTCAACATATTACTGTAACTGCGAGCTGAACTTGTGTAAGCCGTTCTGAATGGAGCACCGTTAATGGGCCAAACCAGACATATCACCATGTGATGCACAGTTACTTTTTTATTACACACACGTGAATTGTAGAGGATGACTGAACCCACGAGTGGGAACATATTAAATCTGGCCTAACACACAAGGCTGTGGCTGACGGACAACGCAATTGTGTGTTCCCCAAGCACAAAGTCGGAGAGGCCTATTTCGGGAAGTTATTTTGTTTTTACCCCACACGACTGGTCATGATTTTAAACCGCTCAAAACCCAACAGTTACCCAGACGGGCAGTACTCGAACTCATTGTGCGTTAAATTCGAAACAGCATAGGAATGACGGGAAATGACAGATTGCCAGTATGGTAATAAAAAAACAAATAAAAACAACAACAAACGACGTATATAAAAAAGGAACCCCATGTGTGCTACAAAAAACAACGGCTCATTGGCGGGTTTGATCCACCACACAACTATGTAGCAGCAGATATTAACTAACGGAAATCTAATAGGAGCTGAGCTGGACTAAAAATATAAAGCTGAATAAGAGTTTCCAGCAACCTTATGAGTAGTGTGTGATGGCTATATAAGGCCGAAAAGCTTTCATTTCAGTTTTCACTGCATGAGTGTGACGGTAGATTAAATTCAACATAATACCCAAAATGAAAAGGACAAACCAACTTCTTTTAAGCGTACTCGTTAGTACTCACCAAGATCTCTAGCCACGTCCGAGAAGTATCAACAGGGAACGACACCCACGTTTTTTTAGTTGGGAGATAGCCACTATCTCATGGGCTGACGCAACGGTTGTTCTAACACCAACCGCTAGACCGCTGAAGCTGCGGTTAGGCGGTAACTGATTACGTAGTATTCCATTGAGAGGCAAGTGTAACCTAATAACACAGGTGCGCGAAACCATACTGTTGATTGAACATACGAAGACGATAAGTGTCATTCTGTTAGCAACAGAGGCCTAGAACACTAACTGATTTCACGGCAGTGCGACCAGACTGCATGGGACGCAGATCCAAACAACACTTTCGGGTACTTCTGGTTGTTACTGTCATATGGATGCGAAGTCTAGCCAGCCAAATACACAGTGAGACGATGTTTGGTTTTGAGAAAGGGCTTTGTGGGAGACAGCTATGATGCTCTAAAGACACACTTCTCGTGGTTACAGCGCGCTCAATGATCACTGTGTTAACATGGTTTTCATTTCGGAAAAATCAGTACCATCAAATAAGTCGTGTGTCACCCTTTAAAGCATTATTACACAGACTCGACTTTTACGTCAAGAACAAAAAATAGTACGCATGAGGTTGTTACATATCAAAAAACGGACGTCTTTCAGTATATAAAATGCTGTTCGAAAAAGAACGGCTGAATGATAGAATAGATACAATGGCGCCACCGCTCTTGTGATGTACATTTTCATGCGATAAAGAGTGAAAAACGGGTAGATACCTTTGAGAATTCGTTTGCCGCTAGTCCGAGCAAAGCAAACATTCGCTTGGGTGACATCTGAAATATGACAAAGTTTCGTCACATGTGTTAGAAAAATGAAGAAAAGTAGGCGAGATTAGCATGTAATATTCAAGTGAAGGAACCCATAATACTCACGTTTAAATTTAACAGTGGTGTGTCAGAACGCATGTGAAACGGATCAGTTAGACCTTGAGATTGTTTGGTTTCGAGCTGTATACCAACTTCAACTTCGAAAAGTTGCAATAGTTCGTCAAGCGCGTTGGAACAACGTCGACACCGTAGCGAGATTGGATCAGCTTTCTGTAACTTTTCGGTTCCACATTGAATAGGTACCAAGTCGGATGAGTAGCAGTGATTACAGAGTGGCCAGGTATGGGACCGACTTGTACTTACTCGATTGATGATACCTAGTAAGTATAAGACAAATCAAGAGTATACCGTCAGGAGACTAAAGAAAGTAGCGTGATGCCCCCAATATTCTTGAACTGAAAATCTTTTTCGTCGCACCAGCGTGTCGCGTGAAAATGTATGTCTTCAGTGTGGAGCAGAGAGCACAGTGAGAATGGCAGAGTAGAAAAACATATGAAAACCCCTCAGCAACAGTCTTGAGCGCCTTCACCTGTCAGTAAAAGAAAGGTTAATCTACTTATCCCGGAAGGACAGGAAAGGTTTGAGCAGTAACCCAAGTCGACGGCGATTCGTAGGAAAGATAAGGTTAAAACATAGGAAGTATGAAATGCTATTAAAAGATCCCCTGCTAAAATTTCAATCACTTCTTAAACCTATGAAGCTTGGTATGCATGAAATACTGTGAACAGTAGTACACCCCCGAGCTGAGTTTGACTTAATAAATACAACAGCACATCTAGTGTTATCAAGTCTCAAGCCTGTGATGATGGAGTGGGATGAACAGTGGGTTGGCATCCGCGACCAGATTTCCCTGTCGCAATGAAATACGTGGGTGGATCCCCGTACAGGGTATATAGTGCAATATGGGGTTCGCTCTGAGCCACATAAGCAAACAAGAGAACGCCTTTTTCCGGTATGAACCCGAAAAAGTAAGACCGGAATGTCTAAACACTTCGACGAGGCATGGCAAATCGGTGACCGATAAACGTGAATCACACATCATTGTCATTTGATGTCAGTGTTTTTCGACGCTAGTTGGCTGAGGTCACAGTATGATTCGGATCACTGAACTGCGTGACTAAGATCGCTGGTTAGAGGGAACAGGATGTGAAGTTTCCCGTGTTAGTGCCGTGATGGGTTAGTAAGGCTGTAAATGCCAACCAAACGATTGGCACTACACTCCGTCACTGAGACTGACATGCTGGTTGGTTGATTGAACGACACCAGTGCGTGCCAATGTGAATCCAATCCGTGGCAATTCTGAAAATCCACGCGATGTCCCATCACCATGGCAGAGAAAAAGCAATCACATGGTCTCTCAAAAACCTATGAGTTTCTGGAGTAGACCAAATTTACCATTCGTTTTCCTCAACAAATATCCGAAGCTGTTTCGAAAATCATCCAGTAACTAAGTGATCTCCGAGTACATGCGTCCTCAACAGGAAAGTAGTCTTGGTCATCAGGAGATCACAGTTTACTGGGTTGGTGTAGGTCAACCACTGTGCCATCATATTGACGTTGTCATGGAAAACCGTGAAATAAGTCTAAGCGACCCATGAGTACCTAATGAATCAACAAAACTTTTCTATTTGCAAGCAAAACTCGTCTCAGAGAGAAGAAATATCAGAGAATAGATGAATTGTATTGTGCTAAGCTACACGAAATTCTCTTCGTTTCCTCGAAAAGGTGCAAACTTTCGGCTCCCCTGTCGCCTAGGATTGCTTATCTCAGTCGCCAGGGTGGATCGTGGTTTACCGGGCGCAATCAAGTTCTCTGTGAAAGTGAACTGCGCGAGAAAAAAACTCCAAGTGATTAAAGGCCTTGTTTGTGTCTTCAGGGTTTATATCTTTGGTTTCTTCGTTCACACAGCCAACAAAAGAAAAGTGAAAAAGTCATCCAGCCACCTTCTGAATGGTTGTGTAAGCGAAGATGAAGCGGAAGACCAGCATGTCGAAAAAATCTTGGCGACCCTGTTATGACCAACATTAGAATCGTTTCGTCACTATCGGTTTCACGGTGATGCGAAGCTCGAGGTCTTACATCCTCTGCAGACGAATGATGAATCTGCAAGGTTTCCTCGAAAGGAGCTTGCGAATATACAGAAGTTTCATCGGCGTTAGACAGATCTCATGGCTTATACAGGCTAGCAAGCATGTAATCCCTTCGACAAATTTGTCAACGGCTTCCCCTAGTGCACTGTGTACCTTGCCACAAACCTAAGAGCACAATAAGACAAAACAGATACCACCAGTGAATTATTCATATGAACTTATGTCACACCTATATTTTCAACGTCGAAACCGTCATTTCAATGCCAAGAAAGACGATTACTCAAGTCTTGCGGTGAGTTATAGCGCTTTTGTGAAGACCGCAGTCTCCATAGGCGGTATCTCGTAGGTCACTTGGATGACATTGATTTTTGCGTAGATCTAGTGAATACGGAGATGGGACTCCCGGTTTAATCCACTCTAAAAGGCATTCAATTACTCAATTCATCTACCTTAAAACTGAGCTGTCCGTGGCTTTTGGTTCGTAGAACTTAGACATTACCCTGATTTTCTGAGCCAAAGTCAGTCTGCGTTTTATCTTCCCCATGAAACAAGTGAATAACGAATCCGAGGCTCACAAGCGTATGGTACGCCAATTAAAACACATTGGCTAGGCAAATGAGGACTTTCCATGGGTAGCTCTCAAAAAGCCCGATGTTTTTTTTACTCCTGTCAGTCCTTCGGGTTGATTGCCTTTCAGTGTTCACTTACCTGACCTCAAGGATTGGTTATCATCTGCACGCTTGGTATGTTTGACACACTTACCAGTGCCATGTATTCCGAGGCTAGCTAGCGACCTGATGAAGTGTCGTGACTGTACACCAAAGTTCTAGGACTTAGGATTTTCACTCATTCAGAAGAAGCGATTTCACGGCTTTATCAGTAACTTTCGCTTCTCATCGTCAGTTGGGTTCGCATTCGCAGATGCTCTCCGAACTTGCATTCGGAGAATAGACCAGCAAGCATGCAGCGCGTCCGAGCTGCCCGTATTATGTACAAATCCTACAAATCCTCCAGGAGAAAGGTACCTAGATAAGTCTGGATGACCCCTCATCTTCAGTCCACTTTCACCCGCGTCCGATTAATTGAATTTTATGTTCTCAGGCCCTACATCTGATTTTGAAGTTGGATTTGCTTTACTCCGCGTGCTGCACCGGAAAGAACACTGTCACTTATTTCGGTCTCTGAAGAATACTATCTGCATCATTCCGATAATAATGGGTGTCCTTGAAAGCTATATGACCCGAATGCACAGTGAACCTTGTTATAACTCTTGCCAAACACGATCTTGTTTGATACCCAACGGTTTGACCCTCCAAGATTCGTTCAAAAGCCAAACTCAGGTTTGCCAAATGTTGCAATCTTTCACTATACTTGCTACACGGTATTACCGATGTCTCAACAATAATAATTTTGGTATGAACCTACAGCTCCCGACCGGTTGAAGCTTATATGTTTTTTGCATGCATCACGCCTATTTTTCACGTTCCCGATATGTTATTCAAGCTGCGCTTCAATTGACAATCCGTATGCTGGAAATCGCCACCTGAGGATTGACAACGTCAGATGACCTTCAGTATTACTCATGGCAGGCTCATTAAAAATAGTATACCTACAAACTCCAAAATAGTCACAATCAAACAAACCACAATAATACAATACATACATCACCGAAGTTCAACTGAAAATTTAGCATGAAAGTATACTACTGGTTAGTCTACTGCTTCGTCAAATAATTAGGTAAAACGCCAAAAGTGCCACTTCTTCCGCTGCCAAAGGGACGGTATTTTTGGCAGGCTTAGGTGTATGCAACAAACTACTATCAGTCGGATTGGTTGAACAATTTGATACAAAAAGGATAAGCACCGAATACCGCTTTCAAGTTCGGATTAACGACCACCACAAGCATGTTGGTGGACTGCAGGAATTAGGTGTGTGCAGGAATTACCATCATCGTCCCAACTTCAATTAGTATTTGATTTCTGTGTACTGGATGCTTACAAGAATGTAAAAAATTGCGCTGCACGTATGAAGCGTGCGTGGCTTTGATTCTCCCTATCAGTGGGGGAACATGCAACCGTTAAGCCGGTTGGTGGCTAAGTCAACAGGGTGAGCCCAATCAAATAGATGTAATTGAGGAGAAGTGAAACAATGCTTGATTATTTAGAGGTGCACTAGGAGAGAGATTTAGCTGGATTTAGTTGAGTCTCCTGTTAAAAGAAATCACTGTGTAAATGAGTGTTTGGCGAATACTTGCTTATGCCAATCTATTAGAAATTCAGGCGTGCAATAATCTGTCATTTCCGATGAGCATAAGGAATTACAAACGATGAATGCCACATGAAAGGCAGGGACGAACCTTCAAACCGAATAAATTGATGAGGACTCAGTTGCCTCAGCTGATCCACCGAATCTAATCTCATATATCTGGGAGTAAGCAGCAAACTATCCGCGCGTGTAGACCATCGGCTCGTTCCGACTCTCCGCGTTTGAACATCAACACGAAGCTTTGTGAAATGATCAACGAACACACAACCTGGAAGAAAGACATGTGGAAAGAATGACGAGGTTAGGTGAATTGCGAATCGAAGTAGAAACAAAATAGATGGGTTGGTTGCTTGGCTGACTACTCGTTCCCTAACGAATGAACAGTGACAAGTGTTTGCAAAGCAGAGCAATGAATAGAACCAGTGAAGCGTAAACATTAATGAGTATTGGTGTTGGGCAGATATGAACAGCGTGAAGAAGAGATAGTAAGAATCATACAGGAAAGAAGGGATTAAATAACCCAATCGGGTAAATAAGGAAAAAACGGAATATTACGCTGACTGGATTACCTATCTATCTTACGCACAGACTAAGAGCAGATGAAAACAACTCTACGAAAGCAAACTTATGCAACATCGGAACCAATGCGTGCTTGGCAAAATCTGACAGCCGGTTGTCTCCTGGATTTCAGAATGCAGCTGATTTCCTCGTATTGGATAGCGTAATTAAGTCGAGTAAAAATCAATGATAAAAAGTCGAAATAGATGATCTTATTGTAGCTGATGAATAACCGCAAAACGATGCAGCTGAGCAGTTCGAAAACGGAGATCAAGAGGTGGTGAGATGCAGTCAACAGAAACCTAAGTGTATTGAAGAGTTAGTTGTGCGAGAAGTTAACACCAAAATGGTCCCTACATAGTCATTTAGTCACAATCAACAAAGCAGTTGACAGATGTTTCATTCCCATTGGGATCCAATGGAATTTTTGGACCATAAAGTAACGAGCTCTTAGAACTGCATTTCAACTGTTCAACCCAGTTCATTTTTTACGAAACGTTCGAAGGATGTGCCGCTACCGTCACCTAACAGACTACTAAATCAGGTCCACCAAAATTTGGTAATTCAGTAAAACAGTGAGAAAGAAAGTGGAAATGCCGAGTCCCGGAACAGTAATGAACACCCCCCAAAACATTATAAGATCATCCATGTTTTTCACGATGCGTACAGTCCTGATTAAGTGACTGGAACGACTTTTAGTAGGTGAGCAACGAATACGGACAGGAAATAGATTCATAGGTTGACAGGAAATGAACTGCCTACGGAAAAAGGTGAAGCAGTATGTTCTAGAGATTTCCACTGGGGTCAAGATCCAAACTGCAAGATGGCCTCGATGTCAGACTGAAGCCAGCGCCTTATGAGGTAAGAGTTGTGCACCACATGAACTAGATCTTCCTCTTGTCTCATCGAACCAATGTTTTCAACTGCATATTAAATCTTGGATTCCATCCAGTATTGCTCATCCACTCATTGTACAGCCTGAGGAGGCAATTCGAACCAGCACAGAACATCTATCGTTATTTCTTTGACGGAAAATAAGTTTGTGTGTACTGATGTCATACCAGTAATAACTCCATAGATTTGGTCCATCCAAATTGGACTTTTCATCGGCAAAGATGGCACTGCTTCGTCTCCGTCCAAAGTAAGCGGTGTTAGCCTAATACACTCCTTTATTTTCTTGTAGTTCAGAACTGAAGTGAATTTGACCACACTCCTAGTACTGTTCTAGCAGTTCCGTCCACACCAAGTACTGTTATCAGGTCTGATTCATTAATAGTTATATTTGTAGCAACACAAAAACATTCGCCGCTTGTACAGTCCCTTCCAAGCAGCACATCTCTCCGCGAGCAGCTTTGTTCTGAATTCTTCTGTATTAACCTATCTGTATGCTTCACATTTTTCCCGTGCTACCTTCGTAGTATCTTGGCTTCCAGACAAGCACAGTTTGCAACCTTTCATCGAAGGCAATTAGTGCGATACCCAGGTCGCTTGCAAGCTGTCTGCAGCCACCACACTCTGTAGTAAAGGAAGGTAACGGCGAACGTTTGCATCACACAATGCCAAAGTTAAGATGCATTAAAAGTTGAAGACTAGCGTAATCTCAGCACCATCAGTGAACCTCTGCTCGCTGTTCTCCGGTGAACAAAACTAGTAGTTTGAACCAACGCCATTGCGTACATCGTTTATAGCTGACAAAGTGAACTGAACTCGTCAAGCCGTGATTCTTTGGCGGCTACCGATGGAGTTCACGTTCAAGCAATGACCAGACCAGACCAGACCAATAAATACACTTTTAAACACAATATCCATGAGTTTGTGAAAGAGAGTGGTGTAGACGAAGTGTTATCATATCTAATAAACAAGTCTGATGGATAGTTCGTCCTGTAAATGAAGCCAATCTATGCTGAAAAGCCCAGAAGCACTGCACAGCTGTTTCATCCTTATTAGGTATCATCAACGAAGCGCATCGCACGAAACTCCAAGGAGTCTTGAACCCGTGACCTCCCGGATAGTAGTTTGAACACCTAACCGTTCGGCCATGTTTGGCTGACCAGCAGTGCGATCAACTCTCAAGTCGACAGGATATAGCGCCGCTCATCCTTCAGTCACGGGGTCCACATAATGTGGTCACACGTGTTGGTTTCATCGAGGGTTGTTACTCACTGACGTTGGGTATGTATGCCGTCTTCTTTTCGGGTAACATTACCAAAACGGTTCCCTTCTTCCCTGCGGAAATTGCTCTCCAAACCATCTTACGATCACCGTGGTTTCTTTAAATACTGGAAACTGATCTCTTACTCCTTAATTCGTATCAGTAGTTACGCCAAGCACTCCGGATCGCTTAGAAAGTTGCTTTCTCTCACTCGTGCTCCCAAGTAGTGATCCTCTGCCTAAATCGACCAGAATTGCTTCTTAAAATGTAACCCTCCCCATTTTCCGTTTTTTATTCAACGGCGGATTGAAGTAGCTGCTAACCGATCGTGCTGAAATTGACAGAGCCTTCCAAATTCACTCCAGACCTAATTGGAGTGAGCTCTCAACGGCTTCCTCTGTGACTTTACGGACAAAATCCTAAAGATCGTCACCGAACTTTATAAGAATTATCCTGGGAAGACATAGATCACAGTATTGCCTCAAAATACTTCGACCTTAACAGAGCCTCGCACACCCAAAACATGTATAAGATTCTGAGAAACCGATGCGTTCGACTGAAAAATCTGTGCATTCAGAAGCCATTTGAATTGTGGTGGGCAAGTTTCAATCCTAAGGACGCTGTGTTGAGAGGCGACACGGATATGAGGAAATAACGGGTGGTCGTAATAGCAGCGTATTAAACAGTAGACGGCAAAAGGTGTTCTGTACCCGATCACATACCACACCCTGATGCAGGGAACAAAAAGGGTGAATGAAAAACCAAACTCCCACTGCGCCAAACGTGTTTACACGTGGCATTGTATCGACGACGCGTGGTGTTGTGAAAAAAACAATTGGAGTGAGTTCACCAAAATGCATCAATTAATTAGGTTTCACTGAAAGCAATTCTGAATGCCTACGAAATCCATAAATAGGTGTGTTTGTGTGCGACCACATTTGTGCCAATCCACAGAGACTAAGCCGAAATTACCATCACTAGGGCCTCTAGAATGAACGACAACCGCACAAATATCGAAAAATAATGTACAACAGGAATAAACAGTTTACTTGGTTAAAACAGTCAGTAGATTGAACGGAAGCGGGCATGTCGAAAACACAGTTGTGAGCAACAACAGCAGCTCGCGTTGTTGATGTCTGTATGACTCTAGCCACGGTAGCTAATTGAGGAATTTCGCTGTAGAACACAATAGCCGACATTTGAATAGGCCTATTGCATTGCATTTCGGCAGTATACAGTGATAGTCCTAGCAAACCGCTCAATTCATTACTTGACGTTTGGGTGCGAAGTTCTGCCGGAACCACTGTTTGATGTGACCGCACACTCAATGTAGAAACCGGTTTACCTATGAACGGAAGTGCCATCCAGCTGCCATTCACTACTGCATCGCGCGTGGTTTGACTGCCGACCGTTTGGTGCCGCATTCCAGTTGACCATCCAACTTGTCTTTGGGTCCTGGAATCAGGCAGCGGACCCGGAAAATTATACACTGGCTGATGGTTGAAGACAACCAGTGCGGCGTGCGTTCAAAAAGCGGAAACGAACTCACCAAACTGCACGCTTGATGCAATACTGTCCACGCGGAAATGATGAGGGGAAACTGGCGTGAATACAGTAGCAGGTGATTTTTCCAACGACGTTCGAAAATGCATAATTATAGTGCGAATGATCTGCCGGAAATGCGGTCCGTCAGTGGTTGGCACATGCTGCATCAAGCTAACACTAAACAGAAGGACCTGTTACAAAAGTCTATCTAATTGATCAAAGGCTGCCGTTCCTCTAATTTGGGGTACTAAAGCGAACAAGATATATGTTATATTTCTTGCAGTTTTCTGAGTGTGTTCTATTCAGGTGCCTTGTTTTACACATGGTCAATTCACTCAAACCGAAATTTGATCTTGAATCGCAGCTAACCATCTGGCTTTGATATGCAGCACACTTCACAGAAGGCTTGATGTGAAGCTCGATTGGCGATTGATCAGTTAGCTACAGAACATCTGCTAGGACCAGTGTGTCCTGCTGCCCAGCTTAAAATGGAGATGCAAGGCTTGTTTGTCCTGGGCAGTCTCTGTAGCTTGAGCTGCAGTACAGTTCCGTGTCATGATGGCGTGTCAAAATCCCGGATGGGTATTCATTCACAAGAAAGATTCAAACCTAAGTCGTGAGGGTGAGTCGCAGAGAGGTCACCTATATCCACCCTGAGACGGTACAAAGACCAGATCAAAGCTGTCCACCGTCAGATCTGTCTGAGTTTCCGGACATCGTGAGAACCTGGTGCGAAGCAATAAGGGGGGTTCAGTTGACTGGAGAAAAGTCGAGTGATTGGAGGATTCGCGTAGTATCACGTAGTAGTAGTAGTGTTGATGAATATTCCCTCGACATAATCTCAGCCCTACGTGCAATTGGTTGCGATGTCGACTTTTTGTCCACCAACCGATGATCATCTCTTATCGACGGATCCGCTTTCCTCAATTCGCCAAGGCTGTTATTGGACTGGGACTTCCTAAGGTCACAGCCAGTGAGTTGTGTTTGCTTGCCATTGTGGGTTCCCCGCGTACTTACGATACTTTTATGCGTGGTACATGTTGTTGAGTGTACATTCTTGCCATTGAATCTCACACCAGACCCAGTATGATGGACACTTTGTGCCTGATGTGCGAGTCTTGACTGTGCTAGCGCTTACCGCGCCTTGAAGAACATTCAGCAGAGTTCGTCCTTTTCTCGGTTTTTGATCTTTACACGAGTGTTTCCATACCGAAATTCTTACACACGTTAGGATTCATCTTGCCTGACTAGAGCTGTTGGTGGCATGACTTCGAATGAGACGCTTCTCTCTTTTTATCTAATATTCTCCTGTAACCCTTCCACATCCATCGCTTGCATTTACTTTTTATGTCTGTGAACATGCTCTTCAAAAATAAAAGATAGTAGTAGTAGTAGTACATAAAGAACTTTCCTCGGTGAAGATAAAAGTAAAACGCAGTTGGTAGGTATTCCAAGTCATTTCGGAGTTCCAGAAAGTAATGAGTAATACGTGCGAGATGGCGTTCAGCGCCTCGGTTGTTCGGACCGAAGAAGCAGGTTGGTTGGGGATGGAAGCTCCGACAAGGGTCTTTGGTCAGTACCCGAATTCAGAAACTAGGGTGACGCCCGGCGTACGTGATCCACTGACAGCCGGCGACTAAGGTTTAGCCAACGCACGTGTTAGTCCTAAGGGCTTAAGAAATAAGAGGGCAAACAAACCGAAAATCACGGTATTTCCATTATATATAACCCCCTATGAACTTATGACCTCCTCGAAGTCAAGAGGTGGTCTTCAATCCTATCAAACATTACTTGTTTTTTTTTCAGCTTCATTCATTGGTCGAGTAAACGCGAGCAGCCGGGCCTAAAGTGCGTATTAGTTTCCGTTGTCTGAGCAAACTTCACGCCCTTTTACTCGCAACGGCCAAAGCAATCCAAACAGAATCCGTTGCACTTTCCGAAATACCAATACCAAAGCAACCTTCGCGCAAAAACAATAAAAATATACACTATTGCTTGGGGAACAACTTAGCGATGATCAGCTCAGTAAGCTCGGTTACCAGGACCACTCCACGCTAGAAGGGTTGCTGAGGTGGCCGTAGCAACACACAGTCCAGACTGGTCCTTGGGACTATTGAACCAATCAACTTAACGACGCTTCTTCGTATGAGACGACAGAGCAAATCAAAATTGTCAATACATTGAGAAGCTAAACGGAAACCATGTCCCGGAAAAAAAACTCAGACTTCGCTTCGTTCCTGGAGAGTTTGGGTTCGGTGCGCCCACATGAGTATCAAGCCTAATGAAAATCACGTTACTGACAACATCACTGTGTGCCTAACGAGAACATGAGAGTCGCAGAATATGGCGACTGGATCCACAGTCGCATTGGAGAGCAAATTTTAAGAACAAGTGCATATTGGTAAACGATGATTACCGACCCAGTGAAGTATACACAAGCCATAACGGTATCCTCAACTCCACCAAAAATTCAACAAGTTTCTGTACTGTATCTCTTGTTCCATCACTACTTCGCTATCCACCACCTGTCACATGGGCCTAACCTGGCATAGAGACCGTATACTGCGCGTCGGTGGCCGTCTAACGAGAAACCATCGCTTCACCTATACAAGCAACAAAAGTCATCATCACAATGGAAATTTTGATTTGGTTAGATTTTCAAAGTCTGTTGCCCCGTTATTGAATCGACAGCAGTGGATTTGTCTGTTTATTTTCAATATGCAAGGAACGTACCTGCCCGTATGGAATTGGGTCTGTTGCATTTAACTAGGCAACTAGTAATTCACATTTACTTATTGCCACCCAAATGGAAATACGAATATGATTGACACTGAAGGTCGTCAAATCACAAATTAAGTAACACTCAATATCATTTTCGTCTTTTACTTTTTGTTTTTACAGAGAACCTGCTGGTTTTATGCCATTGGTTCCCGGACTTCGTGTAATGGAGAAACCAACATAGGGATTTTCACAAGAACTCTAAATGTCCAGTACTCTGTACGGCGCCACTGTCAACATTGATGTTGCTGTCTACGATGATGAATGGTCCAATATTTCAATCAAACCACCGATATTGATAACAGAAAAATTGACAATCGTTCGAAAAAATGGAATATGAAGTCGATGGAGTTGAAAAGACGAATAGCTGTGGAGGCTTTTGAAGGAATTGACGGCTTTTCAGTGTTGAATGCATTAATTTTCCATCGAAAGGAAGTAGTAATATGGGGAGATACGGTGCGGTGATTGGCACTGTGTAAACCTACGCAAAGGAGTGAAAAAACTACGATAATTTTCCCATCAGTCCAATGGACCGTCTAGCTCAGTCGATCACTGGGTCGCATTTCGTTTAGATAATAGGGGGTTCGCAACACCACTTTTACCTAATGTTAAGCAGTCCGGGCGTTTACAATATTTTTGTAATCACCAGGCTGACCGTTAGTGTGGACGCTGCACACGAGACGTTGAGTTACAATTTTTGATCCTCGCAAAGAAACAAAAGTCTTCAGATGCTGATGGACCACCAAAGTCGCTGAAACTTCACCTACCTCCTAAAGGTGACGTAGAGAGTGAACTACTAAGAGGGGGAACTACCATGGTCTTTAAACACGAGTTTCGCACTGCCAAACTGCCTCTTCCTGAGTAGTCGTCCTAGGCTGACAAGCACATGTATTTACTTCCCTAGAGCAATTTGTATGGGCAGAAGAAGAGAACTTTGTTAAAGCAGGCCCCTGAGCACAGGCGGACAAGAAACAGACATGGGTTTTAGTACATCTACTGGAGCAAAGACATCGAGCAGATTTCGCAGCGGCGTCCTTACCAGGTTACTTCGAAATTATCGAGATTTTCCGCTGAGTCACAAATACAAGCCAATCTTGCGCACTCAGAAGAGGTTAGTGCAAGCTTACCAATAAACATGGTCTATTCTGTTTTGTCCAATACTCAACAGCGACCAACGGCCCTTCTACCAGGCGAATTGCGTGGGATCCGTTAACGGGTACCTTAACACCCACTCCAAACGACAGACAGACCGGATTTCCGAGACAAAGGGTTGCACACGAACAATGGTTTCCGTGTTACATTTTAATTGTCATTCTCCATTTTCCCCTGATTTCTTTTGATTGGCTAACCACTTGCTTTGTGTACCTGGGAGCCATCAGAAGCCACGTATAAAAGGTTCTCCTACTCACCCACCTGTCCTTGATACGCCTGCGCCGAGATTTCAGACACAGGTGTGAATGTAAGTAGTGTTCTTTAGGAAGTGAGAGGTGAGGTCAACTCACAAAAAGAATGAGGGAATTCAAAAGAGTATCACTCTGGTCCACAGTGAGCAAGGAAACCCATCACTGTGTAATCCCAAAGTACAAGGCGAATATGAGTACAAATGAATGTGAAATGACGGCAAGAACACACACAGGGTGACTCAATAAAGGAAACGCGTACCACGAGAATAACCAACCATCATGAAATTCTTTTCATCATCATCGACAGTATGACATCAGTGTTCAACACTGACGCTTTGCCGTCGTACAACCATGATTTATTTGAAAGCCTTATTAATGAAGAAAAGTGGACGGGGAAGGGAATTGGCGCGAGCTTATTACGTTACGTTAAAACTAACAAGAACCATTACTTACCGACACCACTGACTGCATCGTCGACAGTAATGGGATAGCTCCAGAGTGTGGATGAGGAGAGAATATATTCTGACGTTGACCCAATCTCCTGCTGGTGACGTAGAAGATTCAGAGCCGACTGAACATCAGACAGGCAGAAACAAGGCACAACGCGAGGCCCGGTAGCGAATTCAACAAGAATGTACATGACTCTCGTCACGTTGTTCTGGGCATAAATTGGGCATATCGCTCCAGTCGTGTCAAATCGACAGGAAGTTTGTTCAAGAGACTTGAGTGTATGTAATTCCTCGTCCTTTATAAGTGAACCTTCCGAGGTCTGGGAAACGAGTGGCAAACAAAAACGTACTGAACAAAAAGTATCGCCGGTAGAAATGGCATGCCTAGTTGGGAAAATTGCCTTGTAGTCCCAGAATTCAGTCAGTGAGATAAATAAATGCAGGTGCATTTGAAAGCCAATAGGACAATAAATTTGAATATTGTACAACTGAGTCCTGTATTCAATATCCACTTATAAAAACGACAGAACTTGATACAATTTTGTGGATTTCATGATATGGCACGAATTAGATAGAAGTAACAAAAATAGTTCGCTAACCTCACAAATCAGAGTTCCTCGGATGTGACAGCGATTGAATGGCTTGAGTTCTTCCTAAATTAAAGGACAGCAACAGATTTAGACTAGGTATGGAGTAGCGATAAGCACGGACTCGTGTCAAGCATTCTTGGGGGAATGTGACAGTATGAACCATAATTAGGTGTGCGTTTAATGAATTCCTTCAGTGTCTAATTGTAGATGGTTCACGTTCTGCCTAAAAAATCTGGATCAATTCGTTTCTTTTTCATCAATTTAAGGATAAGCATGTAGGCCAGGGAGTGGCCTGTATGAAAGTGTTCGTGCATGTTGTCATCCAACGTTCATCAAACCTGATGTAACGGCGTGTGTGACTTACAAGCTAGATCAGCCGCGCACGGCTAAATGGTGTCCAACTACCAAGCGGAAGGTCGTGAGTTCAAATCAACGTAGTTTTTGGATGTGCATTGTTGGTAGTTCCCAACAAGGATGAAATAGCTGCATACGTCTTATTGGCTTTTAAGCTGCGAATGCTTCAATTGTAGGAATACACGTCAACCCAAATATGAGATCAGTTTCAGAACCCCGGAAGACAAAATTATCCGCGGCTTGTTTCTACAACGAATCTGTCTAGCTACGTAAAGGAACAGGCTATTTTAGGTGGGTAAGTTGACTCTTCATGAGCAATCGGGTATTTATCCTGGCTCGCCACCGATAATCAAGAGAGATGTGATAGAGGGTAAGACAAAGGCTTGGAATTATAATCAGACCTTAATCGAGAAAGTTGACATCGTTTTCAGTTAAGTTCAGCGACACAATGCACTTTCCGTGTAGATCTTCCACACACGCGAAACATGAGCAACACGGATTCAGATACTCCAGTATCATGGGGGTCCGTCTGGTAGAACTTTATATTTTCACGCTAATCAATAACGCGCGTTCATCTTATATCTAATTATCGTTCTTCCAACAGCTAACTAGGAACCATCAAGAAATGAATCACCACCAGAAATGGTACGTCGTGACAACCAAAAAAACTCGGTAGGACATTAGGCTAGCAGCAGGTGGATACATTCTAAGGCTATAATTTCGAAATCATATTCTGCAGTGCAAACAAACGACCACGAATCAAACAGCTGTAGAAAACGCCAGATGTGTGAGCTAAATCACTGCGCTAATCCCAAAATAATGCAAAAAACTGAAATTTCAACTATCCTTCTCACAATCATAAAGATTCCAAGTAGCAAAGTCACGACTACCGGTTGCGGTGGGTCTATCACTAGTTTAACGAGATAGAACCGGCTAGTTGAGAACAAAATCTAAGAGTGTACAAAAGAGCTGGCTAATCTGCCTCCATCTTCGAAAGACAGCGAGACAGGCGAGCGCAAGTGAAACGAAACATTCCAGTGACAAATTGAAGACAACACAAAGAAACACCAAGCATGTTTCACTGCATCCTTTCAGGCATGTGCTACAGATGAGTGTAGAACAAATGAAAATAAACGTGGATTTTGACCAATAAGATGTTGTAATCAAATCCACTGACAAGGAAGTACCAAGCGCACAACCTATTCTTCATTACAGTTCTGATCGCCGCTCCACATAGAATGGATTACGCAACTGCAGTACTGTCATGGCTATCCTTTGTGTTCACATTATCGCTTCGTATTAACCATGCTTTCGCCTTCACTTTCACCTTATGTACGTCTATTCTTAGACAAATAAAGCGCTATTCATTCCACTCTATTCAGTCAGGATCTACACTCCATCCGTAACAAGTTACTTGCCTAAGAATACAACGGAACCGAAGCGTTTCGACACAGACCCAGGTTCCCCAGACGTCATTGCACGTTGAAATCATTGGTTCCGGAGCTTCCGAACTTTTCTGAATACTGTCGAATCGCCTAACCTAAAAAAAACTCGAAACCTTGATTCATTTTGTGGATGTACCTGTATATGTTGACATCGCTGACTGTGCCAACATTGCGGGTGGTGTTCAAGTAATGGTCACAAAAATTCAAACAAAATACTTATGTTAGTGGACTATAGTCAAACCATTAATCGGTTCACATACCTAGACGCTTATCCGTTACCACGATTGATAAAATGACTGTATAAATTTCTCGCTGTGTTGTACAACTACACGGTCGTAAGGGGAAGACATCCAATACAACAAGGGTCGCTAGACAGAGAGAGCTCTATGTACTAATTGGTGTTTCGCTTCAACAATCTTTTTTTTCCTAGCGACCATCGAGTTCCAATCAGTGCGAAATAAGCATGTGGAGAACTCTTTCAGTTCGTATTCCTTTCTGTGTAACCACCGGAGTTGCATGCATCCAACGTACCATTGACCATATAATCAAGTCTTGCAATTTAAGTGGCACCTACGCTTACATCGACAACGTCATTAGTTGTGGGACTACCCAAAGTGAGCATGACCAGAACGTCAAATCTTTCTATGAAGTAATAAAAATATGGAATCACCCTTAACTGCAAGAAAAGCATCATAGCAGCCAAACAAATACGCCTTCTCGGCTATGAAGTCTCTGAAGGAATTATCAAACCACATCCTGAACGAATGCACCCTATTCATCAACTCCCTCATCCATATGACGTTAAATCCCAACAACGAGTTGTTGGCATGTTTGCTTATTATTCGCAGTGGATACCATACTTCTCTGACACAACCAGTGTGCTTGTCAGAAATAAGACTTTTCCCTTACCGGAGCGTGTACAACGGTCCTTCGAAAATTTAAAGGAGAAAACGCTATGGTCATGACAATCGACTACAATGCACCCTTGGTTGGCGAGACGGACGCCTCAGACATAGCCATTGCTGCATCTCTAAATTAGAACGGCCGACCGGTGGCCTTCTTTTCTAGAACACTGACATCGAGCGAAAAGAATCAATCTGCTATTGGGAAAGAGGCATACACCATCGTTGAATCTATCCGTAAATGGAAGCATTACCTTTTCGGGAAGCAATTCAAGCACTTCACTGACCAGCGGTCGGTTTCCTTTATGTGCGGTGTGTCGCAGAAAAGTAAGATAAAAAAGGAAAAAATCCAGCGACGGAAAATGGAACTCTGCTTTTAGCTACGATATCAGCTACAGACCTGGAAAAGGCAATCTGGTGGCCAACACCTTATCGTGCATCTTATGCGCCAACGTGATCGGCAATGATAAATCAAAAGAAGTTCATGATTCCTTGTGCCATTCCGGAATTACTCGCATGCATCACTTTGTTCTTTCCAAAAATTTGCCGTTTTCCCTCCAAGATGTCGAAGACATCACCCCAAAATGTAGGGTTCATGCCGTCGTCAAACCGTAATTATAAAAACCACCCCCGACTACTCTCATCAAGGCGACTCAATGATTCGAACGAAGTAGCGTCGATTGTTAAGGACCTCTGGCTTCTGTTACTCAAAACCGACATCTCCTCACTATCCCGTTTTTCGTTTACACCAGCCGAACAACTGCTTATAATCCCCACGGGAACGAGCAAATCGAATGCCTCAACGGAACAGTCTGGAGCGCGTTTGTCAACGAGTTCACGCATACCTTATTCACTGGGGGCAATGACGCTCATACACCCCTTCTACCTAACCTGTACGCGCCTCCGCTCAGTAACGTTAAAGACAATACCGATCATACGTCAGTCTCACCGCCGTACACCTGCATCTCCAAATACATATGACTCCGGCATCCCTGATTTAGCCAGGCTCCAGCAACGTACATGACCCCACATTTTAAGGAACCGAGAAACCTGACCACATTTTTCATTGAACATTAATAGCTTTTTACCATCAATCGTCATTCAGTCCGCGTGTCTGAGTTACCCCTCTCGACACACAATCCAACGGCCCCGGTGAATGTCATGACCATCCTTTGTGTTCACATTATCGCTTTGTATTAACCATGCCTTCGACTTTCAGCTTATGTGTGTCTATTGTTAAACCAGTAAAGCGCTATTCATTCTACGCTACTCAGTCTTATTCTCGCGCTCAATCAGGATCTATACTCCATCCGCAACAAGTACCTAACCGTCCGACACCCTGCATACGACCTAAAACCTGGCCACAGGATACAGTATTAATTTTCGAGTAAAAGAAGGCTACAGATGAAGTTGGTATCGACCGCTTCTGGATATCAACTTGGATGGGATAGGGTTGACCAACCGATATATCGATGCACCCAAATCTGGATGTGTTGCGTGAGCACATGTCTAAGCTACCGCTCGGTTCAGCCTAGGTAGGTGACTCAGTACACACACTTAAAACAATATTGAATTTATCTCTCAGACAGCGCACGTCAGGATTCAGTTGCAGATGCAGTAAGTGTATTTAACAGCTGGGGACAAAAGTTCCTTCAACAACTCCATAGTATCAAGGTTGTGGACTGTACAGATGCATGTTTTCACCCATAAAACGCCGCCCCCACAAAATCCGCTGGGTATTAATTGGAGTGCAATATCCAAGCCAGGAAATCATGATTTGCATCAATGAAATGACCGGTGAAAATCTTTCTTGCTCTGCCATATACCGGTCTAACTCATCTTCATTCACACTTCATTTGCACAAACATGAAAAGTGGAGATAATGATTGGTCCAGGTGTGTCTCGAACGGACTGACTCACGAAGTATTGTGGTCTATTCCAGCCATCCGATATTACCCAGAAAAGATTGGGCGAAATAAATAAAATGTACCGCGTAATAGTTCATTTCTCTGTGTCCCCCGTAACACAACATAATCGATAGGAGAAGGATGCATTGGTATTGGAAATATATCTCCTGACACCAAAAGTATGTTTTGTAAACTTGTAGCCAACTAAAGTATACAATGCAGTCATTAGGACGTATGTGTGGGTGTTTCAGGGATCGATAACGGTTGTTTGTTTTGAACTGACGTTTCCAAGCTGCGCGTATGCGACCCCGGACTTCCGACCTTGACAAGCACCGTGTGGCTACCTCTTCCTGGCTAGCTCAGGATGGTGTCGTTCCTGGCTCGTTCTAATTGTATATTCACACGATGTAAATATCTTCTCCCTCTAATAGCTTTCACATTTTTGTATCTGAATTACGTACCACGACATTCATTGGTGCGTCACGTATGGCACTCAAAATATACGAAACAAATTGGCCGTATTGTTGTTCAGTCATCGGAAGTAAAAGTGTGCTGTTTTTCTGATGAGGGCCGCATGTTTGGCGTCATTTCGGACGCGCGAGATGTGTATCACGAAATGTTCTAAAAAGCAAGAGTCTTTTATGAATTCTCGAATACTTCGACAACGTCATCGTTTGAACAATCCACATGTTGCCCTCATTCAACTACAGCTCTATTCAGCATACATTATTCCATGTCACTGAGTGAACTCCGTTTGAACAACTGATCATGCATGTTTAACATTACGGGGACATAAAAGACATGGGAAACGTGTAGCACCCCTGAAGAAAAACACAGGTATCGAGAATAATGATCTCTAACATACAAGCAACATACGTGAAACGTCACGAGTTTCGGCCCGATGAAATAGTTGGTTTCAACCAAATGGAATTTGGCACTACGTGCATCCCATAAACAAAACGGCCCGAAAGATGATGCATTCGTTTCCGCGATTGCTCCTAACTTTGAGCAAAACTGCGCAAACTGAAGGAAAAGAGAGAAGGAAAAAACGTGAAAATGAAGAGCGGTGACAGAGAGGGGAGCTTGTCGCCAAGTGGATATCATTTTTCACGATATATAAAACGATATCCACCAACGATGTGGTTACCAAAAATCCATCTTTAAAAGGAAAGATAACAAAGCTGACCGTACAACTAAACAGGAATTACATCGTCAGACAGACGCTGAACAGACTCAGATAGACCGACAGGAAGTATGGTACGATATGAGGCCAGGATTTCTATAGTTATGTTCAAGCACTGAATATGCAAGGATTAATAGCCAAGGTACAGTGGATGCTCGGTTTGAGGCTTTATCATAATCCTCTAAACACATGTCAGACTGAGGAGGGTGGAAAACCGTAAAGATCCCAATAGATTGGTGCTTTCATGCAGTGATTGTAAAGCAGCGAGAATCTGTAGGAAAAAACTGACAAATGATTTTCCATCACAAGGTAGCGAACCTAGTCAGTAGCCGAGTGATTCAAATCATCCTATTGATGCCTAGCTATTCCCTCATAAAACTAAACACAACACAAATTAAACACAACCAACAGTTTACCAGCAGGTAGGGAGAAAGATCAATCACAGTTCAACTACGAAACTGTTGAATGGTTCTCAAGAAGTAAAATGTCATTCTAACATCATGCCATGACTGGAAAAGGATCGAACGTCGACAGGAAATAATATTTGCCCCTATGGACGTTGTGTTCACATAACCTACTATTACCAGCGATATTTAGCTTCTGAGTGACCGGACAATTGAGCCAAATACAGTTCCACTGAGTAGCGCGCGTACCCAGTCGATCCGTCAAGCGGTGCGGAAGCTGAACACTAGTGGTTACAAGGTACAGAATCTTCTTTGTATAAGGTCATTACTAGTGCCACAAAACATCGTAAGACTGAATCTACAAAATTCCGTCAAACTGGAAGGCGCGAGAGTATTACTGTATGGTTGATCAAACTGAGTGTAACGGAAGGAGAAGCCGACGGATGCAGAAAACTCACATGTATATTTTGTTTTCAGGTATAACATACCTAGGAGAAAGTTGAGGAACGGATAAAACGAATTTTCACACAACAACATTCGTAGCTTCTTGGTTCGCTTCGAGTGTCGTGTCGACTCTAATCTCTCCAGATTTGCAAAAAGATTCTCAAACTCGGTCGGCCGAACCAGTCTAAAATTCTAGATGCTTGACTGGAATGCTTGCTTGGTTCAACCTACGAGATTAGTTCATCAAAAAACGGGTCACTGCGAGAACTTAGGTGGTTATTTCGGATGTTCTCCGATACTGCTGAAGAATAGGAGAATTATAAAACCGTTGCACGGAATTTAGAAATTTAGTGCAGAAACACAACTCATCAACTACTGCCTGAAAAGTACAACTAACTGACTAAACGAACCTCGCGTTCAGCTGGATTCAACCGAATAGTTCGCTTGCAGACAAGAGTAGTAAACAGGAGTCTTCACTTGCCGAAGTAGTAGTAAATCGTAATGTACTACTCATAAGGTTGCTGAAACCAAATTTGTTTGCAAATGAGTGTATTTCACTAGTAGTAAATCCCTTGAAATAACACTGCCTATGAGATTGATGAAAACTCTTCAACAGTGCACCACAAGTTTCGCCATTTTGGGACTCATCAGTTGGGCAATGGACTACCGAAGAGTTTCATCCATCTTATGAGCAACGTTGTGTCAAGAAAAATACCTCAATGTCATGAATAGCACTTCAACTGAAACATTAGGCAGTGCTTGCAATGCATAACCAATTGAAGAGTACCATAGAGAATTTCGCGTTAACACCAAGTTACCGTGCAAATGAGTGTATGACCCCAGTTGTAAATACTAACTGCCGTTTAGTTGAAATAAAAAAGTTAAAAAAATAAACAAATAAAAAGCCCTGTAAGATAAAACCACCTAACTCGAAAATTAATCAGACAAACCTGTAACGTTATTGTGGCACACCAGTCAAATGGTTCGGTTCATTCCTGATTTACAGCCTATAAGCATTCCACCAGGTCGTAGAAACCCACAAAAGAAGAGGCTGGAAGGCCAAAAGGTAGCTCGAGCCACTTCGTAAAGAGCTCGTATCCCACGTTAGCGAATTATCTCGAACTGTCAGAAGGGAAACACGATTCGTGAACCGTGTCCAGCCGATGAGCCCATAACAGAACGAGACCGGCACTAGGGTGCCGATAAATCTTCATCAACCCCAAACGCGGTAAAGTTTATCGAGCAAACCCAACGCCAATTTGATGTTAGAAAAAATTTCGACAGCTGATTGAGGATCGGAGAAGAACAGCTGATAGGTGAACAAGAAAATAGTACATGGACGAAACACATTACTCACTTTCTGCAAACAACTGGTAGGTAGATGGCGCTGAAGTTCGGATATTCGCTCTTTGGTAATGTGCTGCAACCTAAAATAGCTCAAAACAATAAACATCGATCAAACGGATGACGTGGGGATGTTGCGCAATATAGAGAGCTTGGGTGCGCTGCTTGGGTGTTGGTCTGTTCGCCAAGCTTGACAGTTGGATGGCAAACGTTTCATCATCAATCGAGGTGACGTCGTCAACGCTGCGACATTGACGATGTCATCTTGATTGGTGATTAAATGTTTGCAATTCAACCGCCAAGCTCGGCAAACAGACCAACAACCAAATAGATGACGTACCATACAGCTATGACAGTATGTCTAAATATGGGTAGCTCGGGTGAATTCAGTGGCCACTGACCAACAACCACCTGATCAACAGCCAACCATCTAGATATTCACGAAAGTAAGTGGATCAATGCGCTTACGGAACAAACAAAACCCAAACATTAAAATGCGTCCCAAGTGTCCAAAAAGCGGAATAGTAATAAGACTCTCGTCAACTGGAGGCCGATTTATAGTTGAGTGGCTAGAAGTGGACATGCTACAGAGGAAACTGAATGCTACTTGACATCACAGGTGACTTGTCTTTGTGAACCACATTCATTTGCACAGCAACTTTATTTTAAGAGGAGACTCAACTAAAAAAACAGCCGGAATTCTCGCTTATGATATTCTTCAACTGAATGCTTATGCAACACATTCAGGCCGCCTCGTGCACGATATTCGAGATAATCTAGTACATTTTCTTGGAGGAAACTACTCACAAGATTGCTGAAAACCCTTAGACAGCCCAAAACCGGTTTCACCCTTCTTGAGACTCATCAAGCAGGAAGAATCGCACAAACGAGAGCTTCGGCTGGAATTAAGTCGAGTCTCCAGTGCAAACGAATTTTCTATAACTTGAGTTCAAGTAGAACATACGGTTGACAGAAACTCAAAACTGCGTCTACCTGATACGTCCCAAGAAGGGCGAAACGGATCGTCGGCTGTCGAAGAGTCTTCAGCAACCTTATGAGTAGTGTTCCTTAAAAAATAAACATTTAATGCAGCTGTACAGTAAAGTGCTGTTTGTGCTCGAACAATACGCCTACACCGTATTTGTTGTTTGTTGATCTCTTCACTGAGCCTATCCCTTAGTATGCAAACGTTTCATTACTAATCGAGGTGTCGATGCAGTAACGCATTAGTGGTGGTATGCATCAGCTTTGCATTATTTTTTTCTAAAAGGGGTGAGTCCCGATAATGAGGAGCTGTCTCTATGGTTGGATGGTTAGAACTTTTTCTGAATAGTGGATGTCTAAGTGACCTTCGAGTCTGGACAACCTGATACACATCTTTGTTCGTTTGCTCCTCCGGCTGCTCCTGTTGCCTGATCCCATAACCTGATGATCGATTATGTTTGAACTACCCGATTGAGTTGGTGCCTCCTTGATCATGAGGGTGCATAGATCGGATTTAACAGCTCACTGGATTTGCCTTTTGTAACTCCATTGTTCAGAACTCCCAAGTTTTTTTTCAACTCAGTGATGTACTGAGGAAACTATCCAAAGGGGTTATATGAGCTTACTACTAAAATGTCGACAATTGAGGATGCGGATAACCGCAGGTCATCGCCCGCATCGTCGCATTCTTAGGTATATGTGACGTTATAAACATTGTATAAATGCGGCTCGGTCACATCACTGAGTCCTAGTAACTATGGTACAGTTTCTGGGCCTTTTAGAAGGAGCAACCATAAGATGTTGCCGAAAAGTCGAAAAGGTTATAGGGACGAGTTGTGCTATGGGCGGACAGATTGCTCATCTGTGTGACTGACAGGACTGCAGCTTGAATGCCCCCGACAAGACACGCACCAGTTATGCATTGAAAGGACAAAAACTTCGGGGTGAATTTCCTCATCAAGGTGGCAGCTGATAATGAGGCCGCCAGTAACCTACTCATTCGTTGCCTGCATCAGTTAATCAATAAACAGCCAGTGCATACCGATTCTGGCGTGGTGCAAGCAACAACCGAAAACTTTGTTCAGACTGCTCACCAGAGGGAATCGTCAGAAAGTAGGCGGAATTCGGAAGATTGTGTTGCACGACGGGACTTCTCGTTGCGAAATCATACAGAATTCAGAAAACTGATTATGGTTAATTAGACATTCTGATTTCGCATACGGCGCAAATTAACGCGTCAAATCCGTAACCCACCCATCAGGAACTTGACTCCCAGGAATTCGAAGCAGTCCAGCGGTTTCGTATAAACTTCCTACGTTGAAATGTGTAGGTTGGTTTAAAGGGAGCGCAGGACTTGTTTTCCGCGACATCGGGAGTATCACCAGGCCATAACCAGAAGAATAATGTATGCTTAAGAGGAAGTCCCTGGAAAGGAAAGAGGTGCAAAATACGATAGCCAACTAATGAACAAGAGTGAATCAGCTAAGAACTCGCAACAGCCAACTTCTATGAGAATTTATGAGGCTATTTACTCGACACAAATACAAATACACAAATACAAAATACATACACACACAAACGCTGTAGCACTTGGTAATTTCCACCGCCTCCGGATATCAGCCGCTGTGGTGTGAACCGCAGTCTCCGCCTTAAAACCTTCACATTCCCCAGATCTATTCTATGTCCTGTGTCTAACGCATGTACTGCCATCACTGAGTCCTTGGCCGGCGTTTGGTATTCTTCCGCATTCCTTGGTGGTTTGTTTATTCTCCTTTTAGGTTCACCAATTCCGGTGTGCAATTCCCTGGCAGTTTGTCCTATGTAAACCTTAATGATTGATTCTCCTTCCACCTTAAATCTCGACCGACCTCGTAACCTAGTCAATTGGCCTGACGAAGCTTATGTGTCAAAAGCGAACCGTTACCCAGCAACAAATCGACCCAAACTTTTCCGAAAATAAGAATTAGGCTGCTTTGATGCGTTGCAAAGGAACCAGTAATTGCAACACAGACGTTGCAAGGACGAACGACACTACGTCCCTCTTCCAGTGTGATGGTGATGTTGACACCGTCTACAGACTTCAAAGGGTCGGGAGGCGGATGATTTGCAATTAGGTTCCCAAAAGTTCGTGCGTTTATGCAACTCACTGAAGCAACTAATTACACAGATTCATCTGAGGACAGTGCAAAACAAAAAACATCCTCAAAGTGAAAAAAACTACTCACTGGAGGAAGATGAGTTAGAATGGCGGTTGCAAATGTAGTTCATTGTCGTGACGAAACGTTGTGCACGTTTAAGATGATTAAAAAACACATTGTTTCCGCAGTAAGGAGAAGCAGCCACACGGGCACCCAATTTCTTTTTAATGTTAATTCCTTTTCAGAAGACACATACCCCGTTTTGTAGAACGATCAATTGAGAAGGAACTTATTCAAACAGCACTTACCCGGAATTGTTTTACCACCCAAACTGTCTAAACATGACAAGTATCGTCTGCACAGCCCATAGCAACCCCATCGTTCAACTGGTAAGATGAATATGGCAACTCTACGACTTGTGATTGGTGTGTGGTGTGTAGTATAATACCGTTGGTACGGTTAGATTAGGATTTGAATGCATATGAATACGAATCATTCTCGGCCGGGTGATCCCGATAACCTCATCCTCTTAAGGTTTTTTTCGTTTTAGTGAAGTTTCATCAGGTGGTCGTGGAAAAAATCGGCCAACGTAAATTCTGGGTTAGCTGTTAAATGACCCAGAGCTGTGATGTGCTGGTTTGACTGAGCGCTCGCAATCCAAATAGGGCCATGTGGTTGTATTTGCCATAGTGAGACGCTTTCGAATAACGCGCTTGTATTTGAACGCTCGGGTACGATGTGCCTCCTAACTTTGCCTAACAGTGGACATTTCACTCAGTGAGCGGAGTGTGTCAGCTTTGGACATAACAACAGCTGATGTGATAAAAGTCCAAAAGTTTACAAGTGGAGAAATCCGACCCCGAAAACAAAGAAGTCATGCGGGTCAACACCACAAGCTATTAACTGGGCAATTCACACAGAAAGAGAGGAAGGCGCCTGCCACGAGCTGGCATATTGCTCACCTAAGCTTACTCGCCAGCCAAAATCGGTAAACGCCCAAAACCAACACAGGATTTTGTAACTGATCCAGGTCGAGGGGCTTTGAATAAATGCGTTCGATTTCCTCGTCACTCTCGCAAGCAGCCTAAAAGGCAAATGATATAAATGTAATGCTTTCAGCGAAATGAGTAATAAACGTTTGGTTAAACGTGTCCGTAGCCTACATTACGGTGGCCAGTTTCACATACGAAAGTAGTTCAGGCAGAATCATTGCGCATACCGATCTGAAAAACTAACCGCTTAGAAAAACACTGATTCATATCCGGATCATATTAAGAAACTAAAAGCTACTTCAAACATTATGCTCAATCGTAGTGTCACTCACAACTGATGAAATTCACGATATGATCGTCAATGGTGCACTGGCAGTTGAATAAAGCCTGATGTTAAGTCTCTACCCAACAAAGGAAGGCATTAGAAACGCAAAGCTTCTGTCACTGTGTTAGCCTGGGGAACGAAAACTTACAGCCACTGGTCAGAAGAGGGAATCCCAACAATCGGAAAAAGCTAGACTAAACACAACGGTTACAAGATTGTCGGTGGTGTGAGGAGGTTTCGGAATTTTTAGCGCAGACTTTGTTCTTCAATCGAAGTCAATGAATGTTGAAAAGCCTAGAAGTACTTTACAGCTGTTTCATCCCTGCGGAAAATCACGAGTGGTGTGCACCTCCAGAAATTCAAAAGAGTTTCGAACTCGCGACCTACCGGCTAGTAGTTTGAACACCTGGTCGTTCAACCAAGAGCGGTTGGTCAGCATTGTCATCGACTCGCACTTGGACTAACGAGATTACTGGAAGGGGGGTATTTATACTATCACAAAACTAAGGGCAAATATGAACACTATTATGGCACTGAATGCTAACCTCATTACGTTACCCAGACCTTTAATTCATCAGGTTCACGTATCCCAAAAAAGAAGGCAAAAGACTAGGAGCAACCTGATGCTAATGCACCTGAGACGGGCCACTGTCGACTGGAAAAACTAAGCAAACGTACCGAAATGCCATTGGAGTTGACTGAAAGTAGCCCTATGAGGCCCTCCCAAGTAAGTACACCTCCGAAAAGTTTAGAACAGTGTTTTGGTCGAAATCCACCATATCTGTCCTGTATTTCTCATGAGTCGCCAGTCAGACTGTACTCGAACAACACGCTTTTGTTGGTGTTAAAAATAATCTCCTGTTGTAGCATAGTACACAGGTTACCGGCAGCCATAGGACACTCCTGTATTGCAGGACGCATTAGAATAAGCGAAGTCTAAAACTGCAAACTCGCACGGTGACTTGTTCCTTAAGAATTCTGTACTAATGTAGTAGTACGCTGGTATCCATCCACTGCCTTGCGGTTGGACCCTTGAGTCAACGGCTTTGGTTGAGGACCCTAATCATCCTCCTGTTTAGGTGTGGGCGCCTAGACAGTACCACAGTCCGCGTACAGCGATCAACTTCCTCACTACAAGCACTATCTCGTCACATCGGTCGTCGCGCTGTACCGAAATGTAAATTTTCTCCCTCTCTCTCTCTCGCCCACTCTTTCCCTCAAAAACCACCCGGAAATCCTAATGATTTCTCTTAGTAAATTCAATATGATTAATCGCACAATCCGTAGTAGCTTACTAGCTTGTATTGGGTGCAAGTCAAACTAGCCTCCAAATAAGACGTGCATTTTTCTACTGTCTAACCCAAAAAAGCCGGCCAAACCAAAATAGAAAAGTGCACTTAAGGCGTAAGCATTTGCTGTCAGGCCTGATAAGAACGACTGCAACTGATCGATTGCAGTTTCCGCTACATTTCTATCCTATCAAGAAGTCGACTACAGCTGGAAGTCACACCGGCCAAATCATTAAGCGTTTGTAGTGAAACCAAAGTTGTGCCTGGCTCTCAATAAATCATGATACCATGAGTGGACACTGGGTTTCGGGCAACAGACACTACTCATAGGCATGGCATCAGGCGATCGGTACCAGCACTCGGAATCACGACATGAACTGGCTGCTGCAGCCTCGAATTTCGAGCATGAGATTGCACCAGTACTTCAGTTGACTTGGCAGTGGGGGCCGTTTCACAGCCGACGTGACACTGGACGTGGATGGATGAATCACCATTGCCTCTCTTTCCGCCACTGTGCCACCTCACAGCCGTCAAACCTGTTTAAAAAGTCACGCTAGCCGATAATATTGGCACTGAACAGAACCGGTAAGGTGGCCCGGATCGATCGGCTACCTGCCAGCACGCAAGGGGAAATCTCTATCACTTCAGCAACAACCGTAAACAAGCGGAATTCAGCTTTCAAACCCGAAATGCCGGTCTACTGAGCTACCTTCAATGTTTGCACACTGAAGCAAGCAGGACAAGTGGCTCATGTTCGTACGCTGGACTCTCTCTGCATTGATGTATGCTGACTGTCAGAAACAAGGATACAGGATGTAAGCACTGCAACTGAACTGACTGTCCCCTCGCTCTCTTCCAGCTTCCGGCTGCGCACCCCTGGTGATGCAGCCGCATATGCCGAGGTGGATATTGTATTGAACGATCGACCGGAAGCGTCTCTACTTAATTGGATACCAGTTGATAGTCCCTCCGTGAGGTTCCTTTGCCAACGTTCGTGAAATAATCTCGAGAAAGAGAGGCCCACTGCTAACTGTTTATTGCGTTTGCTTACGCATCCATGGTTTAGCTTCGAATCTGCCGAAAAGAGTTGCTATAACGCTCTAGGTGTTATTTCACAACGGGCTAAAAGCTCAGACATCGTTCAGTTGCTGGTGACATGAACTTTCAGGTAAGTAGGCTTAGTTCTGAGACCCATTCGGGCGGTCGTCTTCGATTAGATACCAGACGCACGGATAACGTAGAGCAACTTCTCATGTGTGCTGATCAAATACCGTCACCTTCGCACTACCGAATTCCGGAACAGCGGAAAGCGTTTGACTATGTGAAGTCCATCAACGAGCAAGCCCCGAATCCAAATAGACCATACTACCTCCTGTTCCTTCTGGAATCCTGTGTGGACTCCTATCACACGTTTGTCCGTTGCTGCTTTTCAAGTCAGCGTAAAACGCGCACAACTCACCTAGCCATTGAGAACGTATTGGACCCATAAATCAGACGAACCTATCAGAACTGGCAACCCCAACACCTGCCGGCTGGTTCGATGTCGGGTGTCAAAGATCACTAGAGAAAGATATCCAAAGCTCTACTTGATGCCGGAACTTCTACAACCCAGCCAACCTCATCCAAGCACTGGATCGGTGATAGAACCCTGGCTTTGCTAGAGGCCCGGTGACAGATTCCCCCTGGCCATAACCACGACTCAACTCGGGGCATCATCCGATACCAGGCAAGGCCGAGTGTCCGTTCAGACCGGTAAACTTAGTGAATCCGAAAGGCCGAAGAAGTGGAAGAAGCGAGAAACGCTGGAAATGTTCACAAATTGTTCCAAATGATTCGTTCGACTGGTTCTCTGAAGCCTCTTGTCAGCGAAACTATCAGGGACCAGAATGGCTCTCTCACATCCAGCAAAGGAGGAAGTTTGGACCGTTGCACACAACAATTCGATCAGCAATTCAGTTGGCCATCTAGTACCTCCAACCCGGACTGTCAGCCTTCAACAGAAAACTAGACTGTCGAGATGGAGCTCCCTTCAGTGTCAGATTGTATATCCCTACTCAAGAGATATCGTGCTCCTGGTTCCGATGACCTTCCACCTACTCTATTTGGTTTGGATTAGGAAATGGATGGTCACAGACTCCATCCAGTGCAAAAGTGAATCTTTGGCACGACAAGGTATCGTGTACTGGTGCCTCAACAATGTGTAATGTGATGCAGACACTTCGGAATATTGCCAGTACGTCGTGAAAATTCCAGACATTCCTGATAAGCACTATACAAAACGTATGACAGTTGCGTATACTTTACCTTACTTCAGAAAGAACTCAGCGCTTCCTATCTACTCTCGAGATGCTCTGAGTTTTAGTGAGCACGCGAAACCAAATAGATTCATCAGATACAGAGACCAATGAAACATTAGGAGGGGGTTGAAAAATAGTGAGGACCATCCACATGCCGCGTAATATACAGGAAGGGATTTCCCAGATTGTGCTAAGTACATGGTAAGATTCCCAAAACGCTCGTAGATAAAATAAATTTAAATAAGGATTTCGAGTTGGAGTGGAAGAACCGGACTAAATTTGGTATCTGGTTGTATCGTTCAATAATGTTAAACGTAGTGGAAGTCCTCGGTTTCGGTTCAGGACATTTGCACAGTGTTTCACAAAAACGAAGGCCCAGAGAAAACCAAGCTCACGTATGGGGAAGTCCTTCCCAGATGTTAGACCGAAAACATCCTCCTATTATTTGAACGAATGTTACTGAGACTCGTAAGATCAGGTTGCTGAAGAAAATGCCCATCAGAGGACTTCTGTAAGAGGACATCCTTTCGATCCAGATGATACGTACCGGCCGCCTCAAGCACCATATGTGAAAGCTATTCAACTACCGAATATCACACTAGTTAGTCTTTCAAAGTCAGGGAGCGACTACTGTGCGAACCCTAAAGAGCGGATGTGTCTAGACATCTGATTCACCAGACGCGAGCTGCAGAGCCATCTGTGAACGCCCAACCAAAGAAGCGGTTAACGCCGAGTGTCTTCTATCCACAGCTGATGATTACCAAGTTCAAGGAAAGTTTATTCATTGGGAGCGAACATACGTTAAAAGACCTCCGACCAAGCTTTAAAACTATCCAGATGACCGGATTGTTTTGAGGTTCAGATAAATGCCGCTTCGCGGAGAACTGCTGAGATCGTGTGATGTCCATGGAATACGAATTAAACGTCGCTAGCGTCAAGTTCAGCTGGCCAGCGTCTTTTACAAACAGCAGCTGGAGCGACACTTGCCATCTGTTAACATTATCCTTAAATGGCAAAATAAGCACAGAAACTTAAGAGTAGGGAATATGGTTTTGTTACCTGATTATTTTCCCACGAAAGGACAATAACCAAATGCCGTTGTTATGGAGGCGGCCATTTCGGATCGTGAATCTGGCTTTGGCTATAACGGCCAAAGCCAGTTAGGCGTAAGGGAAACTGCTTCGTGAAAAAAGTTCGTTCATTACCCAACTGCTCATGCCTACACAGTGAACATCGCTTTGCCAGATTGCCCAAGCCTAGACAGGGGAAGTTGAGAGGCAGAGGCCGGGTTCGAACCACGGACCTTCCGGTCGGTAAATTCGCGCTCTAACCATTGGGCCATCTCGCCCACTTGCCGTATAGTGGTTATAGCTGCCACAGTTTCGTTCACCGATGATTTGGGGAGGGGAGGTAGACAGCTGTGCGTTGAAGGGGGTGGCTGATATAACTGATGCATGAACACAGGGATGTCAGTGGACTGTTAATTGGGGAGATTGGGACGGAAGCTATGCACTGAAGGCAATAGCTTGGATGAATAAGCGCCATTGAGGGCGCGACTGAGCCACGTCTGACAGTGTCCCTAATCATTGATGTGACCCGTCTCGAGGTCCCCATCAAGGGGGACGGCAATGACCAGCGCAGCTGAGTTTGCTGGTAATGGCCTTCATACTTTGCTGCCAAGTCATTGTTTGACCTTCCCTGGCTCGTTTCCACTCTTCGCGTGGTTGTGCGAAAAGAGCACCTCGGGGAAGTCGGTCGACTGGCATAGGGAGCACGTGGCCAAGCCAGCGCAACCTATGGAGTGTGATCAGTTCATCTATCGTGGGTGAGTTATTTCTTCCAAAAACCATTTGACATACTTCAGCATTACTGAACCAGAGAAACAGAAGTTTGGTTCATTAACTTATTTTCAGCGAAGCCCGATTTGAAAGGAAAATAGGAGTCTAATAACTGGTTATTTAAATAAGTGGGCTACGATAACTCGCTACACAAACATGTAAATGATAAGGGAGTTTTGAAAAGCGGCATACAAGGAACATCCCAACTTCCCTAATATTGCTCATTACTGAACGCAAATTGCACGCGGTAAGCTGTACGTACCCCAAGTAATATACAAAAGGTATTTTTCTGCTACTAGATAGATATAAGTAGTTACTACGGAATGGGAGCGACGCGGGCCTGGAGAACGTGAGGCGAACGCCAACTGCAGCTTAAGGTGAAACCCCGAATATGATGATGCAGTTAGTCGACACAGCTGATTGGTTTGGTGACCATAGGATAATCAGTGATGACCGAGGTATGTTACGGTGAACAACTCGCGTGAAAAACCTGGTGGGCTGTACGAAATCGGTACGCCGGAAGCTGAAACACAAGCCACCACGCCGACTGATCACCAAGGAGACGACATGATAACGGTGAGCTGTGTTGCAGCAACCCGTCATACAACCACGAGGTTATAAAATATACCTATCAAAGATTGAGTGAATAACATGAAAACAAAAGTACACATAGCAAAATTACTCACCCGGAAGCGATTGGCACATGCATGGATGGCTGAACGCGTGCCTGGAATTAGAACAAGATATGGAACTGATAGCAGACATACACGGAAAGATAACACGCCCCAGAGGTTTCTTACTGACTACGCCACATTTTGTGCTGAGCAGAAACAGCGAATGAATGAAAAGAGTAGCCACGATTGTCAGTTATACACGAGTGTCTTCTATGTGTGCTATAATCAAAATGTGAAGAAAAAACTAACTAACCGTATGCCAAACAGGAGCAGGACAACTGAAGCGCTCCTAGTTCAGTAAGACTGGAGTCATTCGGAATAGCGCTTAACTCCATCCAACCATGCAGTTCACGGGGATGAACACGCTGTACCCAGAAGAACTGGTAGAGTACGGTCAGTTCTTCTTTTGTACGTCCGGGCAAAACAGACCTAGCAAGATATGAGGGCAAATAAGGCGGCTAAGTCAGTCACATGGATGCGTCCAACACGATATCCACGAAATCCACGTACGTAGCTCTGCCATCTCAAGACGTCGGAACAAGTAAAGGTGACAAGAATAGTTTTACTTCAAACTAGATGACTCTTGAGAGAGGCTGTCAGGAAGGAATTTACCCAGAATTGACCTTGGGGAGGAAATGCACACACGGTGCAATATGTTCCTCTGTTTGATACATAACATTGTTTTGCGCCAAGACTATAATGCTCTCTGTTGAACTAGATTCAAAAATGATGCATAGGTCTGCCTCATGCCCAATCAATTCGCAATCAGTCTGGTGAGTAGCTTTGAAGACAGAGATCTTAGTCATGGATTTTTGGTGAATAAATAACCAGAGCATGTTTCAGCAAACTGAGATGACAAAGATGCTTTGCCTCAGGAAGAATTTGTCCAGAAAGTACGATTGATCAGGCAAAACTAGTACTAGGTTTGCATTGGACCACTAAGTCAAACCATATTCATAAAAACGCTATGTATTCTATATACCTAAACAGTCTCCTTCATTATCGAGAACTAGATCAGCAAAGATATTTGAATCTACAACACCTGTTCACACAAGGATTTTGCCAATATAATAAAATATGCTACTTCCAGCCCAGCTACAGCCGAAATCAATAAGCTGGAGAAGCGTTCAGTAACAACTGATCCGACAGATTTACTGTTTTCGTTTCCTGGAATATGCAGGTCAAATGTTGAAAAAAAGTAAGGGTGATATGGTGCTTCTCATAATAACCAGCAACGAAATAACTGGTGAAACACTTAATTTTATTGTCACGGTAATCAAACAGTATTAAAAAACTGTACTCTTTGTAGAGAGTTTGAATGTCGCAATTCACCCTACTGTGTACCAGAACCACTGCGACCATAAAACGATAAGCCAATAGGTTAGCAGAACAACTAGGTAGTCACGAGCAGTATCAGTCCTCAAGCCCCATAAAGCCATGGTGCCAGCCGGAAATTAGACCTGACGGTTGACAACAATCAAAGTTTCAGAGAATTCAGTCCACTCGTAGTCCAGCGAATAGAACTTACCAAGGCGAGAAGATACGCAGTACATCACCCACATGGATAGTGTCCCCTAAAATTGATTGAGGGGACTGTTGAGTACCCGTGTGTTTCCCAGAGACAGGAAGTAGTAAGATCACGCCTGATTGGGAGTCCACTGCTGTCGCATCAGATTGTTCAGGTGGCTCGTGTTCCAGTGGGTGAAGTTCTAGGGCCCGAAAAGGAACCAAGCCGGGAACCCCCGACTTTTGACTTCGGTAGCATTCCAGCACGCGAAATACCCGGACAATTCTGTCCGATGTGTCTGTATCGCGGAGGAAGATGTCAGGCGATTTAAATACGGTCAGTGTCTCGTTCGGAAGTCTACACAAAAGGCCTCCCAACAATGAACGATCCAAAACGAAGGCAAAAAAAGTGCGCAACAAAAAAAATTAACATGCCTGGCTGGTAAACTAGTGTTCCCGATCAAGAAACAGATAGTACCGACTGACTAACTGAAAATTGTATGAGTCCTGAAGACATAATTACGCAGTATTGCCTCAGATGGTAAAAGTTAGTCTGCTTGAGGGAGAACCATAGGAAGTGGATAATTGAGGACAAACGCACAATATCCGGGTCTTCACATTATCTGCACAGTTTAAAACCGAAACAGTGACTGAACACAACTGATCTTGCGATCTGTCGCCAAGGACACGATGAAACTATACAATTCGCGGTGCTCCAGAAATATTTCATTCAATACTGAGTTGTTTCAATTCACAATGATGGGTGCCTAATTACCTAGGTTTCGAGGACCCTCATCATTAGCTACTTGCGTCCTGAGGTCACGTTACCGGAACTAAAAGATCCAGTGACAATGACACTAGTGATAATGACAGCTGCGATTTTTACATACGCTGGGATTCATTTTGTCTGACTGGAACTGTTGGTGGCACGACTTCGAATGGGACGTTTCCCTCGTTCTATCCAATATTCTTCTCTAACCCTTCCACATCTATTGCTTGCACTTACTTTTTAAGTTTGTGACCATGCTTTTAAAAAATAAACGATAATAGGAAACGAATCGGATGTGGCAAACTAACTAAAGGTGCACAAGATTGCACTTGACACTGAATAACCTCCGAGACGGGTCACTGTAGCGATATGGATGGCGAACACATACGGATAGATTGTGAATGATTTCCGCGACGTATTATAAACTCATTGTCTAGTCGTGTGAGCAAGGTCCCTTGCCACTTAGTTAACCTCAGACCAAGTGCAAGACGCCTATGCGAGTTATTCTTACCGTTGAAGGATTTCGTTGGTGAGCTACAACATGCGATCATTTAAGTCGGTTGTCCTACTAGGTCACCGGTCCCCACAAAGGAACCGAAAAGTATCAGCTATTGCAGAATGCAGCCAAACGAAGTTCTTCGAAACGTACTTAGGTAAGTTGTTGCATCCAGGATAGCCCAACCAGGCAAGGAAAATCAAATCGAATCAAAACAGTTGATGAACCCTGTTTACAACTTTGAAACCAGTGTCACGTCCACAAGCAACACAAACAGGTCAAATATTCAAAGCTGAGAAAATAGAAAGCTCCATTGGCTAGAACCGGGACCGTCAGTGCGCTGTTAACGTTTGAATGGTCCACTCGAACATAACTTGAATCTACAGAAAACATATTTCTTACTCGATGAATTGTTCAGGGAATACTGATGAAGCCAAATAGAACGGTCAGAAAAACTTCGCCTGGTTAGCAAATGAAGTCTGTAGGCCAAACTATCCCTAGAGAGAAGAAAAGAAGCAAATATATGGGGACAAATATACCGGGCGAATATGACCGGATATCAATCGCTAACTACATTATTTTGATAACTTCACAAGATACAGCATAGATGATGCTTTCAGCCAGCGATACGGTGCATGGGAGACGGTTACCGCGAGTGAAGTAAGTAATCTTCTGAATAACTACATATTCTCCATTTTTTCATTCTAGCGGCTGCAGTAGTTATTGACCGAGAGTAATCAGCTGCATCAGCGTGAGCCTGAGCAGTAGTTTGGAGAAAATAGTAGGACCTCTCAAGAGTGAACAACATCGATGCGCAGAAAAGTAGTTACCTACTTGGATATAATAGTACGGTTGTTCTACGGAACGGAACAGCCAGGTCACTTGGTTGTGGTTCGTTCACTTATTCTCGGTTCAACGAACTATAATGAAAACTACAACGAAGTTCTCTGAGTTGTTCTACATCAAATGACAATTTATGGAAAAATCCCATCAGTTAAGGTGCAGCTGCCGTCCAAATTTAATTAGGCGAGACAAACGCTCTAGTGCAAAATGGTCAAAAGCGGCAAAATTGTAAAAAATGAAACAAAAAACGATACAGACAGCAATTGTGGCGTTCCCTGCATCATTACAAGTCAAATGGCGGGTAAGCTCGCCTCTAGCGGATCGATCGCCGTTCCCCCGAAGTGAAATGTCCGCATCATTCTGGCTTTCCACCCCGAAACGCCGTGGGTGATCTGAACAATCACTGGTTAACTTCGCATTTATATAAAACTGAGAGCCGCAGTGTAGACGCAACTGCATTCTTGTTGACCACGATCACCAGGGTTTCATAGCCACGTGCGACGGAAACACAGAATTCAGTAGATAACGACGAGCTCTGATAAGGATTAAATGCATCGTACAGTTTTGGACTTCTCGCTTGGCATATGAACAACGGTTCAGTGATCCGAGGGAGTTGGTCGTCCAGCTAATCTCAACGTGAGGCTGTGTGAAAATCACTCTGGCACATATTACCACCTGTTTGTGGGGTTAAGACTACTCGCAGATCGATAAAACTAACCGCAAAAACTACGTCTTACTAGCTCTCACGAAAAATCCAACTACACCAATCAAGGTAGTAAATTCTAAGAACTGTTTGTGTGACCCCTAAGGGTTAACAGTCACGCTTAATTTGCCCGAAAACATTCACGACAAAATACCCTGCTGCTCAGCGAAGCGTAGTACATTTGACTACACAACTGTTAGATATTTAATGCTGCTGGAAACATCTAATCTACTAATGGTTTCAAGTAGTTTCATATATTAAGCACTTTTAAACGTGAACTCCGTTTGCAATTACTTTCACGCCAAAGCACTCAGTGACAGTAACTGTGGTTTATCACTCCCTCTGCGTTGTCCGTAGTTGTCATTCTACTCAGTGTGGCCCTCGACTCTCCGACATGCTTCTCTATTAGAAATCTACGACCTCTTATCTCAGCTGGAAACAGGAGAACATAATCCGATGACAGTCATCCTATGAGGGGGGTTAAAATGTACTGCAAACCGAACCCCAAATGGATCTCCTCCGTTAAAACTAGGTTTGCAAATGGGTGTATTTTGCTAATTGAGTAAAATTTGATGGTCAAGTATAGCATAAAGTTGACGGAACCTCGGGGACTAGCTAATGACCTCCAAGAAAGATGAAACCCGTCGTTGGTCGTCGGAGAGTATTGTTGTGTGGTGTTGCGGTGTTCCATCAAAAAGATCATCATTATTACTGTTATTATTAGTATTTTTATTATTTTGCTTTGAAATATTGTAAAAGGTGAGAATCAGCTCACTTCAAAACCGACGTACTGAAAAACAAACCTACGGATGTTGTTAGCTACACCAGTAGTGCTAAACCCTAAGAATGAAAATGTTCGCAGAGCTGAAAAGATATTTCGATTTATCCGGGGGCATTTTTGGAAACTTTTTGAATTTTTTCAATAAAAGACAACTTTAGCCTGTTTTATAATGGACTTATAATGGTCCTATTAGTCCTCGTAAACTTAGCCTGCGCTTTAAATAGTAGAATCCATCTTGAAATCCACGCTCAGCTTCAGAGAGCTAATCAGCAATCGGTTTTTCGTATAACTTTACAGTAAGAACGCGTCTAAGTGATGAGCGCCCTGGTTAACGCACCCAAAAGCCCTGATCCAGCTTGACAGACCTAAGCGGGTTAGTTGTCAGAGTTCGAAAAGCAGAGCTGGACTGGGTGGGTGGGTTTATCGATCAATGGTTGATCTCACTGCATGGCACGTATTCGCCAACAGGCAGATAATGGTGCGACGGAGGGATCTTTACATAACCTAAGGCGATTAGCCAGAAAGAACAACTGCCGATTCCCCTAAGGACGTGGTGTATAAGACCTCCTGCATCTCTCTCCACGATGACATTCAACTACATGTGCGTGCTAAGGCGATTCGAAAACAGCATGCGAAAAGATAGAATCTGTCCATCTGAAAAGCTGCTTTGCCATCAGTCAGCCCCATTTACGCCCCATGATATTACGCTCACGCCAGATGAACGAAGTTCGGAGTGAAAGTATAAAACGGTATGCAGCAACACTGCACTCAATTATTTCTAGATACAGTGGTGATCCACTAGGAGTTACCATTATGAGTCTCAAAGGTGGCAGTGTAGAAATGTTGACGACAAGTTTCCATTTTGTGTCTCTGTGGTTTCAGGTTCTGAACAACACGCGGTACAGCAGAATATGACTGTTGTTGCAAAAATTTCTAGAGTGAAATTGGACTTCCCTTGACACAATACTAGGAAACCGGGATAGCAAGAAAAATACCTCGAAACCTTGAACATCGTTCCAGCTCGAATGTGAGGTGGTCTTTGTGCATCGAATTCGATGAGGACTGTTATAACCAATAGCTTTAATTGATGTCCCGCTTAGTCTGCCGCAAGCTACCTGCAAATGAGTGCATAACTACACTTATTTTGAAGGAGGACATCCATGCATATCCGGATTAACAGATATGATGATTATAACTGCGTAAAAGACCCCATTCGGTGGAAATAGCCCCCGCCCATAAGCTTTTCTATGCTTTTATACTCTCAAGTTTTACATTAAGACATCTAAATGTTTGCTGGTGAAATGGCGAGCGGTCTTTCCTTTGTGTTCCCAAGTCCCTTGCACAAGTATTCAGTTGAACAACTTGTTAGGGCACATATGCAGGTGAAGAAATAAGATAAACCAATGACGAAAAGACCGAAATTACATTGGTAGACAAAAATGGGCACCTCGTTTCAAGAGACCAAACCACATCTTGATCGCACAAAGCAAGTGATCTGATACGCATAATCATCAGACGTGCTGGGATTAGCCGAGATGGCTCGCACATTCCGGATGAGTATTGATCACGTGTGGATAAGGGCAAAAAAGATAACGCGATAGTCCGTCCATGTAGCGACTTCGCAGAGCGAATTATTTTAATCAGAGAAGATTCACAATAGTGCAGGCTGTTTGTCGCATGCAGTTTGCACAGCCATAAAGTTGCATTCGAGAGGGAGGAGTTCTAACACGAACAGCTATTACACAGAGGGAATAGTTTCGCAGGAAAAATCCGGTTCGGAACCCAAAAAGAGCAAAATCGAAATGCAAAGGAGGCTTAAATCCAAAGTAACTGATGAGGGTATTACAAATGGATAATTACCGCCCAAAGGAACGTCTCGAGTAGATGGTAAGGTAATGTCGTTAGCGTCTAGTGGAGTTAGTCTATGTGCAGTGATTCGTCGAGGGCCTACAGAAGACTAGCCATGGGTAGTTCGACCTGCGGAGAGCTATCCGGTTTGGAGGGACGGTTGTTTTTTCCTCAACAGAAGCAGAAGGATGGAATACATCAGCACCTTCTTAAAAACACTCAAAAAAATGACAGAGTAGTTTCCTCTGGGAGATGATCTGTTCTGCGAGGTAACCAACAGAAACCAAATGAAAAACTTGTGCGCGTAGCTTATTTTCTACAGTCAATCTTATGTTTCACTCAAATTGCACAAAAATTGCGGAATACATTCACTTGCACGTTCAAAATATCATAAATGAAGCGTTGAATCTCCCATTACATATATATATATATATATATATATATATATCGTTCAGCTGTAGCACCCTTCCGGTGCCTAGCTGCCATGCCACCCGAAGGAAGCACGAGGGCTGAGATACTGCCAGGTTGCCCAAGCCTAGACAAGGGAAGTCGAGAGGCAGAGGTCGGGTTCGAACCGCGGACCTTCCGGTCAGTAAATTCGCGCTCTAACCACCACTTGAGCCATCTCCTATTAAAACCAAACTGGTGTGCAACGAGAGTATTTTGCATGAAACTTAGTTCAAGAAAAGACCAAAATTGATGTTATTAGGTGTTGTACGTTTCTTACTTCGAGTCGTCACCATCATCATTACCATTATCATCATTGCGCTTGACAGCAACACCACAGGAGAACATTGGTGATCCACCGTGCTACAACCATGTCAATCTGTTTAAATAAAATCATATAATGGGGAGAAGACAAATGGACAGGGAGGACATACGGTTAATCTACCACAACACCTACACCTGGCAGCATGGCTGTCCCCGTGGCAGCCAGAGGCCGAAAGGGTGTTGCGGCTGAACGGTCATTATTATTATGCCTAGACCTCCAACACTCAGTCAGACAAACAGGATAGGAATTGACAGTAGGAACGCCACTGACGTCTGTTAGCAGCCATATCGTTCAATGTCTCCAGCAAAGTACAGATAGGGGCACGTGGACCCCATTCTGGAAGACGAACAGCACCAACAGCACAGGTTTGCGTAGGCAACTTCCATGTGAGACACCAAATAATGATGAGTCTGCAAGTATAAAGAGTTTGACGCTGAGAACCATAAAAAACAAGTGTAAGTGAGGGACACAATACGATAAGGAATGGACCAAACGTCTTGGTTCGTATGCACTTCACCCACATACTTAACGTACGAATACACACGAAAAAAGGCCAGGTGACAACAGTGGACATGTTTTCTCGCCTCATCCGTGAAACGATGAGACCACCTGCAATGGACACCCTTCAACAAGGACAGGAACACTGATCGTGCGTTAATGGAGCAAAGCAGACAACTTATAGTCTCGCCTTACAAAGTTTCCGTCCAAAAATGTGCCTAAAAATGGCCCAACATCAGAGTATAAGTCAATTCAATTCAATTTATCAACTATAAACCCTGTACCATAGGCACACCGGTTCCAGCTGCTACAGTTTCGATCACCGGAAAACGGGTATGTGGAACGTACAACCAGCTTTGGAGGCGAAGGCATGTTCAGTTTGTTCGGAGATTGGGTAGCTACGCATTGAAGGCAATAGCTTTGATGCACGAGCGCCACTGACTGCCCGATTGGGTCATTTCTGCCAATGTCATTAACCACTGGTGATTTGAGTCCCGGGGTCCCCATCCAGGGAGGCGGCAATTGCCCACCCGACTAAGTTTACTAGTTAGTGTTTTCGTCCTTCGTTGCCAGGTCATACACTGTCCACCTCTCGGTCGCTTCCACTCAGCCCAGGGCTGGGCGAAGAGAGCTCTGCGAGGCAGGCGGTCTTCTGGCATGCGGAGTACATGTCCTAACCAGCGTAACCTAGGAAGCGTGAGTTATTCATCTATCGCGGGAGAGTTCCTTGATCCTAAGACCATCTGGAGTACCTCAGCATTGCTAATCCGATGTTCCCACCAGACCTGACCAATACTTCGGAGACACCGATGATCAGACACTGACATCTTCCGTATGTCTTCCGCGAGTAGGGGCAACGTCTCTGATCCATAAAGCAGTATGGACCGCACTGTCACAGTGTAAACTCTTCCCTTGACAGACAAACTGACGTCACGTCGGCGCCATAGGTGTCGGAGGTTGGCAAAAGCTGCCCTGCCCCTTTCGATTCGAGTAATAACCTCATCTCCAGCCAGTCCACCGGAACTTATAAAGCTACCCAGGTAAACAAATTTATCTACCACGTCGATTAGCTCGCCTGCAGTCTTGTAACAGCACTTTACACTTTTCAGGTGTGAAGCGCATGCCAAACCGTGCGGCAGAGTTAGTTAGGTTATTTAAGTTAAAAGTTTTAAAAGATAACTCAAAAGTTGAATTCACATTCACACAACTAATCACCCGGAAGTGCAGCCTGTCCAGAGGATGGTCCCTCTAGAGTGGGGGGCAACTTTTACTAAAAAACGCGAAAAGGCAAATGAAGGCTTTACCAGCCTTTACCAAGCCAGACGGCCGGTGACTGGCCTCTTCACTGAGCATGTTCCGGATAAGCTCCAGAGAAGAGTGTGAATTAACTGCACAGCATTAGAACGAACGAATGAAAAACAGGCAACCTAGTTTGCAAGATCGTATAACAAGTCTTCTCGACAGTAGGCCAATGATATTCCTAACGTGATTGTATACCTGTATCCACTAACACCAACTTCTTGCTTTTAAACTAACCACCTGTGACACATAATCGGCGATATATTCGACTCGACATGGAGAGATGGAGTGATAGTATTTTACCTAACTGCGTATTAAAAACAAAAAATTTTAACAAATGCAGCTAGATATGTTCGCTAGAACCTATGTGAAAAGCCGCGCTAACACGCAGAAGGTTACAGAAGGCTATTGTGAACTGATTTGCACCTAACGTTGAAGGGAGCTTCAATAAATTATTGAATAGTACCTAGCACACCCTAACTAAGTGATCATGACGTTGATCATGAAAGAACTGCGAAACTTACTTGCAATGACGATCGTGATGAGCTCTGTGGGTTAAATCCATATATGGAGATGCAATAGGATCGCAACGAAACCGTTCGCAATAGTCCAACTCAGAACCATCATAAAAAGGACGAAAACTCAAGTGAGTTGTTTCGTCACCCTGAGACAATTCACATATCTCATCAGTGGGATCTGCAGCATTTTGTGAAGAGGGGATCGAAGGAAGCTCGTATATTGGTTGGTCAGTTGCCCCGAACAGAGTGCTCTGAACAACAAAAGCGTAAAACAAAGAAAGTGGCGTCAAGTTTTCAGCTACATGCACCCCATCCACTTTGGAGTGCAACAAATATTTTTAACAACTGAAAGAATGATCCAATTTAATTTAAATGTATCAGCTACAAAAAGTGTGCCATAGGCACACTGGTTCCAGCTGCTACAGTTTCGATCACCGGAAAGTAGAGAATTGTGGGACATACAACCAAGCCTTGAAGGCAATGGCATGTTCAGTCAGTTCAGGCAGCACATCAATAACAAATTTTAAGAGGAAAGATGAGAGAAGGTAGCCTTGTCTTACACCACTGGACGTGGTGAACTCAGGCGAAAACTTGCCATATACTCGTACGCGCCTGCAGGAGTTCGCATACAGTGCCCTCATAAGGGATATAAATTTTCGAAGGGACATTTTTGGTCGCCAGACGCCGCCCCAGTTTCTGATGATCAACAGAGTCAAAAGCATCCTTCAGATCGAAAAACGACCAAAGTGGGACATTTGAAGGAATGGTGCTGTTCAAGAACTTGTCTTAAGGTTAAGACATGGTCAATGCACCCTCGGCCAGGGCGAAACCTAGATTGATTCTCACGGATCTGTCTCTCCCGATAATCGATCAACCTACGAAAAATAAGGCGAAGACATCTTAGATTCGACGGATACCAGGCTGATGCCACAAGTTTTTGCATGTTCTTGCCCCCTGTTTGAAGACTGGGATGGCTGTCAAGGAGCTTTATTGGACTGGTATTCTGTTTTCGTTCCAAATCTTCTGAAGTGTTTGTCAGACTGTTTACCAGGACATAGCCACCTTATTCGAAGAGTGTGGGGTGCAAACCATCCAAGCCAGGTGCCTTGTTGCGTTGGAGGATTGATATCTCACGCTGGATTTCTGTTTTTGATAGTGGGCTGGTCTCGATGATCCATTCAGGCCGGCTGGATTCTTCCAGCGGTTGTGTTGGATAAGACCAGCTGAAATGTTCTTTGAAGTGTTCAGCCCATCGCCCAAGACGACGATTTTGTGAGTGAATTACTGTTCCGTCTTTTTCGCATATCGTTTCACTGACACTTGTTTTCTTTTGACCGGTTGATCGAATCAGCTGAAATAGGGTGCGGCTGTCACCTGCAGCGAAGGCCTTCTTCATCTCCTGGGCCTTCGCAATCGACCAGCATTCTTTATCATTCCGCAAGCTCCTGATTATCCGGTGTTTGAGGGACATGCGTGCGTAATCACAGTCGCTGGTTGCCGGTATGGCCATTCTGGCAGCAATGAAATCTACTGATCTCGACGATAGAAACAGTAGTTCATGAAAATCTAAAGATAAGCCCATAATATGTACACGCGAACAGGTGCATATCAAATATGCCCCTGGCGAGTGACTCCAGGTCAGTGGTTCAGACAATAGTCAAAACAGAAAACACTGAAGACTGTCCAGTATTACAACCCCTGAATCTCATCCTCACCATTTAACTGTTAATGACAATACCAGTGTAGTTCACAAGAAACCTACCTCTGTGTCAGCTGATTCGATTCCCATAAATTCATGGCCCGTCCCGGGGAAATAGTCTGGTTCCGGACTTGAAGCGGAAGAAACGTCAAAATCCACCATGTAATTGGCGTCTGGTGGCAACAAACTAGCCGACCTCAGGTTGGCTGAAACCCTGCGGCGCGCGGAAGCTCTGGATGCGACCTCCCTTTTGACAAAGCTATCTATCCATTTCATCGAAGAATCTGAAGAGACACTAGATATATTGTGAAACGGTAGCTGACTGAGTTACCTTGTCCGTTTGACGCTTGCTTGTCTTGGCACTAGGGTTCCCATTCCCCGGCGGTTTTGATCCATCGGAAGAGGTAAAGAAGAGGAAGCAGCTGAGGACAAATAAAAGAACCTACTCGTCAGACACAATAATCAACATAATCTCCACACATGCAGCAACAGAATGTTGAGAGGGTTTGGTATAAGATTCAAGCAAGTTATACATATGCTTCGCAAAGCAATCGGTAGTGAAGAATAACGGAGCTACGGTTAGATAGGGCAACGATAAATTCGTTTCCGTTGAAGACGTCTGGAAATCATCTCCACCAGCAGTACCCACATCAGGAGCAGCATCAAAATTGTTCTAGCTGCCAGTTTGACTTACGAATATGTCAAGCATGTGGGTAGAGCTACGCACTGAAAGAGGTAGCGGACACCTTTAGAATGTGAATCGGCAAGTGACCGCATTATCAAGGGAGCTGTTCGTCACTGATCTAAGGACAGAAGTTGACTACGCGTTGAAGACAATTGATCCTGGTTTATGAATGCCACTGGTTGCGTAACTTAGCCTTGTCTGTCAATGTTTACTAACTGATGTGTCCCATATCAGGGTTCCCAGTCAGAGAGGCGGCAGCTGTCAACGTGATCCAGTGTGTTGGTTACGGTTCTCACGTTCCTTTGACAAATCGTTGTCCGACTTCCCTTAGCACGCTTTCGCTTAGAACAAGGCCGATCAAAAAGGGCAGACAGGCGAAATCGACAAGCTGATATTTGAAGTGCAGAAGCAAGCCAGCGCAATCTATGACGAACAATCGGTTTATTTATCGAGAGTGAGTTTTTTCCACGGAAAAAAACTCAACGTACCTCATCATTGCTTAGCTCATGCTCGACTCTGGCGGCGCTTCGGCCGTGATCGCAGTCCTCAAAAGGAGCACAAGTATACCATTCGAAAGTCATCGTGGCATCCAAGGTCCTCTCCAGCATTATTTTATGCAGGTTGGTCAATTATCGCTCGAGACGTTCGTGAGGACCAAGTTGGTTTCCGTCCTGTCCGAGAATGCATCGACCATATCTTTACTTTGTGACAGATACTTTAACAAAGCCGCCTTTTCAAACGTCGAACGTTGGTCGCTTTCCTTATCTGAAAGCTGCTTTCGCCCTTATAGGTTATCAGAAACTTTGGCAGTTTCTTAGTCTTTATCGCTTATAAGGGCACGGCATGCGGTATATGTCGACGCCAGAGATGCCACAGATCGACAAAAGCTACCATCGCTTTTCCCACTCGAAGGGGTCTCAATCTCAAACCAGGCCATCGTAGCTGATACAACCCTTCAGGTTAATAAGTTCAACCGCATCGTCATGAGGAAGCACAAGATGGCTCATTAGCTGAGGCGCGAACTTACTGACCGGAAGCGCCGTGGTGCAAACCCAACACCGGCATCTCGACTGTTTCTGTCTAACCTTTGACAACCTCAGCCCCATGATTCCTCCGGGTGGCAACGCAGCTAGGAACTAAAAGGGTATTGTAGTTGAACTGTTAGTACTTATTGATCGCATGCATAAGGTCTGGCTTTGGTCCCGCCGTCTTGTACTAGCACCTGGCATTTTGAAAATGTGAAAGACAGTCATGCAGCTAAGATACTTAGATCATCCAATACTGTCCTCATACCTTCGGAGTCTCATCATCATCAGAGACAGCAACATCAGTGTTGACA